>CM074494.1:17946837-18108303 GCA_037389245.1 Oryzias sinensis
GTTTTAGTTTAGTTTTTATTAGTTTTAGTGTTAGTTTTAGTTTTTTCTTTTTTTTTTTTTGTAAATTAGGATATTTGTCAGGTGCATGATTCAAAATCACCAGAATAAGTATTGTATGATAAAAACGCAATCAAAGATACATTTTGAAACACTTATTATTCAGAGGACACAAGGACAACCGTCCTTAAATTAAAATACAACAGCCGATAACAGCATTACGTTATCTGCTCTCGCTTCTTTTTCGGGGGAGGGCGGGCGACAGGCTAGCTTGTCTAGGTACTGTTGATTTGCGTTGTTGTGTGCGCTTTTTGAATGTACTTTTAGATTCGTAGGGTTTTTCCCTTTGAGGAGCGTTCCACAAATGTTGTCTCCTGCTTCGACTACAAGGCACTTACTTTTGTTTTTGACACTGTTATATTCAAAAAAGTCCCAAATAGGACTCTCCCGCTTTCTCCCAACTTTTAATGCAGCCATCACGCTCATGTACATGTCTATGACCACGCTAACCGGCAGTGTCTGACAGACATCACGTGACGTCACAGACTACGTGATGCCGTAAGGTTCAGATTAAAGCCCTGCGCGGGACTATTTTCTTCATCCCGCTCCCGCTGAATTTCTGACCAATCCCGCCCGCTCCCGCAACGTATGCGTTACACTCCCGCCCGCACCCGCAATATGTATGTCCACTCCCGCCCGCACCCGCAAAACTCATAGAATTTAGTCCCGCACAGTAATAGAGATGCATTGATTTTGTATCGCCTCCCGTCCCGCAGGAAAAAAACACGTATTTGTATTGATATTATTAAAGAGATTCATGTCCCTCCTCCAGCCTCATCTTTTCATGCATTCCTCTTTTGTGTAATTTGCAACTTAATTATTAAATATATTTTCACAAATCCTGTTCGGTTAAAAGTTTGCGTGTGTGCGCGCGCAGACAGACGGCCTGAAGTGCGCTCTTAGTAAGAGGCGGGGCGGGGCAACAGGTTAGATGACAGAGGCCATTGGGCGTCTCTACCTGGTGCCTTCACGGAGCTTCAGTACATAAGAATCCAACAGCTGCACAGCCTAACGTAGTCCGCTAATATATATTCATGAGATATTCATGGCAGCACTGATCCCGCGGGGTTTTTTTCTGCCGCCCGCTCCCGCCCGCAGCACAAAACCGGCCAATCCCGCGAGATTTGGGTTGGGTCCCGCGGGACCTGGCAGGACCCAATCCCAATGCAGCCCTCTAGTTCAGATACACAGTAAAACTAGCAGGGTGAAGTAAATAGACTTTATTTCAACCCAAAAGACTTATGTATTAACAAAGACGAAAACAAAGCATTTTTTGGGGTTAATATTAGTTAGTTTCAGTTAGTTTTATACACACAACAAACAGTTTTAGTTAGTTTTCGTTTTTTTTAAAACTTTCGTTTTTATTTTTATTTCAGTTAACGAAAATGTTTTTTCAGTTCTAGTTTTAGTTTTTTCGTTCGTTTTCGTTAACTATAATAACCTTGATGTTGCGTTCATGGAACTCCAGTTCATAGATGTTTTGTGGATCTCCAACAACCACCCAGCCTAACCTAGGCCACTACTAAATGTTAATGAGAAGATGAAAATTGCCGAACCGACCACAAAACCACCTGAATTATGCACACTCGCCCAAAGCCACTTTTATCCGCAAATTTAGAACCAAAACTGCCCAATTTCGTGTAACACTGTGGATGTATTGAGGTGCATACTCCCCCTAGTGTTGAGGAGTGTGCATTGCGCCGTCACGTATGGTGAAGCATCTTCGATCGATGTAGTCAGGGTCCTGCTGCTTATGTCTGAGTAAAGGAATAGCCAATCACAAAAGTGTCTCCACCTTGTCTAGTTTGATTGACAGATTGACTCATTCTCCTGAAAAAGCTCTTCATGAAATAAATACGCCATTGTGAAAAACAGCAACATGAAATAAAAACAAAGCTACTTTGGAAAATATTGATTTTGAAATCCAAGGTTCTGAAAAAAGACGTAGAATTATAATAATATTCCACATGACTAAAATTAGTATTTTAAAATGATGTTTTAAAATAATGAACAGGTTTTTAAAGCAAAATGAAATATATTGAATAATAGAATGGCTAATTTAAAATCAGTGTGCAGGTTTTTCACAATTTCATGATCTTTTTATATATTTATATGAGATTTATTGGTTGATTGTGTATTTGCATGAGTTCATATTTATTTATTTAATTAAATATTTATTTATTTAATTATGAACAGTATAGGACTCCATATTACTCTGCCTAGCAACAAAAAACAGCTGAAATGGCTAATTGGTTAAATGGTCAAACATGAAAATAGGTTTGTCTGGAAGTAGCCTAACCATCATAAACACAATAAAATGAAATGGACAGACCATTTGGAATGAATAAATGTGTTTACATGGACAAAATATAATTAACACATGATTCAGATATTTTTTAGGCCTTCAGAGAAGGCCTTGAAGGCCCTAACGGTCCATCACTGCTAATAAATTTGTTAATTTAACACAAAAGCATAAAAGTTAACAGGAAATAATATCACTTTATTTTTATATGTCTTATGGAAATAATAATAGTTATTTTTCCTCAAATAAGGACAAACCCAACCAAGGAATTGGTCGCAGGAGCAACAACTGTTGCCCTCTTTTTGTTTACATTAGTTAAAAGATGGCCTTGAGCAATATCTATTGCTACTTTGTTTGTTCATTTTGCATTTACTCTTTCATCACTTCTTGTCCCTCAGGAAAAATATCCAGCAATGATTAACTGGTCTGGATCAGTAAAAGGTTCTTAGTCGTTCTTCAGTAGTGATTCAAGTCCTGACATGATGAGGTTGAGTTATTGCAGTTTGGCTCTACTGGTTTGGCTTCCAGTAATACTCAATGGTAAGAATTAAAGTTTTTTTTTCTGGTAAGAATCTCAGCCACTTCATGCTGCCCTAATGTGTCCTGAGTTTGAAACCAAACACATCTAATCTTTGTTTTTGTTTGCTGTGATTTCTTTGACATTCTTTTCTTCTTGTAATTTTTATTTTTTGTTTTGTCAGCACAGGGAACACCAGAGTTATGCAGTGCTCCAACACTGCAAAATGGTTATTGGGTCCCCATGAAGAACTCTTACCAGCAACATGAAAAGATCATGTACGTCTGCGAGAATGGGTACAAACATTCAGTAGAGGGCTGTTGGGCAGAAAGCGTGTGTAGAAATGGTCAATGGTCTCCTCAGCCCCTGTGCATTGGTGAGTATTGTACACAATCATTAAAGGTGTTTTAGAAAGAAAGCTTAGATAATTTTCCATGGAAATTCTTTGGTGCTTGTTGTTGAAGAAACAGCAATAGAGACGACTAGCAAAAAATCGAATTTGAAAGTAATTGAAAGCAAAAAAATAAGCATGGATGGACGGATGGATGGATGATCGAATGGATGGACGGACGGATGGATGGATGGATTTAAAAAATAATAAAAGTTAGAGTTACAGGCACCAAAGGCCGTTTTACACAGTCACTACGTGCATTTTGTGCATTTTCCACGTCTGAAATTTCAGGGTTTTTGTGATACATACGTGATATATGTAATTCACAAGTGTTGGTCATTTGTCGATGTGTGTAGATACCCATCAAGGGTTTCACCTAAGGGGTCTTTGTTTAAATTCTTTTTGGAGCCTAGAATTACGCAGCGGATTTTATGTAGCTTATACGCAATTATTAGGTAAATCTTATGCAATTGTGTGTGATTTTTGCAAGATGCGAGATGTTCACGTATGTCCAATGGCCTTTTCACCCATGTGCCACTACAGCGCACACATTACATTAAAATTACATAATTGATGCACGAATATCTAATTAATTGCATATAAACAGTGCAAAAATCAGGCACGGTTTATGTTATATGTTGATTTAAGTGTTCTTTATGTGGCTTATTCGTACTTCTTCCATAGTTTTAACATGGTTCATTTGTGATACATCTGTGAATATCTCATGTAAAGACCATAACTTTTCTCACTTTCTCCACGTACATTCACGTATGACCAATTTTCAACTGTGCAATATGCGCAAAATGTACGTAGTGGATTTGTTACATGGCCTTAAGCAAAAAACAAGCAAAAATAGATGTGTGTCGTAAAAGAAATTCATAACAAATATGTTTGCTGCATTTCTCACAGTATACTCTCCTGAATCTGAAGATGGAAATACTAAGCCTACCTTTGTGCCAGGTAAAACAATTAAGTTTTTTTTTTTGCCTTGTAAAAGTTGAACAACTCTAATTCAACATTTCTTATTGTTTTCACATGATTATTGCTTGATGAATGTCTTTTTTTTTCTTTCTGTAGTTGAAAATTGTGGAGAATTCCCCATTGTTGAAAACGGATTAGTTGAGAAATCTGAACCGTTGGCTTTGAGAGTTAGATGTCAACATTATTATGAACTTTACGGTCCTGAGAAAGTGGTGTGTTACAACAGCAACAAGTGGTCAGTAATACCCACATGCAAAGGTAAAAATTACGACCAGAAAGTTCAGTCTTCAAACCTTTGTCAAAAAGTCCTCACACATTTTTTTCATTTTTTTGTTGTTTTTAATTTTATGCAGCCAATTACTGTTCTGTGAATACTGATGACTATTCTGACCTTATACCTGCTGGAGTCATATTTATGACAAATGGAGAGAAAATGGAACTGGAATGCAAGAATCTGTTTTACTTTACAAGCTTTCGTGTTGTCCGGTGCATAAATGGGAAAGCAACAGTATCTAGATGTAAGTATGCTGTTCAGATTCAGACAGTGATTTTTGAAAACAGAGAACAATGGATTTTGTCTTCAGCTTTACTGTTCCAAACACTGAATGAAACAAATATAGAGGAGAGCTGCTTTTCTCTGAATTGTATGTGACGGGTCAAACCAACAAAAATCTGTTTAGTGGATTTGACTGCACCACCATCATTATCAAATCAAGTGAAAATGTTATTTATACAATATCGATAGAAAAAAAATGTAAATCCTTTGCATTACTTTAAATCTGGGGTTAGTAAAGATGAGACACTAATGTCAACAGAATTCATGCTCTCCTTTGAAATGATTATACACAGTGGGGCAAAAAAGTATTTAGTAAACCACCAATTGTGCAAGTTCTCCCACTTAATAGGATTAGAAAGGCCTGTCATTTTAATCATAGGTATACCTTAACCATGGGAGACAAAATGAAAAAGATAAATGCAGAAAAACAAATTGCATGATTTTTTTGCTTCTGAGTTTTTAGATCTTTTAAATAGTATGTTTTTTTGCCAGCATATGACATGGACCACTCACAACAGAAGACACACCCCAGACTTGTTCATCACCTACGGCCTGTCTAATGGGAATGTCCTCTGTTGTCGACTTGGCTGTGTCAGAACATCATTGTGTGTTTTTTTAAGGTGACTGGTTTCAGCCATCATGAGGCCTCAGTGAGAACTGTGACGAAATGATATACAGTGATCCCTCACTATAACACGGTTTACTTTTCACGGTTTCGCTACTTCACGGATTTGCATTGTGCATTGTGTTCTGCATTCTGATTGGCTAAAAAGTCACTCCGCTTCTTCTGTGCGTCAATAACGTTGCAGTTTAATATGTACACGTACGTAAATCAGCTTGCCAACTTTACAACACCTACGTGCAAATTCTCTTGCAATTTCAAGTTTCTCTAAAACCCACAGAAAAAAGAGCGACAACAACTGCCTATCACTATGTTCTTCTCCCAAACAAACACAGCTGCACCGCGGGCTACAAAAGAAGAAAACACTGCAGAGCAGAGTCAGGATGCAGCGGCTCAGTCTGTAGAGCAGTGAAATACACCTGAGTCACTATTTGTCCCACTGTACTTTGCATTTTTTTAAATAATCATTTTACATTTTCTCCCGTTCAATTACACTCGGGTCGCGGTGGGCGGGGCTAATCTCTGCAATTTGAAGCCTTCTGTTCACATTGATGATTAAAATTATTATTTGACAGAAGTTATTTGTTGAAAACCCTTTTCTAAAGTACTTTTACTTGTGAAAGAAATGTTTGAGCCTGTAAAATGGTTTGTTCTTTCTTTTCAATGTATAATAGAGTTTTTAAATGTATAATACTTGTTAAAAAAATAGAGGTTTCTACTTCACGGATTTTGCCTATCACTGGTTCTTTTTGGAATGTAACCCCCGCGAAAAACAAGGGTTTACTGTATAACTTCTGAAGTGGCAGAAAATTTTATTGACATTTTAACACAAACTCCTGCTCAGATTTTACCTTTGTCCTGAGATTCTCTGATTGATAATTTTACCAATAGACTGAAGTTTACAATTGATTTAGCATCCAAAGACACCTTGGAGAAACGGTGTTATTTTAAATCTAAAGAGAATTTGCAGGAGAGCGGAGAGAAAATTTAGAAAAACAAATTTAACAGTCGACTATGACTTTTTAAAGCATCAGCTAAAAATCTAATGACAGACAATAAACTAAACCCAGTTTTCTTTTTAGGACAAATTATTTTTTATTTTAACAAAGATTTTAATAAATCCCCATGCCTCAGTTACAAACAGCATGTGAGGACTTTGCAGACCACTTCAGGAGTAAAGTAAATGCTATTAATAATAATAATAATGGATTAGATTTATCTGCGCATTTCCAGATGCTCAAAGTGCTTACAAATGTGTCCATTATTCATTCACTCCTCATTCATACCCGGTGATGGTAAGCCACTGGTGTAGCCACAGCTGCCCTGGGGTAGACTGACAGAGGCGTGGCTGCCAGTTCGCGCCTACGGCCCCTCTGACCATCACCGGGACATTCATGCACATTCACACACCATTGGAGCCACACTGGAGGCAAGGAGGGTGAAGTGTCTTGCCCACGGACAGTTGGCTGGGGAGAGCGGGGATCGAACCACTGACCCTTCGATCTTTGGACGACCTAGATCTAACCTTCAACCGGTACATAGCACTAATCCTAGCAGGTCAGTGGCATTGTCTTTACCCGAGGAAACACTGGAAAGTTTTGTCCTGGTTGATGAGAAGATGCTTGGTCGAGTTTTTTCAAAAGCAAACATTACAACCTGCCTTTTAGACCCATGTCCCACTTCATTTAACAGTATATGAATTCTTTGAGTCAGAGCTTTTACATATAGTAAACTGCTCTCTTCAGAATTGTCCTGTGTTTTCTGTTTTACAGGAAGAGAAAGAATGCTAAGTTGCATCCAAAGAACACCATACCTTACCATACATTTCTAAGGTCCTGGAGTAGCCTAGCCAGTCTCCAGATCTCAAGCCCATAGAAAATCTTTGGAGGGATTTGAAAGTCAGTGTTGCCCAGTGACAGTCCCAAAACATCACTACTCTAGAGGAGATCTACATGGAGGAATGGGTCAAAATATCAGCAAGAGTTTGTGAAAACCTTGTAGACTTACAGAAAACGTTTGACTGCTATCATTGCCAGCAAAGGTTATATAACAAAATATTGTGTTGAACTTTTGTTATTGACCAAATACTTCTTTTCTTTTTTTTTCTCATTATGTCTCTCATAGTTGAGGTATAACTATGATGAAAATTACAGGCCTCGCTCATCTTTTAAATGGGAGAACTTTCACAATTGGTGGCTGACTAATACATTTTTTGCTCCACTGTATATATCAGATTCCAATAAATCCTGGAGAAACCCAGATTGATCTGTTTTATTCCTATAAAGATGACTGATTAAGACTTTTCTTTTTTCCTTTATTGATCTCTACAGGTTGTAACCGATTTCAAATAAGCACAGTGAGTATTCTCTTTGTTTTTTAAGAAAAAACACAATGCATTCAATCCTGGACACATCTCTGTCTTGTCTTTCAAATCAAGTTTTATCTGCTTTCATTTTTAAACTACCGTACTCTATCTCTTGAAACTTTTTTTTTTAGCAAAGTTGCTGAGCCTGAATGGAAGAGAAGAAGCCAGCGCTTTCAGGATTTCAGGATGGATAGAAAACAGATACAAACGTTGTGAAACTTAAATGTCCAACATGTTTGTAGCTTTCTGTCCTGATTTGTGAACAATAGTTTTGTTTTGTAGATCCACAGCAGCAAATCAAAGAAGCTGCACTTGCTTCAATAAAATCCTGATTTGAGATTTTACCAAAGAGCAAACTGAGTTGGTTGTTCTTGATTTTCTATTCCTATTATTCTGTAACTGTTTAAAATTTACAAAAAAATGGAAAATAAAAGAGCCTCAAAAGTTGTTCTGGCCTGTCGTTGAAAAGTTTGCTGCTGGCGATATTTAAAAAATACATCTTCATGTTAGTGTCCTATATTTAAATTATGGACTGTAAATCATTACCAGTCTGTGGAGGGTACAGAAAGATGAGCTGGATTTATAGTCTCAGAAAACAGACCAGTTCAAACTTAGTGTATTCAAACTAGACACATTTGGTTTGCTTTGAGCGAACCAGAGTTCGTTTCCCACGATAATCCGGAACCAATTCTCCGTCTGAATACACCCAAGCCCACCCTGGTCCGGGACCAGGAACTTGGACTCGAACCCATCGTTCGTTTCTAATCCGACTGAGCTTCAGTTTGCTCTGAAATTCTTCAGTCTGAATACAATCTGTTCCCGGAGCCCAACAACTGAACCAAAATGGCCACCGTAGCTGGTGGTCACGTGGTCCAAAAAACAGTCAGAATCTAGCAATGATGAACTTGTGTAAAGTAACGATAATTTTGGTATCAAAGAGCTAAAAAACTCCTTACTTGTTACAACGTTTATTTTAACACTGCTGAAAATGCTTCTTACATGCCTTTCTGTGTCGCGTTACACGCCATGCGCTGCTGTGACATCATCCAAATAGCTACCTTGTAGTTTCACAGCAGAATTCTCTCAAACAATGCCATAACGTCACAACAATGAGACACAGCAATTTATTGAAATTTGATTAGATGAATGCAGGCTCAATAAAACAACTTTTAACTTGATGCACATTGCTGTTCACAGTTTTTCCGACATCTGCATGTCATAAACACTTAGCAGCCTACCGTCATAGTGACTTCCCATCATCACAGGAGTTGCTTGCATCCTCTGAGTTAAAACACAGTAACAGCCTACAGCATCCCTTGGCCGTACCAAAGTAACAAGTAAACAGTGTTGTTCCCAACGTTCAAATCTGATAATCAAAATAAAAGTTTTGATAAGATAAATGTCCCGATAAGAATTGTAAAGCGAAGCACGTCCGTCTTTCTCTTGTTGTTTTGACCCCCACCCCTCAGAATTCCTGGCCAATGACTGACGAGATGTTTAGTCACATAGTTTTATTAACAAGCTTTGGTCTGTAGCAGAATAAACCACTTGATGCCAGACTGAATACAGACCAAACGCACAAATTAAGTGGACTCGATCCGGAAAAAATACATTTTCCAGTCTACATACACCCTAAGCCTCATCCAACTGTAAGCGTTGGATGTGCACTAGTGAACAGTAGGAGAAAAAAAAGCCCCCTGGCTTGTTGTCACGAGAACAGGCAGACAGCTGGATCCAAATGCAGCAGGTTTATTAGCTCAGCTAAAGGTCCACAAAGCTAAATCAGGGTCAAACAGGCAGGCATCAATAACAGGCAATAAGTTCATCACAGAAGAGACAGGATGGTCAAAATCCAGGCAAGGGTCAGGGCAGGCAGCAGGCAAACTGAGTCAGAGCCATGAGACAGAACATCAGGTCCAGATATAACGCTCGGTAAAGTAGGCAGAGCGGCACAAACAATACTTTGCATTGAGCTGAGCTCAGTGCAGTGCTAAAATATGCTCTTTCATTGAGCACATTATAGTCTACAAACATAGTGTGAAGAATAGTTAGAAGCTGCCTTTAACTTTTATTACACTAATGGTTTAAACTTAATTCACTAAGCATGTATTGTCATCTCAAAATTATATTACATTTGAAGAAAGCACAGCCAAACTATTTTTCTAACAGTTTATTCTCAAACTCCCTTTTTCTGTGCATGTGTGATCTGCTGAGCAGGCCTCAGAGTTATCTTCACTTTAGCCTTGAAGCACCTTTCCAGCAGCAACTTGGGGGCTTGATTTTCACACAGGGTCTATCGGACGATCTTCTGAATATGCAAATGCAGGGTTTTTATACCAAGCCCATCTCTGAGCTCCTTGGTTCGGACTTTGAATGCACCATGTTCATCTGTCTGTCCCCTTCGTGTTTGTACGAAGTAAAACCTCCACAAAAGATAAGTAACTGTCTCTGAGTCTTATTCATTCATTTCTGTGTGCAGGAAGCTGAAGGGGAACGAACCTAATTTACCTATTTTACAGTCCTGTTTAGAATCTCCAGTTTCGGACAACCCCCCCCCCCCCCCCCCAGGGGTTCCAGCGATGTCCAGGGCACACGTCGGCCGGCTCAGAAGGACCAAATGTGAGGAAACTGGAGATTCTAAACAGGACTATTCTTCACACATAGGTTGACTGTTTTGTCATTCAAGTTTACTTAAAAATTATCCAAAAGATTTTCAGCCAAACAACTTAAATATAAGTCAGTTGGACTTAATTTATATTCTAAAACTGTGTGCAGAAATATTCACAACTTTATTGCATTTGTTGAATTTATTTTATAGGTTGTCCCACAAGATATACTGGCAGTGTAAGTACTCTAAAATTGTATTTTTATTCAAAAGCATTATTCTACTTTTAAACTGGCTGTACTAATAAGTATTTGACATAATTTCCCCAAATTTCTTTATTGGGGGGTCCTGGCTCGTACCTGGGTTTGGGGCGGGGGGATGCCCAGAACCCCTGGGTGGGGACGAGGTGCTCGTCTGGGGCTATGGGAATCCTTCTCGGGGTGGGGCCGGGAGTTGGGCCCTCCTGGCGCTGCTCCATGCTCCATGCCTCCCTGCTCTCTGGCTCTGGGGGCCTCGTGGCGGTCCTGCTGGCCCTGGCCTGGGTGGCGGACGTGATCACCCGGGGGGGAGTTGTTCTCAGCCTGCTGCCGCGTGGCGTTGGGGGCTTCTGGCTGCCGTGGCTGCTGCCGTGGGGGTCTTGGTGTGGAGGTGGCTGGTCACTCCCCCTCCTTCTTTTCACATTCCATCATCCATTTTAGAAGAACATAAACACTCAATTGAGCACAGGTGTTAGCTCACCTTTGCACTAATAAATGATTTTCTTCAATCCATATAAAATTAACTTGAATGAAAATCACTGAGATGGCTCTACCATATGTTTAAAAGGTAAACATTAGGTAAAAAAGCTAAAACACTTGCTAAACCCTTTAAATTATAGTCATGCAACAATGGCTGAATTTGTTAAAAAAAGAGCTCTCATTAATGCAAAAACTATGATTGTAGTAGCTGCCAAATTAAACAATAATGGATTAAAAATAGTGCAAAAACATTCAAAAAACACCATGTCAAGTAAATTAATATGAATGTTAAAAAGAAATCTGTTAATAAAAGAAAAGTAGTTTGGTCCAAAAAGTATGAAATGACTAAAGATTAAAAAATAAAATGAAGATGGCAGTTTTTAGACATATATAAACTAAAATGATTTTTTTAAAAGTTGAATGCTGAATTTATACTTTACCACCGTTATGTCACGTTNTGGATGGATGGATGGATGGATGGATGGATGGATGGATGGATGGATGGATGGATGGATTTTTTAAAAGAATAAAATTTACAGGGATCATATTTTTTTAGGGATCATGAAAAATTATATTCCTGTCAGACTAAAAATAAAAAAAAGAAGAACAAAGAGGGTTGTGATTACCAAATGAAACTAAAACAAATTGTTGCTCATTTGCTTCTTTCTTAAAGTAATCACATGTTCAAATGTTATTGTTTGCCGCTGGGCTTCTCTGTGCTGCAAGAGTTATTTATGGTGATTATTAACTAAACAATTTACATCAAAAGGTTTTTAAACTTTTTTTCTCAACTTTTGAATGTTTTTCCCAACTGAAATCTTAAATCTGAGATCTTTCTAAATTTGTAAAGAATCTGTCTATTTTTTTTTTATTTCTCTTCAGAGAATGCAGCCTGTACCCCGCCCATCATAACCAATGAAAAATTCAAAGAGGATTCAAAGTCTTGGTATAAGAATGGGAGTAAAAAATGGGTAACCTGCAACGCAGGGTATAGCACCAAAAACTTTCACGCCACAGCTCTTTGTGACAATGGAAACTGGACAAATGTGCCTGTATGTGAGAGTAAGTCTTGTTGATTACACCGTTTCATAAGTCTGGAATCTTGTTTTGTTGTTATTTGGGAATGTCATCACCAGAGAGCAAAGACGCGTGCACAGAGCCACCTCAAATTGCCTACGCAGTCATTATTAACCAGGAACACCAGGAGGTGTTTCCTGGGGACAGTGAGGTGACGTATCAGTGTAAAGATGACTATGTAACAGAAGAAGGAGCCAAAAATAAGTCCATCTTTTGCATCTCTGGAAACTGGACGGAAAGCCCAACATGCAGTAAGGAAATATCCAGAGATTGGCATTAAAGTTGTATTGTAGACTGCAATCTATCAAGGCCTAAGGGTTAGAATTAAAGTTACAGGCTGTTTTACACAGTCACTACAGGCATTTTGTGTATTTTCCACGTATGAAATTTCAGGGTTTTTGTGATAAATGCGTGATATATGTAATTCACAACTGTTTCTTGCGTTCATCATTTGTCCATGTGCTCATATATCCATTGAGTGTTTCGGCTAACGGGTCTTTGCGTGAATTCGGTTTTAAACTGTTAAAAATTGAGAATTGCGCAGTGTATTTTATGTAGCTTATACTCATTTATTATGCAAACGTCACACAATTGTGTGTGATTTTTGCGAGATGCATACGCAACTTTGTGGCTTTCCATGACCGTTCCATGTATGTTCATGTATGTCTGATGGCCTTTTCACCCATGTACCACTGATGTATAACTTTCATATCAGGCATACAGTGCACATATTACATTCAAATTACATAATTGATGCACGAATATCTAATTAATTGCATATACACAGTGCAAAAATCACGCACGGTTTATGTTCTATGATGATTTAAGTGTTCTTTGTGTGGCTTATTCGTACTTCTTCCATGGTTTTAACGTGGTTCATTTGTGATACATCTGTGAAATTTTTATGTAAAGACCACAACTTTTCTCACTTTCTCCCCATACATTCACGTATGACCAATTTTCATCTGCAATACGCGCAAAATGTATGTAGTGGCTTTGTGACATGGCCTTAAGCAAGAAATACGGTCAGCAAAAACAGATGTGTGTGTCGTAAAAGAAAGCCATGACAAATATTTTTTGCTGCATTTCTCACAGTATACTCTCCTGAATCTAAAGATGGAAATACTAAGCCTGCCTTTGTGCCAGGTAAAACAATTGAATGTTTTTTTTTTTGCCTTGTAAAAGTTGAACAACTCTAATTCAACATTTTATTATTGTTTTTTACATGATTATTGCTTGATGAATGTCTTTTTTTTTCTTTTTGTAGTTGAAAATTGTGGAGGATTCCCCATTGTTGAAAACGGATTAGTTGAGAAATCAGAACCGTTGGCTTTGAGAGTTAGATGTCAACATTATTATAAACTTTATGGTCCTGAGAAAGTGGTGTGTTACAACAACAACAAGTGGTCAGTAATACCCACCTGCAAAGGTAAAATTACGACCAGACAGTTTAGTCCTCAAACCTTTGTCAAAAAGTCCTCACACATTTTTTTCATGTTTTTTTTATTGTTGTTTTTAATTTTATGCAGCCAATTACTGTTCTGTGAATACTGATGACTATTCTGACCTTATACCTGCTGGAGTCAAATTTATAACAAATGGAGAGATAATTGAACTGGAATGCAAGAATATCTTTCTCTTTACAAACCATCGTGTTGTCCGGTGCAAAAATGGGAAAGCAACAGTATCAAGATGTAAGTATGTTGTTTAGATTCAGACAGTGATTTTTGAAAACAGAGAAAAATGGATTTCTAATACAATTTCACCAAAAACCAGATAGATTTTGTGTTCAGCTTTACTGCACCAAACATTCAATTTAACAAATGTAGAGAGCTTTTTCTTCTTCTCTGAATTATGTATGACGGATGAAACCCACAAAAACCTGCTGTTTAGTGGATTTGACTGCACCGTCATCATTATCAAATCAAAGTCATATATTTATTTGTACAATATTGATAGAAAAATTTTAATCCTTTGCATTGTTTTTCAAAACCGAGGTCAGTAAAGATGAGACACAAATGCTATGATGAAATTCATGCTCTCCTTTGATTTGACTATATCCAGTTGTGCAAAAACGTATTTAGTCAGCCACAATTGTGCAAGTTCTCCCAATTAAAAAATTAGGGGGGAAAAACCAGAAAATCACATTGTCTGATTTTTAAAGAACTTAGTTTTAATTGATTGTGGAAAAAATATGTTTGGTCACCTACAAACAAGCAAGATTTCTGGCTCTCACATACCTGTAACTACTTCTGTAAGAGGATCCTCTGTCCTCCACTCTTTACCTTTATTAATGGCACCTTTTTGAACTGGTTTTCTATATAAAAGACACCTGTCCACAACCTCAAACAGTCACTATGGCCAAAACCAAAGAGCTGTCTAAGGACACCAGAAACCAACTTGTTTTCTGTAATTGCTCCAAGCCTGCACCAGGTTGGGAAGAAAAGGTAAGCTGTTTGGTGTAAAGAAATTAACTGAAGGAGCAATTATTTGGAAATGGAAGACATACAAGGCCAATGATAGTCTCCTTCCATCTGGAGCTCCCTGCAAGGCCTCACCCTGTTGGGTCAAAATGATCACAAGAACGGTGAGCACAAATCCCAGACCTAGAGAATGATCTAAAGAGAGCTGGGACCAAAATAGAATTTTTTGGTAAGAACTCTAATTGTCGTGTTTGGGGGAGAAAGAATGCTGAGTTGCCCTCCAAAGAAGGCCATACCTACTGTAAAGCATAGGGGTGGAAACATCATGCTTTGGGGCTGTTTTTCAGGAAAGGTACCAGGATGACTGATCCATGTAAAGGAAAGAATGAATGGGGCCATGTATCGTCCGATTTTGAGTGAAAACCTCCTTCCATCAGCAAGGGCATTAAGGATGAAACGTGAAGGATGGATCTTTAAGCAGGACAACAATCCCAAACACACAACAAAGGAGTGGCTTCGTAAGAACCATTTTAAGGTCCTGGAGTGGACTAGCCTGTCTATAGATCTCAACCCCATAGAAAATTTTTGTAGGGGGGTTGAAAGTCAGTGTTGCCCAGCAACAGCCCCAAAACATCACTGCTCTAGAGGAGATCTACATTGAGGAATGGGCCAAAGTTTGTGAAAACCTTGTGAAGACTTAACAAAAACGTTCGACTGCTGTCATTGCCAACAAAGGGTATATAACAAAGTATTGGGTTGAAGTTTTTTTTATTGCCCAAAAACTTATTTTCTTATTTTTTGTCATTTTGTCTCTAATACTTGAGGTACTCCTATGATGATAATTACAGGCCTCTAATTGGGAGAACTTGCACAATTGGGGGCTGACTAAATAAATTTTTTGCCCCACTGTATATATCCAATAGATCCTGCAGAATCCCAAACTGATCAGTTTTATTCCTGTAAAGATGACTGATTAAGGCTTTTCTTTTTTCCTGTATTGATCTCTACAGGTTGTAACCGATTGCAAATAAGCACAGTGAGTATTCTCTTTGTTTTTTAAGAAAAACACAATGCATTAATTCCCGGACACATGTCTGCATTGTCTTTCAAATCAAGTTGTATCTGCTTTTATTTTTAAACTACTCTATATCTTGAAACTTTTTTTTTACCAGGGTTGCTGAGCCTGAATGGAAGAGAAGAAGCCGGCGCTTTCAGAATTTCAGGACAGACTGAAAACAGATACAAACGTTGTGAAACTCAAAAGTCTAACATGTTTGCAGCTTTCTGTCCGGATTTGTGAACAATAGTTTTGTATTGTTGATCCACAGCAGCAAATCTTAAAAGTCAAACCAATTCAAAGAAGCTGCACTTGCTTCAATAAAATCCTGATTTGAGGTTTTAGTACAGAGCAAACTGAAATGGTTGTTCTTGATTTTCTATTCCTATTATTCTGTAACTGGTCCCAATTTACAAAACAATGGGAAATAAAAGAGCCTCAAAAGTTGTTCTGGTCAAAGCGTACCCTGGTCCGGCACCAGGAACTGCACTCTGACCCATCTTTCTGGGTTCGTTTCCAATCCGACTGAGCTTCAATTCACTCTGAGATTCTTCAGTCTGAATACAATCTGTTCCCGGAGCGCAACAACTGAACCAAAATGGCAGTGTAATCCAAAATGCAGTCAGAATGTTGCAAATTGTGAACTTGTGTAAAGCAACGCTTGTTGTGTTATCAATGTTGCAACGTTTAATTTAACAACAATGCCATAACATCACAAAGAAGAGACACACCAACTTATTGAAATATTATTGGATGAATGGAGGCTCAATCAAACAACTTTTAACTTGATGCACATTGCCGTTCACTGTTTTTCTGACATCTATAAGTCATAAACACTTACTTAGATGTCTTCTTCTTGCCAGTAACCGCCCTGCACCATGCCTCCACCGGACCAAAGCAGCATTAAAAAGTGTTGTGTCTAACATTAATACAGTTTACAATTGGTCAACAGAATATAAAGTTTGAATGAACTAACTAGGACTGCAAAGTGCAGGACTTCCAGAATTTCTGTCTATAGTTGCTATGCTGCTATGCTAGTTGCCATGCTTCTTTTCTCTGAGCGACTCACAGTTGGAATACAATGACCGCAAACAGTGTTGGGAGACGAAACCTGTCAACCTTACTGTAAAAAAGCATTTATAAGGTGCAGCCCAGCAAGACAGATGCTTAATGTGTTTGGGTATTAGTAAACCAGTGTTTGACAAGAGGTTCAACTTGCTGCAGCACTGATCTCATGAAGCATCAGCTTAAGCCCCTTTGAGCAGGGATGCAGGCAGAATTTTTTTTAGGGGTTGCCACTGGTTATATTTATAAAACAGAAAAAAAGGAATAAATAAAGAATAGTAACTTAATTTTTTTTATGTGTATAAATGCTGCATTTGTTTGGGAATTTTTAATTTTATTTCAAGGATTACATCCTTATTTGCATGAGAAATTCTTTATCGACATCTACAAGTATATAAAGACTTGTGCCTCTAAGTGTTCCTTAAATTGTTTATCTTTAACTAAAATAAAATCGCAGGAAACAAATGAGCATGCCTCCAACAATACTTAAACAATTTTAGAGATGGGATCTAAACTTCCTGTTGGGAAGCTGCATGGACACAGAATATAAGTCAGAACAAGAAGTTAGAGGATGTAAACTTTGCTTTCTCATTGCCTTTTTTCTACTTATTTTCCTTCATCTTTATTCACATTTTACTTGTGTTTTTTTTCCTCCACATCCTTGTTACTGTGGTGCAACTAGATTTTTTTTCTTCCAGATGTCTCTTGTCTCGATGATGAAAATGTTTTAAAAAATCTAAAAAAACACACACACAGTGGTTCAATATTACTCAATAATACTGATAAAGGGGAAAATTGATGAAATGTAATGTTTTTTTTTGTTTTTGTTTTGTTTTTTAACTGAAACGTGAAAGTCAGTGAGCCAATTCAGCGATTTAGGTCAGAAAGACCATAAAAAAAAATAACTGAATCAAAAGATAGTAAATATGTTGTCATATCTGCATTTCATAAAATGTTCTTTTTAAAGTAGCTCCTCATGGAGTATTGTTGATGAGTTACATACTTACTGTTTTGTTCAGGTAAATTCAACAAAACAAAAATGTATTTCTTCAAAATTATCAGCAAGTCAGATCTTTGAAGTTTTTTTCTTGCTTTTTGAAAAAAATTAGGAATGGCAGAGAAATTCTGCCGTTCCTAGTTCTTAGAAAGAGAGTTTTCTGCAACTGTCTGCAGAAAAAGTGGACTAAAATCTTTCTTATATACATGCAATGCATTTCAAGGTGTTACAAATCTACATAATGTTGTTGGTATGTTATGTGTTATGTTGTGAAAACTTAAAGAGTATACTTTATGACACTGGTTGAATAGGTGAAAAGTTTCCTTTCCCTGCAGGCTAACACAGAGAGGATAAGGAAGAGCTTCTTCCCGCAGGTCATTCAGTCCCTCAACCAGAACACCTAAAACCTGTCCTTCTGGACTCCCACCCCACCCACACAAAACGAAAACAAAACCTGTTTCTGAACAGAAAACTGCACTGTTCTACAAATTGCTACAAGGCAACATCGCTTTATACTTTTTGAACATTTGACACTTTTGTGACCTCAAATCGCTTAGGCTGTATTGGCATACATGTATTAAAAGTTTCTCTGGATTGAAAGTATAATCAAATTACTTTACTCATTACCTATTTAAAAGAGTAATTAACTACTCATTACTTTACTTTACTTTTTTCCTCTTATATACAAATTCTAAAGGGAAAAAACAGCACAAAATACCAGTAGACCATTTAACTTTCTTTTTAAAGCAATGACCTCATGCAAAGTATGAACCTGGTTCAAAACATAACCTGGGTTCATTTGAATTCAGACAACAGTGGGAAAAATTCTAGAAAAAATAAATTACAACAAATGTGGTCTGTGCCCTTGCTTAAAGTGAGATCTGGGGTAAAAACAAAATACATATCTATCAAATCTGAGATTAAGCCATTCTTTTGAAAACGCATAGAACTATTTAATGCATCCATGTTCCTTTTTGCTGACTTTAGGTTTCTATTACAATGAGTTGCACCTTTCTCTCTTCTGTCGTTAGAAAACAGTTCTGCGCTCCTGTGAGACTAACTATTCACCCCCCTACCCCTGCGGACCGCATTGAACGCTAACTCATATTGACCAGAGACACAATCAGGTGCAGAAAAGTAAAGTAAGAAAGGGTGAAGTAATGTGTTTCACACCAAAGGGCCGGCTTTAGAGCTGTTTCACCGACATCAGTGCACGGGTCGGGTCTCTGCTCTGCTGCTTACCTGCTGCTCCTCGGGGATGAGAAGGCTCCTTGGAACATCTCTTTTCGTCTCAACTTTGAGCCAGTTTGGAAAGCAACGTGACTGCCTTAATGAGGGCGTGTCTGTACTACGAACAATCCCCAAATCTGCGTGCACATGTGTGCATTTGGATCCATCCATTATTTTGCCACACAGAAACCCTTTTATAGTTTAAAACAGAATAAAATCTTAAAATAAAAAATCTGTCAGTCCTAAACTAGAAACATTTTGACCAACTGAACTCTTTGATGCTGAAAAAAACAATTCAATCAATAAATAATATTAAATGTAAATTGATTTGAAACGATAACACAGCAGCACCAATATATTTAATGTTTTTAGTCTGAAGCAAAAAGTAAAAAAAACATTGAGCTGATTTTTTTCTGAATGATGGATTGTTTATTTATGATCTCATAAATTGCAGCTGTTTTCCTGCATTACCTGCTGTCTTTCTGTCAAATACTGACACAAACTAAACCACAGGCAGACAAAAAAAACTTTGATGGAAAATGAAGACACATCATCAAAATGTCTACAATAGTTCATAAAGAATGACATTATTAACATGAGCTGAGTCATCTAAAGGCACAGGATGATCCTGATCTGGGCGCGTTCCAAGTCTCAGCTGGAGCCCACCACCCCTCCCCTTTCATTCTCTCACACACTAGCCGCATGTGACAGGAGACAGGAGCGCGCAGCTGCAGGGACGGAGGTTCACAGGTTTCAGGCTGTTACAAACTCTGTGATATAAGAGATATCAAGAAAACAACAGAATTCTTTTCCAAGCACCGAACCGCTGTCACCGCCGCCCCCTCTTAAATTTGCGCACCTGTGCCTAAGACCGCTGCTACTGCACGCCCCCCCCCCCCCGGCATCGCACCAGAGGGGTACACGCCCCACTATTTGAGAGTATAATCCTGTCTGTCGGACAGCTGTGCAATACATTTTACTTTATACTATGTTTGTATATGTATAAAATACAATTTTAATTTAATTTACGTAAATTATATTTTCTTTTTCTTTTGCATGTGTTGCTTAAACAGACAACAAATAGCACATCAAGAGTAGTCTTACTAGTTATGTATTTCACTTTTTTAATTTAATTTTGTATTTGTATTTTAAATTTTATTTATGTATGTATCTATTTATTTCACTTTTAATTTAATTTAATTTATTTTTTGTTGATTTAAGTTTCGAATTTCAGTTCTCAGGAACCCACAGTTGCCGGGCAACCGCCGGTGGGCGTGGCAGTGGCGGCAGCAGAGGGAATGGTGGTGGGCGGGGCTTCACTCCTTCTCAAGTGTGTCTGTCTGAAGGAGCTTGGCGGCGGTGCTCCTCTAACCCCCTGGGAGTCCGACACCACGCTGCCGTGCTATAACCGTATTCGCTGGAGAGTCGGGAGTTTGTCGGTCCGGGGGGGTCAGCTCTGTGAAGCGGTACTCAGCGGAGATGTCTAACGTAAACTGGAAACCTTTCGTTTTCGGCGGGCTGGCCTCTGTGACGGCGGAATGCGGTGAGTGATGGGCGGGGAGGCCTGGCGGCGGCGTGGCTCCTTGTTTTCAGGTTTTGGGGGATTTTCCTAACTTAAGGTTTGGATTTGCGCGTTCTGTGCTGCAGGTACGTTTCCGATCGACTTAACCAAGACGCGTCTCCAGGTTCAAGGCCAGGTGGGCGACAGAAGGTACCGAGAGATCCGCTACAGAGGCATGCTCCATGCCATCATGAGGATCGGAAGGGAGGAGGGGCCCCGGGCTCTTTATTCAGGGTCAGTGGGTTCGTTTGACATCCTGCATGCATTGTTTCAATGACGTCACTGCTGATCTTCATCATAAAGTTTGCACCAGATCTAGATTCTCATATCTAGGCCATGTCACCTCATCCTTGCACAAAGCTTTAATTTGAAATGACGAAATTAAGATGTCAAGAAATGTTTTTTTCTATTGGCAGAATTGCTCCTGCCATGCTTCGCCAGGCCTCCTATGGTACCATCAAAATCGGCACATACCAGAGCTTCAAGAGGCTTCTGGTTGACAGGCCGGAGGGTGAGTGACAGCCTGCCCTCCCCATTCTGAATGCATGCTTCTGCAGGCTGTAAAGTGTAAAGTTCCGAGCATTCCTCTCTGAAAGCTCCCCCTAACCTGCTGGCTTTTTGCTCCTCTTATTTCAGACGAGACGCTGCTGACCAACGTGGCGTGTGGCGTTCTCTCCGGAGTCATCTCCTCCTCCATCGCCAACCCCACTGATGTGCTGAAGGTTTGCCAACACGCGTGCCTCTGCTTGTTTTGCACACCTAGCGTGTCTGACACCCTGCAGGGTGGGCTGTGGTGTTCTTCCCCCCCGGTGTGTCCTCGCCTCGGGGTGAAGATGTAGACGGGTTTTTTTATAGCTCGCCTGTGGGGGGGGGAGACCCGTCTGTGGATATTTATAGGGGGTCGTACCTTCAAAGCTTAACATAGTGTTCTGTAAATGATATGGGTGCACGGCTGCCGGCGATTATCTGGGCTGCTTTTGCCAAGTATTTTTCCATTATGTTTTATGAGTTTCGGTGATGTTTTCTCTGCACGTGATGTCCTAAGTGTTGACTGATTGACTCATACGGGTTTGGAACGTCCTGTTATATGACTTTATAGTCACTAGAGGCAGGAAGTTGAGCTGTTTTTGATCAGCAGTTATGAGTTACTGCAACACAAATCTAGATTCACATTAAAAGCAACTTACTGTTTCGTCAGATTCGAATGCAAGCTCAGGGAAATGTCATCCAAGGCAGCATGATGGGCAACTTCATCAACATCTACCAGCAGGAGGGAACCAGAGGACTTTGGAAAGTAGGTCAACCTTTATTTTAATATATAATGGACTCAAACGGTGTTAATGCCTTCTCTCTCTGCATCAGGGCGTTTCTCTGACGGCGCAGAGGGCAGCCATTGTGGTCGGCGTTGAACTTCCAGTCTATGACATCACCAAGAAACACCTGATCCTATCGGGCTACATGGGGGACACTGTGTACACACACTTCTTGTGAGTCTCCATTGCCTATCGAGCTTAAATCCAAGTTGTAATATAAACACAAAAATAGGAGTCCCATCTGTTTTGGGCAGTAACACAAGAAGTTTAATGTGCGCTCTGCAGGTCGAGCTTCGTGTGCGGCCTAGCTGGCGCTTTGGCCTCAAATCCAGTAGACGTTGTGCGGACGCGCATGATGAATCAGCGAGGAGGAGCCCTCTACCAGGGGACGCTGGACTGCCTGCTGCAGGTCAGTCACAGCTGGAGGTGCAGCATGGCAGAACGGTGGGCCAAAGGGACACGAGTCACAACAACTCGCAGGCTTTCATCTGAAAATGCACATACAGTACAGTAAACCCTTGTTTTTCGCGGGGGTTACGTTTCAAAAAGAACCCGTGTTCGGCAAAATCTGTGAAGTAGAAACCTTTTTTTTTTCCCAACAATTATTTTACAATTAAATACTCTATAATACATTGAAAAGAAGGAACAAACCATTTTACAGGCTCAAGCATTTGTTTCACAAATAAAAGTACTTTATAAACGTTTTTTTCAACAAATAACTTCTGTACTTTATTGTCAAATAATAATTTTAATCATCAATGTGAACAGAAGGCTTCAAATTGCAGAGATTAGCCCCGCCCACCGCGACCCGAGTAATTGGATTAAACAGGAGAAAATTTAAAATGATTATTTAAAAAAATACAAAGTACAGTGGGACAAATAGTGACTCAGGTGTATTTCACTGCTGTTCAGACAGAGCCGCTGCATCCTGACTCCGCTCTGCAGTGTTTTCTCCTTCTGAAGCCCGCGGTGCAGCTGTGTTTGTTTAGGAGAAGAACACAGTGATAGGCAGCTGTTGTCTCTCTTTTTCTATGGGTTTTAGAGAAACTTGAAATTGCAAGAGAATTGGCACGTACGTGTTGTAAAGTTGGCGAGCTGTTTTACAAACGTGAACATATTAAACTGCAGTGTTATTGACGCACAGGTAAAGAAGAAGCAGCCAATCAGAATGCAGAACACAATGAGCGATGCAAATCCGTGAAGTAGCGAAACCGTGAAAAGTAAACTGCGTTATAGCGATGGATCAGTGTACACGAATTTTCTTTTTAAGCTAGTAATACAAAGAAAAACGTTGGAACATGAGACTACAGTGGAATCATTGAAGGTAAAGAACAATCTAAACAAGAAAAATGTGCTCCAAGAAAGAAAAGAATAAAGCTGCGGGAGGTGATACTTGCCCTCGTCACCCCCCTTTACACACACACCCCCCCCTTATCATCTTTGATCAGAGCTGCATGTGACAAATTTATTTATTGAATGAATTTTGATTTTTTTTTTCAAAATGGCGGCTTTTCTGTTGGTTTTATTCCCATAGCAACCATTTTATTTTTTTGTCGTCTGGGGGTGACTAACAGATCGATGTAACTTTTAGAACAGTTAGCAAAAGTAAAATTTTGGGATTTCCCTGACAACAGAGGTTTTTTGTTAACCCTTGCCCACATTCCTAATATAGGCATATTGTTTTGTTCAGCTTGAGCAAAAGATTAATGTAAACAATTTTCACAATATTATGGTAAAAAACAATATTGGAGCAGCAGGGAAAGCTCCACTTTTGGGAGCTCGCCATGCTGACGCCGTTCCGAATCTACAAACTTTAAAACCAACAGTTTTTGCCCCAAGAAGCAATGATGTTCGAGGAGTTACAACAAGATGGATCAAAAACTCTAAGAGGAGTTTAAATTTGTAGACGTTTTGGTCAAATTCAAGAATGTTGGCCACTTCCCAAGGTCAAAGGTCAACAAAACTTGGGTTGTGGTTTTAGATATAACCTGGTGGTGTCTGTGTAAACATTCCTATAAGATCGCTCAAGTACGTTTTCTTTTCTTACATGGTGGGAAACGTTTCACACTTACCACAAAATGGCCACCAAGCCATAGGTCCTGTGGCCATCCCATAATAATTTGAAATGTTTGCTTGAAGGTGCAGCAGGAAAGAATAATCGTGAGGGGAAAAAAATCTGCTCCTAGCAATCCATGACTTCTGGACATAATAATAGGAAACGCACTTTTTAAAGAACATAAAATGTAAAAAACAATCCAGTCTTTGCTAACAATGTCATCCAATATTGCTTACATAAATGATATTATGTTAGCTACATTTAGTTAAAGAAATCCTAAAATCTTGTCAATAACTTGACAATAATAAAGCAGTAAATCTCCTTTTAGCGGTGGTTTCTGTCTGGATCTGTTGCTTTATATTGTCAAGGATTTGTACGTTTAATAGACCTGCTGTAGTCTTTTCAAGTGCAGTCTTTGAAGCAAATGAAGTGATTTTAAGTTTGGTTGTAAACTTTCCTCTCTCTCACAGACGTGGCGCTCTGAGGGGTTCATGGCTCTCTATAAAGGCTTCTTCCCCAACTGGCTGCGTCTGGGACCGTGGAACATCATCGTATCCTTCCCACCTTTTTCATAGAAACCTTTTCAGAGCTGAGTGGGGTTAGGTTCTCCGTTCTCAAATGCTTTTAGTGATTCAGTGACGCATGGAATTCCAAGTCTTTATTGAATTCTCAGTAATTCTTTTATGTAACTTTTTAGGGGCCTCAAACTCCACTCACTCAGAACTCCCAGTCACTGCATCCTCTGGTTGGCAGATATTTATCATCCAGACTTGAAGGTTTGACGAGATTCCTGACTTGTGGCTTTGAGTTCTTTTTTTTTTTTCTCCTTGACTCCATCTTCAGTTCTTCCTCACCTACGAGCAGCTGAAGAAGATCGATGTGTGATTATTTAATTTCTTTAAAGCGGCACTGCACGGCGATGAGTGTGATGCTCTAGGACGATCGGAGAGGACCAAAATCGGGAGCGGCTGGGGAACAGTGGGACCCCTGATGGAACCTGGCAGGACAGGGTCTGGGTCGGCCTGATTCCTGTTTTAGGCTGACGGTGGAAAACGTGGAAGGAACCATGTCACGGGCTGTCGTCGTTCTAGCTGGGCTTTTTCTAAGCTTCTTTCCCAAGCATCTGCATCTCAATCATCCACAGGTCAACTTAACTGTGACGGTGGATGAACGTAAAATGTAAAGTTTTCGATTGGAACCTGCTTTCAGGCTCCGGGGCTTTTATAAACCTACATTTCCCTCCAAACCGAGTGCCTTAGACTGGGATACATCTGTTTTTGTGAATGTATCGAAGACTGTAGACTGTTACAATGATCATTCCCCTCCCAAAACGTTTATGAACTTGAAAAAGGTGTCAAAAGTGGACATTTTTAAATTGAAAAATCAATAATAATGCATTTTTTTCCTTCTATTTATAGTGAAAAAGCCGTTGTTCCATAGATGGCTGAGACAGCAGTGTTGTTGCAAAGACTGGATGAACAGGTGCATGTTGGTCACAGAAGGGCAATTAACAACAAAATACAGATTATATTCTGATCTGTACTTTGCTGCCAAGTCCAAGTTTGCCGTCATGCACTGTACTTTTGTGAATCTTTTGTTAGGAGTAAAAATGTAAATGTGAGCTTCAGATGCTGCCAAAGTTAAGCCAGGATTTATTTTTGTTATTATGATTTTTTTTTTTCAATCTAGCTTCAAGTCTGGCTTCTCAAAATAAAATAAAAGGTACTAAAAGAAGTATATCTGTGTTTTTGCCGTTCACGCACCACAGGGTGGCGCTGTGAGCCACATGCACTTCCCTCACATCTCGACCCATTTTAAAACAGCAGTGGTGTCTGAAAAGTAGTTTGAAATTCCCGTTGCTCAACTTTGAGGTCACAAATCTGGCACAGTTTTTTTTTTTCCTGCTTCAAACGCATTTGCACAACATTCCACAAACATGAATTTTTCAGGGGGGGGATCTGATATGCTTTATTTCTGTGGGTAAATTCCCAGTTTTCCCTCATCAGAGATGTTTGAGGAAGCATCAGGAACTCAGGGGAGTGGAGCGGCAAGCGTTGCAGTGAACTCTGAATCTGTTCGGGTCTGTTCCCTTTGTTTTATTCAGGGAGAGCCACCATGAGACTTGTGTGGCAACTGTTGTATCTGCTTCATCTAAACCAGTTCTCTCACCGCTGGAGGGACATTTGTGGGTGACGACTCACCCCCAAACAATCCCGCAAAGTCACAGAGGAATTGGTCCTAACCCTCATGCTTTCACAGACTTTGCATTAGTGTTAAATGAAAACAGAAGAAAACTCCCCATCCATAAGGCGGGTTAGGGGGAAAAAAGGAACATTTGTGCCAGGATTTGGTCTTTCAGCCGCTGCCTGGCAGAGTCCTTTCCAAGCTGGACCGGTTTATCCGCAGGGGATTCCAGCAGACATGCTCCATTATCTCTTTTATTTGTTGCCTGGCCCGAGGGCACACGGGAGCTGGCTCTGGTGTTACACGGATCAGAGGAAGCTTTTGTGTCAGAGGGATAAGACTCTGTTCTGCTCCAAACAGCCTGCTCCCCATTTTTGGAGCTCTTTCTCTGATGAGAATCCTAGAAAGAACAAAAGTATTGGACGTGCAGATGTCCATGATCCATTTGGAAACGAGAGCTGTGTTCCTCCTGGGCCGCTCTCCACTGATTGAGGAGACAAAAGCAGTCCTATTTTCTTTTTGGGTGTTTCAGCTGAGACGTAAAGGAATAAAACAGTTCAAGCAGGCTAATTAAAAAAGTAAATGGCATAAATTCAGGCTTTAAATACACAGACGTGGAGCAGCATAAACATAGACGGATCTCAAGATAATGAAAACTTTCACCGTGGAAAAAGTTCTGCAGTTTAACTTCAAAACTAACGGAAGTGAATGATGTTAAATATATATATTTTTTTATATTCCTAAATTGATATTCATTCACAGTGGCTCAGGCGGTAGAGCAGATCGTCCAATGATCAACGGGTCAGCAGTTTGATCCCTGCTCCCCCCAGTCAACCGTCTCCTTAGGCAAGACACTTCACCCTCCTTGCCTCCAGTGTGGCTCCAATGGTGTATGAATGTCCCGGTGATGGTCAGAGGGGCCGTAGGCGCGAACTGGCAGCCACGCCTCTGTCAGTCTGCCCCAGGGCAGCTACATCAGTAGTTACCATCACCAAGAATGAATGAGGGGTGAATGAATAATGGACACATTTGTAAGTGTTTTGAGTGTCTGGAAAATTGCAGATAAATCGAATCCATTATTATTATTTACAAGAAGTAACATAATGTAAAAAAAATAGCATGAAGAAAGCTGGAGTTACAACAACATTCCGGTTTAATTTTTCTGGAAATACCCTTCTTAACTTGTTAAATATTAAGTGAAATGACTGTCATGTGTGACAGATGAATTAAATCAACAGCTGTCTGGACTGAAAACAGTAAATTAAGCAGGAAAATAAGGGGCACAATTTGTTGGTGAAAATCCTGTGTTGCAGGTTCAAAATAACTGAACACATTGTGCACACAGAAACATTTCTCCAGCTGACAGCTTTCCAAAACTTAAACGGTGGTACTATGTATTTTACTGACTGAATGTTGTAAATTTGTTTTCAAAATAAAAGAAATGTGTGGATGTAGATGGCTTTGACCACATAGTTCTGGACTGTTTCCTATCCAGTCAGTCTCAAGATTGTAGTCAAAAAGGGATCTTGCATAGACTTCAAGGTGAAGGGGAAATTGTCAGAGATCTATCCATTTTTTTAAATAACTGCTTTAATAGATAAAATCCTTTCTCATCAAGCGTGCTTGTTTATTGTTCAGATGTACAATTTTGTTCCTGATGTCCTTCGAAATCTATTTGGTCATGGTGGGGATGTTTTAGTCTAAATTTAAAGTTAAATTGCGCAGTTGGGATTTGTGATAATAAATTACCCAAATGCAAACATGTCTATTTCCAAATACTCGCATTTATAAAAGGTTTTTCGCTTGAAGTTTTTGAGCCGTTTCGAAATTGACATATTTTTTTGCAATATTTTTTTCAAATGAAATGAGTCACATGACCAACAACTTTGGGCACTGCATAGTGGGCGCCACAAGAGGTCCCACATAATCACACAGTTCATCAAAAATAAATGAGCGTTTCATGCAGAATTGTTGGATCCACAGCTCTATAGAATCACCAACCACCATTTCCCAAAATGGCTTCATCCGTAGCCGCTCCCACATATAAGAAGCTTACCGCTCCATGGCGTAACTGAGATGCCGACGTCTCCTTTGAGAGATGATGATAAGCGCCAGTGCTGTGGCAGAAAATTGAATGTATCTGCTGTAAATCAAAGTATTGTTCACATCTGTCTCCATGTTTTTGAATGACATATCGCATGAGTTGTGTTTATCTGCAATTATAATTCAATGGAAATGGGATAATTGCAAAATTGTGTTTTTACAACATTTCTAGAATTTCAATAATATTTTGCGCATCCTCCATACTCCTATCATCTTTTTAACTGGGGCAACTTGCAAGATGTGTAAATGACGAATACCTTTATCTCCCAGCTGTACATTATGGTTTCCCCTCTCTAAAACTACTTCACATCAATGAGGTAACCAGCTGAGTGTTCTCGCCAATTGATACTTTAAAAATGTGTCTGGCGGCGCCTGGAATAAAACCGCAAACCCTACAGCTGAAATAGGACTGTTTTGCTCAATGACCCACCTGGCCTCTGTTTACAATACAATTTGCCAGTGACTATAGTTGTAACAGTGTGTTATACAGTATTTTGTGGGTTGTCCCAAATGCAGGACACTGCTTAATGATGTTCAAATGAATTTCAACCTCTCAATGTTCAGCCTAATTGTTCAAGAAAACCGAACTAAAAAATGTTTATGAAGATAAAATCTTTTTAATGGAATGTTCTGCAATCTCTAACATCAATGGTTTAGGGAAAAGGCACATTAAAATGACCTTGGACTGAGAATATTAAGCATTTGGACCTAAACTAGGTTACTTTAGGCACAAGAGTTGGTTTTGTAGAACAGAGTCAAAGATAATGATGGGGTGTAACTTTTAGCAATGACATGTCTTTGCTTAGTATAAATAAGGCCCAATTCCTTTTTATGTTTGTATGATTTGGATTAAAGAAAAGGTTGTGGATAGCAAGTTAGTCTTAAACAGCCAAAAAAAAAAATGCAACTTTGGCTGTTCTCTTGTATCATGTTTGGCCAAGCCCACGAGACCTGGTCCAAAGCAAACTGAAGATTACAGACAAATGTTTCTCTCAGTTTGAGCCATTGAACGAGCCCCTATTTTAAAATTGACCCTTTCCACGATTTTTTATTCAGCAGAGATGCTAAATCACCTAAATGCAGTCATCACATGGAAATATAGCATCTCCGCTTGACACAGGAGTTGAAACTATGTCAGGGAGGTGCCCCAGGTTTTCAACACTTGCATCCATAAACACGCTTAGGATCACCGGTTGCCTAACCCCCCCCCCATCAAAACAAAACAGACTCACCAAATCACAGAGCAGTTGACCTACATTTCTGCAACACTGGGAGGGTACTGGGACTCCGGGAGACAGGATCACAAGGATCAGCCGCTGGTAATGCTGCTGCATTGTTCCTTTACGATAGGAGCAGTCCAACAGAGTGAATGTTAAAGGAGATAACGTGAAGGGAACCGCCAATTTAGGGAACCGCCATCTTGGAATGTGCAGCTCCAAGTGTTAAGGGAAGTTAAGCGGTGACACCTGAGATGAAAGTGAAAATAACTTCCATGTTTTTTTTAGCTATTAAGCTATGTTCACACCGGCCTCAGCAATGCTGAAAGTAAGTGTAAACACGTGTGAACTTGCGGTTCAGGTTTCCGTGTTCAAAACTCTCACGTTCACACGTCACCATGCAAGTTTCTATGACTGTTCACGTTCTATGTAAAAAACGCGCAGCCATTGTACGTGTGTTGAAAGTTAAACCTGTTTAAGTTTTACCAATCAGAGATGTATGATCAGCGTGCTTTTGAATTTGCGGAGGTGCCAACCATTTGAAAATTGATCATGGAGGACAAAGGAATATCTGTGGTTTATGGTTGGCTGGAATTCAATGACATCTTTGATATATCAGAGTAGAACTGTGAAAAAAAAAGCCTGGAGCAAGATTTGCACCGTTTTGACATTCCACCAAGCCTCTTCCAAATAAATATAGGTGGCGGACATGCGGTAGTATTGGATAGCAATTATCCAGTGTGAACGCCATGGGCTAAACGTTTGTTCACATGCCTGATGTAATATGGCTTCACAATGAAAGTCTGATAAATGTCAATGTTTTTCTGTCAGGGAAAAAGGGTAACTGATAATATTGATAGAAGAAAAAAAAGTAAAATCCAGGGGCGGAGCTACAAGGGGAGCAATGGGGGTGGCAGCTGACCCCTGAAAAAAAAAAAAAGCGCTCCCAACGGGCCCCCTAATTTTTGAGTCAATATAAGTTTCAACACTGACTAAGATTAAGAAATCCTCAATTACATAAATATAATAATCCTTTTATTTTTAAAGGCCTTTCACTTTTCTGCTCTCTTTTGCCGTGCTTCTAAAGTCCTCTGGCCCCCATATAAAATGTTCTACCTCCGCCACAGGTTAAACCATCTATCTGATAAAAAATAACAAAGAACAAAAGGACCTATAATTGTATAAGATATTCACATTAAAGTTGTAACTTCTTGATTTGCTTCAACCCTTGTGCTATCTTAGATGACCCCACCCTTACATTGACATGTTCTCCCTACCATGACAAAGGTGGATAAAGGTGGAAAGATTTCATGTAATCCACCAGTGAAGATCACAAATAATTGAAGAAAAAAGGGCCTAGGATAGCACAAGGGTTACATGTGCTTCTTAGACTTAGTCAAACTAGGTTGTGAAACAAAGTAAGCTGGAAGTGCTGCCATCGTTGCATCACTGGGGCTGATGTAATTCCAGCAGATAAACACTAGGCAGAGCTCTTGCACTTCCTTCCTGCTCTCAGAGGCACAAACAAACCATCTGCCTGTCCTCATCCACCTCTCTCTGCTCTGTCACAGCTCCCTCATTATCATCCTGGCTGATGATAAGGGACTAAATATTAAAATATTCAGGTGTGTCGCCTTTCTCGGACGCCCGATTTAAAATGTGCTGCCCTGAGGCAGAGCTTCCCAATGTTGCATGCGCACAACAACACAGTAAGAGGCCTGCGGTGTGGCGTCGAGGTGATCGCATACAGATGGAGTGTGGAATTTTATCTTCTCCACTCCAGTTTATCTCACCTATTTAGAGGGGAAATGGAGTAGGAGTATGGACAAATGCAGTCATGGCGTGACATGCTTACAGGGAGTCATTAGGGACACACAAGGAAAAATGTATCTCAGTGGCATAGAAGCTGTGATGAGAGCCTGTGAAAAGAGAATAGAAGATGACAGGAGGAGAAGGGATCAGCAGGAGAGATGAGTGTTCGTATTCTCTGCTGCTCTCCATACCATCCACGTTCCACAGCTTGGAGCTGACAAACCACAGACACACAGAGGCTTCAAGAGCCAGAATCGGGTTAAAACGAGTTGTCTTACTGGAAAATGGCACATAAAAAAGCGATTTTAAATAAAATTTCTTTTTTTTTTTACATTTTTTTAATTTCTTGTAAAACAAAAACACGTTTAATTCTAAAATCAACAATAAAGATCCAGGTTTCAAGTTGCAAAGTATTTCATAGAATGTTATAGAATAGCCATTCTCCTTTTCTCTTCTTTCTTACATGTGGTAATTACGCAGTGAATAAAATTGTTTTTGTGCCAGAAAAAAATGGGTTTGAGTAATGGGATATTCAAGTTGAACAGATAAGGTCAGTAGCCACCTATTATCTACACCCTCTCTGTCTTAGTCAGGGTCACAAGAGTTAGTTGAGCGTATCCCGGCTGCCTTTGGGAGGAGGCAGGTTGCCAGTTCCTCGCTGAGAGGGCAGGGTAGCCACAAAATGTAATCTAGTGAAAGTTTCATCTGAAATACCCAAGTTGAGGTCAAACGAAGATCAAGCAGTAACTGGTAAAATAGTTAAAGTCCCACCCGGTCATCTTTTGATCTATTGTAAAAGTGTTCCCAGATATCTTTTGATTTTTGATTTGATTTGGTTTATTTCAAGCAATCAAATAAGAATAATACACAAAAACAATACAATCATCAGTTATGCATTCATACAATGACGAATCAAACTTAGGATAATTAGACATATTAATAAATATTGCTTGAAAGGGAATGGAAGGAAGCAAACATATAATCCCACCCTGTTCTACAGTAATCATTTTATTACATGATTTATCAATATCCGGTTCCTAGCTTTTATCAGACAGAATTAAAAACCTGAAGTATCAATAAAGCACATGACAAGAAGATGAATTTCTTAAATTATTATGTAAAAAATAACTTTTAGAAACCAACATGGCAAATGCAGATCATTTATCCAAAATGCATGCAGATTATGTTACTTATAAAAGTCATGTATATGATTAATAAAAATAATACTATATCAGTAAAAGGGACATAACACTGTTTCAAGAGGATATCTACGGAAATTTTTGTTTTGTTTTTTAAGACAGTTTCTGCAGAGGAGAAGGACAGGCAGGACCGTTGTTACAGAGTAAGCCCGCCCCCATTTCCCATCATCCATCTGTTCCCACTCTCTCCCGCTAGCCTACAGCCCCTCACAATCCCAACCTAACTTTACTGCTGCAACAACAACGAACAATATTGGAGCTATCCCGTCATACAGCTTTTAAACAGATGGCAGCTTGAGTAAAAGAAAGGGAGATGTAAGTAGATCTATATGTCTACAAGTGGATGCATCAGAATGGAGCAAACCAGGAGCTTACCATTGTACCTTCCACATCACACCTACAAGCTCTTTCCAACATTTTGTCTTCTGCTCCCGATACACAATGATTTGACAAAATAAATTGTCAGAAATGCCATTATAAGCTGAATTCTCTATATGTATGTCCTCCATCACCAGAAAATGCCACAAGAACATGTTACAAACACCGAAAATCCAACTTTCATTGGAGTGCTTCTTTCAAAACAATCCTGCTTCCTATTTTAAAACGTCTTCTTTCAGTTCAGTTTTTTCAAAAGCTAAAATTTGAAACTGAGGTTGTCTGACAAAAAGAACAGCAAAGAGATTAAAACCAGAAAAAATACAAATGTATCACAATTTTTAAAACTTATTTATGCCACATATGTCAACACTAATATTTACTTTTTTAATTTAAAGAAGTGCAAATGCTGCATGCAAAAAAAGTAACAATAACTTTCAGAAAAAAGCCAGAGAAGCTTGAAAGTTTTTGTTGTAAAAGTAATTTTTCTTTACAATATTTTAGATACATTGATGGACAACCGCACATGCAATGAGCCTTTGCATGTAAAGTCTACTGTTGCCTTCTGAATTGTGAAGAGTTGCACGACATTGTATGCCCAAATAGCCTTTTTACAAAGGAATGATTGAACTTTAGGGATAAAACCAAAAATTAACTAATTAAATTAACCTTCAATAGAAATTTTCCATATAAGCAAATGTGCCTTTTATTATCTTCATTCATAATAATTGGGGAGGGATATTTTAATCATTATTTTCTTTCTTACCGTCTTTCCATGGCCTCTGTGAGCTCAGAGCATGGTCTTCTCTGAGTGTCCTGTGATGTGCTGCATGCAGATGTTGGCAGCCTATCCTTTGGGGCTCCACGGATCACTTTGTTCCAGAGAAAACTGTGCATGCTACACTAGATCAAACTGATATGTGAGAACTTTGGAAGCAAGATTAAAGCCTCGGGTTCTTTGCCCATATTCTTGAGTCGTTTCTCTGCGTGTTTTACTCTTCAGCAAGACGTGCTCTGTTGCTGTATGTCAACCACAGCCAGCATAGGAATGCTCTTCCCACTAAAGTAAGAACCAAAGTTTTCCCAGTGTAAACTTGCCACATTACACAAAAAAATATAATTTTTATTTACGTTTGTAGATATGTTTTCTTGAAAACCAACTGTAGCTCTTTTTACATGTGCATGCCTTTCAAAAAACCTCTGAACCAAATTTTAAGATTTATTTTTCTTTTTCTGGTTTTCAAAAGCGCAGAGGTCCACAAAATAAAAAAAATTAGGGTGTACTCTGACCTTCCATGCAAAGAAATATCAGCAGTTTGTTGTGTGATTGCACCACAAACCAAAAATCTACTTTTTTACCATTAGAACACCATAGATGTTAGGCTACCACTTCTCTTTTTCTGCAGCATAGTGCCAGACTAATTCACACTCTTACTCCTGGCAGCTGGAGGCTTTTGTTCTGGTCTCCTATCTGGTACACCAAAAGACGTAATAGGTCAGTAGTAATTGTTCTAGAATTTTGTAGCCCTAGGACCAGAAAGTGCCATTACTAGTCAGTGTCTGTATAAAGGAGGATCTGGGATCAAAAACTGTTCGTGGGTGACACCACTCTCGAACCAGGAGTGTCGGCCAGAACACTACTTCAAGGCCTGGATGAGGCTGTTTCTGTTAGTCGGTGCGTGGAATAAATGACAGCAGGCAGGAGGTTGGCTTCAATAATTGTAATCCACGCTTCAGGCTTTACATCCTTTGGTTTGACATACAGAGGCAGGTAAATTTCCATAGGTGGATGAACACATGTAGGTGTGTGGTCTCTAATAAACACAAACACAAATATAAACTTAATATGCAACCTAAATCACGTAAAGAGAACAAAGAAGTCTAGAGCGCCCATGTGCGCTTTATGCTCATTACTGACTAATTAACGCTTATTTAGCTGTGCACTATTTAAAAATGGTAAATATTTGAACCAAATTACTCCAAGTAACATATATTAACATAAACTTACTTTGTCATCAACGCACACTAAACTTCCAAGAAAAAACTTCTTCATTTCAACCTGCCACGCAGCGGCACTCTCACACGCACGGAGGAAAGCAGACAGGCAGGTGCCGTGCAGCAACACAATGACGTCATCACTCTTGTAATGAGCATGCGTCTAACTCTAAACAGAACTTAAAGGGACAGGAACGTATTCAAACATAATCATCTGAGTCTTTTGTACAGCCGCCCCCAAAGGTGCGCAGTACGTTTGCTCCAACAAAAGACAACAAAGAGCAAAGAAAGAATCTTACAAAGTTCCATCAGAGTCCTCCGCAGGGAACTCAGGTAAGGTGACTAGGCGTGCAGCAGGTCGAGTGTACGTCCTGTCCTTCACTTTAACGTCAGCTGACCTGACACACCCATCTGGGCTATGGTGCACCTTGATGACATGCCCAATAGGCCATAGTGCCCTTGGTAGCTGGGGATCTACGATCATGGTGACTGAGCCTTCTGTTTTGTACTGTCAGTTTTGAGCTCAAACGCTTTTTTGCTGCTTTCAAAGCCAGGAAGTGCTTATGTGTCCATGTTTGAAAAAATTTTGTATTTCTATTTATTTCCACAAATCAACTAAAACAAAAGATTGTGCACACTTCTTACAGAAAAATGAAAAGGAACAGAAAGAAGAAAACTTTTTTACCTTTTCTTTTTTTTTTTAAAGATTTTTGTATAAACAAATTTAAGAGTAAAAAACAAAAGAAAAAATATAATATACACACATAATACATAATTTTTATATAAAATTCCAAGCGGTTTTTCTAAATTTAAATTAATCAATTCTCAATTTTTATTTTACTGTAATACCCGTAAATTGAAAGTTTCCTTGCTTTTCTCCTTTTTTTCTCTCCCAGTAAGATGTTTAATAAACTCAGTTTCAATGAATATACAACATTTTACCCCTTTGTTAAATTCTGATCGCTTTCCCATTTGAGGAAGACAAAACTAGTCTTTGATTATTTTAAGTTACCCTCCCTCACTGACTACATCACCTTTGCTGGCGAGAATCTTTTCAATGTTTTTCTAATTTGCTATTAAACCATTTTTTAAATCTTTTCTAAACAACATAGATTTGACTCTCCTTTTCTTGTCCTGCTGCATTTCTTTTGCTATGTAGTTGACTGAACACCACCAGGATTCACGTGTTATTAATTTTCGGAGAGATAGATTTACTGGTTTGTTTAGCATAGTTCAGGTGAGATGTCATTATTACAACAAATTTGTGTGTTGCTGTTCACATCACCTCAAAGGGTATGTAAACACGTTTTTCAGGCTTTTGCCTTGATAAGTTTTTGAATTTGGTTGTGATGTATGGATGGCGTCCCTTTTAATTCATGGAACCGTTTGAATTGATCATGAAGGGGAATTGATCATGAAGGGGAAATTAATAATTGCGATCTGTGCCCGGCCTAAATTACATTACACCTAGTCTTTCATTTGTCAGAACAGAGCTGTGAAAGAAAAAGTTTTGGGCAGAAGAAGAAGCCCCTCCCCGTTTGTCCAGTGTGAACACCATGTGTATACGTGCGTCACATGTCTGATGTGTCTGTTGCTTAAGGTCTTCTGTCATACCTGTGAATGTCCCTACTTAATTTTTTTTTTGCCGTCACTATTTTATTTAAAAATTCCAATACAATATGTAGCATTCTTATTTTTTATGTTCTTTATTCCTTTTTACTTGGGGGGGGGAAATGGAGATAAAGATGGACATAAAGATGATCCAGTTTCCAAAACCCTTGTTTTCACACAAATAACACCAAATCTCTTTTTTTTTTAAAGCTTGCTAAGATGTTTCTGTTCATGACACTCAGTTTTGCAGATGTCAGCAACTCTGTGTCACTTCATGCCACTTTTCAACACAGTGCTGCAGCTTTTCATTATCTACACACAAAATACACTCATCTTCCACTTTGTCGAGACAATTATAAATGAGAGCGACTGAGAAATTGCATTAAGATTAAAGGGGGATGTTTGGATGATTCTGTTTGAATTAAATCCTTGATGTCAATTTATTCTAATGCTATGACCAATTTTTTTCTCTCTTTTTGTCCACGTTATTAAAAATCTGTGTTGGTACTTATCTGCAATTGCTTGTTTGAAAATCAGTAGCCTTCATGCTGAGTCTGTTTACCATAGCAAACACAGCACGTTGCCAACGCAAGACTTGACAAACAGCAGTCTACAGCTCTTAAGATACGATGTTTTCTTCTGTCTTATTCTGCATTTTAGAGCAGCTGAAGACACTGATGGGAGATTGTTTGTCTTCTGAATTTGATGTTACACAGTGTGTGTGTGGGGTGGGGGTGGGGGGGTTAACACAGAGAAGGAAACTGTCCACCCGTGTCTTTTACTACAAAAACTGTCAACTAAAAATGTATGTTAGTATCTGGTCAAGCTCAGAATGTTACAGAAAAAATATTATTACAGGATGTTATACAATTTTGTTTATCTGTTAACATTTTTTATTTCTGAATATCCTTTTTTATTGCATTAAGCATTTCATCACTTTTATATGATTTGCTTTTGCCAGCATTAATCTTAGCTTTTATTCCTTCTGTGTCCAAAACGGATTTTATGTTAAAACCAGTTTGATCAACACATATTTTTTGTAAAAAAATATAGATTTAGTTTCAAGTTTCCTGTTGTCTTTCAACAAGTAATTCAGAATAGAAGCAAAAAAAGAGGCAATTAATTAATTTGATTTTTAATAGGTAAGGTTTGATTTGACTAATGCTTTAAAAGATTTTCTCCCATGTGGTCATCATATTTGGTGACCCAGAAGTTGATATGGACACAACAGGGGGAAAAATTCAAATCCATACAAATGATTCTACAGATTAAATTCCTGATCGTTAAAATAAATTAAATAATCCTGATTTAGCCTTTGGAGTTACCAGATCTCATGAAAACCAAATAAAAGTGGAAATTCTGTTAAAAAAAACAAATTTTTGTCATCTGTTTTCCTAACACTGTAAGGTTTCTGTTCTTATAATGGAATAAGGAAATCTTTCTGAGCTTTAATCAAACAACTACTGTTCAAAAAACTGTCTTTGATCCTCTGCAAAGAAAATAACTTATTAAAACTTATTAAAGTGTTTCCTGACCCACATTTGTTGTTGGTTACAAAGAAGGAAAAATAAAGTCTTTCATCTATGTGTCATAGTACGAACAGCCTTAATCTCCGCAGAGAGAATCAAATACTTCACTCGTGTACTTAATGTGAAAAATAATTACTCCCTGATCTGCCAATGCAGACAGGAAAAGAAAAGGCGCAAAGCCACTGTCTTTGTGATGATAAGCAGCCACTTGCATGCTGTCAGTTGGATTACGAAGCCTCTGGAAAAATTCAAAACAGAGAAAAAAAATTGGGGGAACATTATCTAATCATTGGACTCCAGTGTAACGGCTAAAATTGGACAAATACACGTGCCACTTTACAATTTTCATTTGCAGTTACAAAAGCTTGATGGAAACGAGTTCACTCCACTGTAATAAATAAGCCAGGGTGAACTGCAGGCATGGGAATAATACACACAGTGTGAAAAGACACAAACCAAACCAGGGTCACATGTCCTGCGAAGGCATGAGGTTTTTTATCACACACCAATCTGCCAAAGAGACAATCACACCATTGTCGTTCTTCACTGCTTCTTCATCGCCTCCCAGGTGAGGCCTCCAACTCCCAGAAGGACATTTTATCTATCTAAAGACAATCACCCTAATTAGATCTGGGGAAAATTACAGTTAGGACAACAGATAAGCGGTTTATTCTATGAGGACTTTGAGTGGTTTTCTGGTAGCAAACTCTGGCAGTCATGTGAAACCAAAAGACATTAACCAGCATGTGACAAGGAAGGAGAAAAGATCATGAGCGGATTTATAGGAATCATCGGGAATATGACAGAAGTAAACGCTGCTTCACTGTCTGTCATTTCTGCACACAAAAACACTTAGAGCAGTCCCATTTACAGTTTCAATAAGGTCACAACACAAATTAAAGTCCCACTTGGATGCCTTCAGCAAGTTCAGTCTGTGCTTGAAAACAGAGGCTCACTGTGTTGTTCGGGGTTGAGGGCCTGCTCTTTAATGATCCACAGACAGACATCCGTGTGATGTGTTAATGTTTATATGGATTGCTAAAGACAAATGAGGGAATCTCCTTGTGTGTGTGTGTGTGCGTGTGTGTGTGTGTGTGTGTGTGTGTGTGTGTGTGTTTTTTTTTCTAAAAATGGTCGGCAAGCTGATTTGGGGTGAAAAAAATCCTCGTCTATTAAAAATAAAACTTGACTTTCTTCACTTTAAAACATTCATTGTTGGTGTATTGAGTGTTATCTGTTATCCAGACAATTCAATTCAATTTTATTTATATGGTCAAAAATCACAACAACAGTTGTCTCAATGGGCTTCGTAACATTCAATAACAAAGATTTGTTATTGAATTGATTCAATGTGCCTTGTGTGTGTACTGTATGTATAAGTGAAAATACTATTATCATGTTAAGAGAATAGCAAAACAAGCAAAGAACAAGTTGCAATAAGAATGGCTTACAATCAGTATCAACTCGTATTATGGTCTGTAAACAAAGACTACCTAATATTAAAAAAAGAAAAATCCTTATGTGCTTCCCTTTTGTTTCTCATTGTATTGAACCAATCCAGAGTCATACTGCAGTTCAAGAATGAGCAAGAAAACACGTAGGGTGAGAGACTTCAGCGAGTTGAAGATGAAAAATAAAAGTTCTTCAGGGCATGAAGGATCAAGGCTTTTATTTAGTTATCCCCAGCTGCAGTCGGAGTGCATTCTACACATAAAAAGCACTAGTTATTACTTCATCTGTGCATTGCTGTGCTGCCTCCCACTAGGTTTATGGATCAACACTGCAATAATAACTTTTGGGTTTTCTGCTGTAGATGTTACATTTTAGAAAAACACACATTCACAGTCAATCACACCAGAGGTTTTTTCCCCTCATATCCACTGTTGATCTTCAATCTGAAATTTTGGCCCCACTGCAGAGAAGCAGACTAATAAGGAAAAATGTCCTTCTTTTACATTTCTGTTACCAGTAATTTTCAGGAAAAAAATCTTTTGTTTGTGTGTTTTTTAAACCAAAAGCTAAAGTTAAGTTTGACTCACTTTCATTCACTTAGATCATCTATCTCCCTGTGATGGAGGAATCAATTTTCCCAGGCTGCAAAGCAGAGTACACAGACAGAACACTTCACTGGGAATGAGAAACAGATTCAGCGGAGCATGGAAGATTAGTTTGGCGGTTTTCCAACTTTTTTTTTTTTTTTTTTGCACTACTCAATTGGAAACCTAATCTCTAAACCCCGTTTCTGTAGGTTTATATGAACAACATTGATGAAATGTACCTTCTGGTTGAGGAAATGTTGCATTTGCAAATTTGGACCATTTTGCCATCAAACTCTACATGTCATTAGACTCTACTGTGACCTACATCATGCAGCTTTATAATCATCCACACCAACTGATGTTAGCATTTCACTTTAGTGCTACATTCCCAGGCTCGACAATGTGCATTCAGTCCAACACTTCCACAGAAAAATCTATGTACATGTGCATAGATGCGCATTTTAGGCCTCTGTGTTCATAACTTTCGCGTTAATGTGTTGCTATGCAAGTATATGAGTGCGTCCGTACAAAACGCAAAGTCATCGAACATGCATTGAAAGTGTAACCAGGTTGAACTTTGACCTATAACAGACTCAGATTTGGTAGTGATGTATGGATAGCATGCTTTTGAATTTGTTGAGGCTCCAACCATTTGAAAATTGATCATGGCGCTAGTCACGGTGGAGATCCAGCAGTGTTTGGACATGTGGAAAGTCCTACCAGTGACTCTTCCTACAATAAACTTACTGGAAATCATAACCGTGCAAACTGTCTGGAGCAACCTTCATGATCCTCACTACAGTTTATGGCTTCCCCCCTTGACTCAACTCTCAACACCCCCCCCACCCCCCACTAATGCTGCTGAAAGTCTTCTACACCCCCATGGATAATGAGGATCTTTCTCTCACTACAGACTTTTCGTCACACATTGAGAGCTTTAGAGTTCACCAGTTTATAGACTTTACCACTCATACTAAAGGGCTTTCATTTAATCTGATATTCTTCACTACAGTAAACATTTTTTCCTTTCATTTTTACTGTCACACTTCAACTCTACAAAATCATGAATTTAACCTTGATTCTCCTTCTGTATGTAGTGTGTTCCTGCTCTGGACCTTTGATGAACTAGTTTCCATCTACAATAACAGTCTGACTTGTATTCTAAACTGTCACTCATGTAAAAATTCAGTCTGTAACCCGTTCCCGCTTATCCGACTGATTCACTTCAGAACTTCTGCCATAAAAGCGGAAAAAAGCCACCGGAACTACCTTCAGATTAATGCAGGGTAAACCAAGGAGCTGGTGGTGGACTTTCGCAGGCACACTCAATCTACATTAGCACCGGTGAACATCCAAGGAAGGGACATTGAGAGAGTGGATTCATACAAGTACTTGGGTGTTCACCTCAACAATAAACTGGACTGGTCACACAATAGAGAAGCACTGTACAAAAAAGGACAGAGCAGGCTTTATTTGCTGAGGAGACTGAGGTCTTTTGGAGTGCAGGGATCACTCCTAAAGACCTTTTACGACTCTGTGGTGGCATCAGCCATCATTTATGGAGCGGTCTGCTGGTCCAGCGGCATCTCGGCAGCGGACAGGAAGCGACTGGAGAAGCTGGTGAAGAAGGCCAGCTCCGTTCTGGGGCTGCCTTTGGACTCAATGCAGGAGGTGGGAGAGAGGAGGATGGTAGCTAAGCTATCTTCCTTGATGAAGAACGACGCCCACCCCATCTATGAGTCTGTGTCCTCAGTGTGCAGCTCCTTCAGCGTCAGACTGAGACATCCTAAGTGTCTGAAGGAGCGACACCGCAGGTCGTTTCTACCTTCTGCCATCAGACTTTACAACCTTAGCTGCTCCCAGTGAACCACGTCAAACAACATCATCGACTCTGTCTTAGCTTACCCTGTGCAATAACCGATCATATGATCATCCTGTGCAATATTTTGGAATGTATGTGTGTATATTGTGTATATAGGTGTTAATACTTACTCCATAGTCTTTTCTTTTATATACTGCTCTCTGTTCCTGTACTGCTGCTGCAATAAGGAAATTTCCCCATCATGGGACTAATAAAGGAATATCTTATCTTGTCTTATCTTAAAAACTGTCACCATACTTGGTAACTATTTAAAAATGTGGCTAAACAGCTAAAACAAAAATGAACGTAAAAGTGACAGACTGCAACATATCAGACAAAAAAATGACTTCTAGTCATGTTTAGTCTGTTCAAAGGAAGGTCACGGCAAGACCATTTTCGGTTTGAAACGAGAAACTTCAGATTCTGTCCCCCTACATTCATCTGGCGTCTGCAAATCCCAGCTGCCATTTTTCAATGACAAAATTGATGTTATTCACAAGAACCTCATCTCTTTCCCTTTACCTCACCCATTCTCAGAGTTCCCCTTATCTTGTCAGCCTGTCCAATTCTAACATTCCTCCTGTCTCACATCTTCAATCTCATCCATGAACCAAAGCTCTCTGGAGGGGAATTGACAAGAGGAGGGCTCCCTCTCCCAATAATTCCCCCTGCTTCCTCTCATCATGACCATAATTCACTCTTCACTCATACATGAAATTGTTCCCACTCTCCTTGAAACAAAAGCTGGTGAGGATCTTAATTGAATTTTTACATCTCCACTCTATTAGCAATTATTTTCAAATTTCATTTAAGAAGTTACTACCCAACTCAGTTCCCACCTAAAACATGATGACTTCTATGAACCCCTCCCATCTGATCATTTCTATGTCAAGAACTGGTGGTGGAGGACCCAAAATGCAGGAGACCAGGATTGGTGACCGGAAATAAAACAACAAACAAACTGAAACATGACAAAACTATGGGGAGAAACAAAGCAGTAACAAAACAGAGCAGATGACCTGACAACAATGAACAGAAACCAAGAGAAATAAATAGGCTGAGGGCAATGAATTGAACTGAAGACAGCTGTGGATCATGAACCAGAAACTGGTGTGACTGACAAAGGAAACCAAAAACATGACAAAGAAAACCAAACCACTGAATCCTTACATTCTAGAAGAAAATCAATTACCTTTTTTATGGTAGGTGGCTAGTCTATTCTCCATTCTCATCTTTCTTGTGTTGAGTCCTGTGTTCTCAGTCTCCTCATCCCCAGATTCCCTTCCATCAGCCGTTTTTTTACACACATAAATTGGTGTAACCCTTGTGCTATCTTAGGCACTTTAACATTGGGAGTTGGGTCATCTAGACCCACTAGACAGTGCGCTGAACCTTTTTTCTACAATAAATTGTGATCATCACTGGTGTCCATGGATTAGATGAAATCTTTCCACCTTAATCCACCTTTGTCATGGTAGGGAGAACACGTTAATGTAAGGGTGGGGTCATCTAAGATAGCACAAGGGTTAAATGTTTAATGTTAAAACGCCCAGTTCATCCAACTCCCCTCTTTCAGATCCAAACCTTCCTCAGTTAGTTCTGGTGTGCCCCAGGACCCCCCCCCCCCCCCCCATCGACAACTCTTCTTTTTCTCCCTACCCCCTCTAAAGAGTCTAAGTGAGAGTCTAAGTGTTGTCCAAGATTGTTTCTAACATCCCACGCTCGCATCAATAATATCACCCAATTGGTTCATTTTAATCTATAACATCTGTCATCTCTGCCTCTCTGATTCCCCAACTCTCCCCTCATTCTAGTCGAATGCTATGTCATCTTTCATATTTACTTACATCCTCACTAAATTCAATGCACCATAACACCATTGTGCCTAAGAAACTCCCCTGCCCTCTAGTCAAATGCAGAACAGATTTCAAGCTTCTTTCATGTGTCCTTAATACTATCCACCATCCATAATACTTCCTTATTCATTTTTCAGGTTCCTCTCTTTCTTTTGGGTCTTCATACTTCATCCATCTCATGCACCCTCAGGTCATCTCATCACCATGGCAGAGTCTTTAGCCACTCTGCTCCCTCACTCTGAAATGCTCTTCCTCTCCACATCCATCAACTAAAAGTCATTCAACTAAATTTGTTTGTTTGTTTTCCTGCTGCTCCTTCAATTACCTGAAGATAATCTGAAATATAAAAATATGTTTATTATAATTATTGTTTTCATTCTGGGGTTGCACTTTAACCGTACAGAAAGAAGGCGCTGGTTCTGGTTGGGTTCTCCTTGTGCATGTGAGTTTTTCTAGGCACTTTCTCCCATGCTCCAAAGGTTTACTTGTTGGATCAATTGTTGGCTGGAAAAATAATCCCTTAGGAATGAATGTGAGTGTGTCTGTCTGCGTGTTTTGCCAAGTAATGGAATGGGGACCTATTCGGGGTGTACCCGCCTTTACCCTGCAGTCGCTGGGATAAGCTCCAGCAAACCTAGTGTCCCTGCACAGCACAAGGCAAGAATAGAAAATGGATGGAAGAAATATTTCAGCATCCAAAAAGCTTGAGAGTCCCATGGTTAAAAGTTAACTTTGTCCTTGAACTTCACTAATCTATGATTTTTGATCATCTCTGTTCTTTGAAACAAGGGGGAATGGTGTTCTCTCTCTGTACTTGTAAGTTTATCATCTCAAATAGATATTTCAAAACAGAAATATCTTAATAAAATTCTGAGAATTCCTCACACAATTACCGGTACATAAGTGGTCACACTTGATACAAGTGTGTTGTCATGTTTTTGTTTATGAGTTGCAAGCTGTTTCAGGTTGACAGAGAGATAAAATTGTTATTAAAATAAATTCAAATCTAACCAAAAACCAAAGAGCTGAGACTAAACTTGACCTAAATTGTACATAACCTGTAAAAATGAAAAGTAATGTGCAATGATAGTTTAATAAAGAAGGCATTCAACAAGACACAAACAAATGATGGTTGGCAACTAAATATTGAAAGAAAAACACAAAATCTAACAAAAAATGAGTAAAATCAAAGAAAATTTTTAAAACAGAAGCCAAAGATCCCCAAAGTTTTGTATATTCAAAGACCAAGACCCAATTTTCAGGTCAGTAAAACTGTTGCCTGTTTGAAAATGTATCCCCCTCCATCAAACCACTCCAGCTCAAAAATTACCTTAATTTGGCATCTACCTGAGGGCCAAGTTGATGTGTTTTCTTTGTCATGGTGCCTCTGGCAGTCTCTCCTCCCCCTCCCGTCTCTGCTCTGCTCTCTGATTGGAACCAGCTGTGGACACTCACCTCATCTACCACCAGCCTTCATAAGGAAATCCATTTCCAAGTCTTGTCTTTAAGTTGGTCTTTATACTTACCTCGTTTTGTTGCTTCGCTCACAGATCCATTACCACTAGTGTCCACCTGGAAATCTCCTCTCTATGAGCTGCCCGATCTGACTCACTCCACGCCTTGACTCCTGCCATGCTTACTCCAGCCACGCCACGACTCCTGCCACGCTGCGACTCCTGCCACGTATTACTCCAGCCACGGAAGACTCCCGCTTCGTTTCGTATCCTGCCACAGGATACGAAACTCAAGCAACGCCAAGACTGCTGTCACATCTATCCTACTACGGACTCTAAAGACTCTATTACTTTTCCACTCTGGAAAAATCAATCTTTTGGTCAATCTACTACGCCCTGGGTTGTCTTCCGGGTTCCAGCATCTGGGTCTGCCACGTCATCCATATCATTAAATTTTTTGTGTTAAAGTATGGACTAAATTCATGCGTTATAGGTTATAGGTTTTTATTACAGTTTCAGTGTGTATTCAGCACAAACCTTCATAGAATACAACATTATTGGTGCAAAAGCACAATTTTTCTGAGTTTTAGTTTGTTAAAGACCTCCTTTTTAAAGACATACTGAATGTATTAAATTATTTAAATTGAATCGATTAGTTCTAAAGGGGCCCAAGTCCACAATTTTTCAAAATAGAGATATTATATGTTCCATGGTCTTCAAGGGAAAAGCTATCTGATTATGTGCAAAAAAGTCCCAAGTCCGTTGTAATGTATTGACTATGCTTGACATTTAAAATGCATTAAGTGCAAAATTCCTGGACTTGGGCTCTCTTGCATGGGTTTTGCTTTATCCCATAGATGGCAGCACTGGTTATCCAACATGGCAGCGCCCCTGTTTAATTCAAGAAGGGCCCAAGTCCAAAGACTTTAGTTTGCTAGTCCTCTAAAATAATAAAAGTGAGGTGCTTCATATTAAAGTATATTTGTAAGCTATGAACTGGTGCTAAATCTTGGTAAAGTATTAATCATTTTGTGTAGCCTCGCTTTAAGCTATGCAATGAAAATCATTTCCGGGAAAAACAAACCTCTTGGACTTAAGCCCCTTTTGAACTAACCAATTCAATTTGTTCTGCCCCCCTAATGATAAACGGATGATTCCGTTGATCACCTGGCAACTATTTTTTCTTCTTAGTTTGTCAAATAGACAAGCCCTTTTCCGTCTTTTTTTTTAAAGGAAGAATTTTCAGACATATTTGTTTAACAAACCATCTAGCGTGACAGTTTAGGTAAATCTGTGTTTTTCGGTGGAAAATCAAGAAATATGTTTCTGGAAACAAAAGTGAGGATTGACTGTAGCAAGTGTGTGGGAAACTAGAGGATAAATGCTTCTACTGTATGTATGGTCCAAGCTGCTTATGGGAAAACCGTCATGCATTAGGCTTTTCTGCATGGAGAAATAACACTGTCATCTTTGCTTTTATCAGGTTACTTTTCTGTGAAAGTTTTTACTGAGGAGCACGAGACGAGAAATAAATTGAAAATAGTAACAGTCACATTCTCTCACTTTATATGTCCTCGTAGAAAACTGGACAGTTTAGAAATCAAGTAGACTTTGTATTTGATTCATTTACAAGTCATCAGTTCTGTTTGGCCTTTTTTATTTTATTATTATTGTTTTTTTTTTTTTAAGAAGTCATTTTGGGTGATGCCCTGTTAATGCCAGGCTGGTCTAAAACTATGATGAGCTGGCGGCTTTGTGATTGGTCTACTACTCAGAGGCGGGACCCACTGCTGTCCCCGTGCCCAGAAACACTGACTGTTTGCCAGAATTTTATGCCTATCAGTTTTGGTTTTCAGGCGAAAGTACCTTTAGTAGCCCTTCAAGTTTATTCACTTGGAACTACATAATATTAGCAATGCGTAAATAAAATAAAAAAGTGAAAGCAGCTTCTTGCTGTGGAGCTGTTTTGTGGAATAAAGAATTATAGAAATATCCATAAATGTTTAATACCTCTGGATCCTGTAGATTCACATTCATTCATTGTAAAAGAAAATCCAAGCACTGCTTGTAAAATAGTGAAAAATGATAATTTTGTTACAAATTCAGCTTATGTATTAAATATAGTTTTACTTAAAACAGTATAAAGTAACAGCAAAGTAATAGTATATTTATCAAAGTTAATATTTTCCCGCACTGAGAATCATAAACATACACACACATTTAACAGTTTCTTAACAGACTTTGCATGACCAAAGTGTTTCTTTACAGAAAGAAAAAAAAAGACTTCAACATGTCAAAAATATGAAAAGCAAAAACATTTGGTGTTCCTCCCTGTCAAATAAATTCTACCAGGGAACTTTAATACTGAAAGTAAAAGTACACAACAGATATATTTATAAACTCCAAAGTGTAAATACTGAGAAAACCAACCTTTAAACCTTCTAAACTATTGCTCATCATTACCACGTGAGTTTTTAATGTTGCACTTTGACTCCATTTCCAAACTAATGTTTTTAATGCATTTTCTGACACTTTTGGTGATACCAGTCTGTTTTTTTTCACGTGTTGCAATCAAGGTATGGAATTACAGGTAGGCTACTGTGAAAAGGCTAACATGGCTAACATGTAGCGTGTTACAAACAAGTTCTAGGGTTACTATGAATGCAGGTAGAATCCGACTGACTATTTTATCTCTAACTCTTTTGTTTGGCCTAATGTGGCCTATGGTTTGATTATATATGAGTTTAAAAATACCATTTATTAAAGGTGCGCCTTATAACGGGGTGCACCCTATAATGCGGAAACTGTGGTATATTAAAGCTGACCAGGTATTAGAGTGCATTATTTTTTTTATTGTCTTCCTTTGTATCCTTAGGCTTTTTGTTGGTTTCTGTTACTAGCCGAGACACTGGATACATACTAACAGCTCTGCTACAGCCAGATATGGCAGTAGATAATACACACTGTCTCTATCCAGTAGAATAAAGTAAAATAAAATAACAAAACAACAAAATAAAATGTTATGAAGTGAGCATCCACAGTCAAACGAGAAGTTTGCCACAAGTTCTCCTCTATATTCATTTACTTTTCCCTTTCATCACATTGAAAAAGAACAACAGAAAATATTGTCCCAACAGAACGTGGTTTCATACGTATTCTGTGTTCTTCTGTTCAAACCGCACAGTCTTGTTTCTTGGAAAAATCTGTCATTTTTCTCTCCACGTCTTCTGTTAGTCATGCATCAGACACTGAGTCAGTAGACAAACACATAAGTGTTTTCTGCTCATGTCAAGTGGGGGGCATCAAAGAAAAGAAACAAAGAAAAAAAGATGGCTCCGGGGTGACTGAAACACGTGCCCACACACATCGTGCAGAGATGACACTCCATCACCACAGACACACACTGCATCCTGGGTGCCGGGGTCGCCTGCGGGGCGCAGTTTTCAACTGTCTCATGTTGAAATGAAGAGTGTCACAAGGTCACAGTCTCTTCATTTATTTTCTCCTAACAGAGGTGGATGTCAACCCTCAGAGCATAGGGAGTAAAACACAGAGCAGTTCAAGGGAAAAAAACTGAAGGAGGAACAGGATGACAAAATATGTGAAAGGTAAAAGAAAAACAGGAGAACAGAAGCCATGAGAGAAACCACACAGAAAATTTTAAAAGGAAACATTCACTTCTATCTCTTTTTTTGTTGTGTTGTTCAAATGTGTGTGCTGGTCTTTAAACTTTATACACCAGAGCTGTCGCTCACACGTAAAAACACACACGGACGCCATCAAATCAGCTGATTCTGTCTGACGCGGAAGAGCAGTTTTTTACGCTTTGTGCCGATATGCAACACATTATGAACGTCAGGTGTTACATGATAGCACAAAGCTGATTCCGCTGATTACAGCGGTAATATTATGTTGGGGTTGTAATGGGCTGTATGCTACCGTGTAAACATATGGACGATGGGAGATGGGGACAGGCTTACTCCGTGCCAACAGTACTGCCCACAACTCAGAGGCAAGTTTTTGTCTGCAGAAAACAACACAGGTTCTTCATTTTGGCTAAAAATGACATGATCATGAATAAATGATCATTGGGAATACTTTTACAATAGATCAAAAGATGATTGGAGTGAGACTTTAAAGAGTTAATCACTAGATAGGAAAGTGTTGTCACTTACTCAAGCAAAATTGTTTCACAACCCTAAATTGGTCATTGTTTTCCTGACAAAAATGTAAGACCTCAGCGTTAAAAACAGTCATTTCTATCAGCTATTGATGAAAATGTAAAGAGGTTAATTCTACATTAATTTTAAACCTTTCAAAAAGTTTTTGTTGCAAAATTTAGTATAGGAACGAGGAGTATACAGGTATACAGGAGTAATACTTTTTGGGGGCAACTTCTCCAGTCTTACATCTACTGGGGGTAAACTTTTAATTTCTGAATCTTGTATGACCTATTTCTGTTGAAAATGTTAAAAAAAAAAAAAACATTCCTGAACCAAGCTGACTGCTCTCTGTACAGAATAATTTCAACTCTGAAAGATTTCCTCACCGCAAATGCTTCACTGCTTGAGCCAAGCAATGCTCCAGACAGATTTTGGAGGTCTAGCATGCTTGATACTCTGGAGGAGCCAGACAGGCAAGCGCTGATGAGTCAGGGGTTGAGCTACAGCCAATGAGAGTGTAACAAAAACAGGCTGAGGGGACTCCAGAGGGGGAAACCTAGAGGAAAAACACAACATATACCAAACACTGTAGAAAGCCTTGTGTCTGTCTAATCGGACTCACCCAGCAAAAACTAGCTGAACTTTAGCGAGAACGCCAATACCTCTTTCATGTTTCCAGCATGCACTGTGAAAACAGAGAGGGGGGGAAAGAGGACATGTGAGAAACGGCCTGTTCTTTCCACAGGCAAAAGAGCAAAACAGTTTTACTCCCCAGGAGCTCATTGTCAGAAGTCAGAGCTCTGTCTGCGAAGCATTGTTTGTGCCGCTCTGCCTGTATTAACAAGCGTTATATACTGACCTGATCTTCCGATTTCCTGACCCTGTTTTGTCTCTGAATGCATTTGCCTGCCGCCTTCCCCAAATCTCGCCTGGATCCTGACTACTCCTGTTTCTTCTCTGATGCTCCCATGCTCGTTATTGACCCCTGTCTGCCCCTCCTCCTTCTCTTCCTATTAGAGCTGCAAGCAGAACCTATTATGGTTGTCTACTAATTTATCATTCACATATTAACCCATAAGAACCAAGACCAATTTTTTCCGAAATAAAATTATGTGAATTTTATCATAAACCGAGTGGACCACAGAACCCATTTCTGATCATTTTCTGTTACACTGATGTCACTATACAGTTCAGACCAAATGTTTGGATACACCTTCTCATTCAAATGAATGGGAAGGTGTGTCCAAACCTTTTGTCTGTACTGTAGGTTAAATAGTCATGATTACCGGTACTAGATATATTTTTTTTTTCAAATACAAAACAAAGGCAAACATAACATTTACTGTTTATTTAGGATTATAAATAGCTCTGTAGGTCGCAAATGCCAAAAAATCTTCAATAAAGAAGAAAAAACGACATATACGGTTCTTTTTCTGCGTTGCTTTCAATAGCGAATACTGACACACACACCGACAGTGCCCCCTATTGGCTGCTAGTGGGAATCTAATGAAAACATGAGGCTATATATTTTCTAAAAGAAATTATGAGTCACAACCCTGATCAAACTTTGCAAAAAAAAACACTACTTATACTGTGAATTATATTATTGCTCATTTCTATTCTACTTTATCATTACACAATAAGCTTTGCATTGCCTCAAAACCCTACGTTCAATGTGGGTAACTGCTTTAAGTTTTGCTTTATTAGTTAAAAGTGATTTTAGTGTTAAGGTTTGTTTTTCTAACTTTGCTAACTTTCTAGCTTTTTGTGGTTTGATGATGTTTCTGTGTGTTCATTTAAACAGCGCCAGCTGTAAGACCTTAGCTGAAGGGTTCTCTGTGATCCACACATATACATGCTTGTTTTATAGTCCTTGTAAAAGGGCAGTTAATTACTCTCTTCAACCCACAGCTCAATTGATGAGGCTTCAGGCGTAGCCCAGTCGGCCCTCCATGATTCATAAAGACAAAGCCTCAGTCACAAAATGACAAATGCACATAAACCAGTCACTCAGCTGTAAATCAATACGTCCTGCTTCCAACAGAGCATCCTCAGTAGGATCATGGTGTGTTTGAGTGAGTTGCCCTCACATTGACACCGATGGTATAAAATCTAGGCTTGTTCAACAATTCAACACTTTGTGAACATTTTATGACTCGGGAGAAACAAGCTTTGGAGATGTTTTGAGAACAGAAGGAGAAACTCCACATCAACACGGACAAGGACAAGGTCGGAAAAAAAAAGGTAAAAGTGACATTTTTTCCTTTTGTAAGACAAATTCCCTCTTTTTTTTTGGTTAAAAATGCAAGGTTAATTGCTTTAAAATAGTAAACATGGTGTTGAATTTTAAAACCCTTCAGATAAAATACAACAAATGAAGTGTACTGTACCGCAAAAAATACATATAAAACTACTAAAATACCTGTTTTCTCAAACCACTTTTCTCTGTTTGTCTAAAGGTTGAAATACACCCTTTTATCTCACTACTTTCTTTTTTATTTTCTTTATTTTATTTTAAATTTGGTTTTAGGTGTTTATTTTTGCATGAGCTGAAGCCATAGGTCTTCACCTCACTGATACTTGCTTCTTTCAAAAAACAAATTTGCAATTGCCTTTTCAAAACAAGTGTTTCAGATATGAAAGATAATAAAAGAAGCAAAGCCCACATGCCAACACAGATGTGCAGAAATCAGGCCAAATGGATGAAACTTGTAATAAACTGGAAAGGTCATCAATAGATCTACTAAAGATGTGGTTGATATTTTAACTATTTTAACTTCTTAAGACCCATGATCTTGTTCAACAAACCTGTTTTATTTCTCTTTGTCAGGGCCCCATTGAAGCAGAATTGAGTACTGTGGCAATATAGCCCAAAATGTGATGCCCACACATGTGTACGCCAGGTTCTAAGTGGTTAAACTAAGTTTAAAACATAAATATGCTAAAGATTTAAATGAAGATACTATTTATAACAGGATTTAAAAGGGAAACGATGGATAAATGGGTTTAAAAAAGATGAAGAAATCTGTCCAAAAGCACAAAAAACAGTGGACGTGCATGCAGAGACTGAGGAAGCTAACAAACGTAAGCTGCAGGCGTGGAGATCAATTCAGACCAGGTATAAACAGGTAATGAGTATCAAAGACAAAAAAGAAATCAGACCAACTGACTCTGTTTTTTAATTTTGTTTAATTAGTTGATCAAATTGTATTACATTTTATGTACCCATTTTCCTGTTAAGCAACTATTACTATTGTGCCCAAAGTAGAAAGGACTAATTTTTGGGGTCACTATCCTGCTGCAGGATTAAGTCCCAGACACACACCCACAGAGCTTCAGAACATTTTCCTGTTTGCACTCCAACCCTAAAATCAGCAGACCATTATGCTTCCTCCCCCATGTTTGACATTTGATGTAATGCAACTGGTTGTGTCCTGTAATTCTATTATTTAAATCATAAAATGTAAAAAACCTTACTTAATTGCAATCTTTTGTCCATTCACCACTTGCCCTCTTGAAACCTTTTTTTTTAATAAACTCAACCTTAATGACCAGCAATCTAGAAAACAAATTGATACAGAATTTTACATGTTTTGGGAACAGCACCTGGTCAACATCTGAAATATTCCACTCTTTTATCTGCTTCACATTATAAAAAACGATCAAGTTCATCATTTTTTACTGCCTCTGTTGGCATTTCATCTCAGATCAAATACTTTAGCAAGCAGGGAGTTGGGTTTGTCTTTAAAAACCTTTAAAAACAAATCATACCTTTCTCCTTTACTCATGAGCTTCTAACAGATGCACAATAAAAAAAAATACAATATTGGTTGAAAGAAACACATCTGGCTTTCACAGTCATCTGGCCTGTGAGCCTCAGGGAGAGGATCAAAACCAGGCCAGAGGAGGGAGAATCTATAGGGAAGAGCAGAAATGTCATCCATCCTTTATTCTAACTGCTTTCTCTGCATCAGGAGCGGGGACACTCAGGCCTCTTTGTCTCCTGCAACTTCCTCCAGCTCCTCCATAAGGAATCTCCAGCTGCTCTCTGCTCTGGAGGAGGATAGGGTGTCTAAAGTGGACTTTTTCCTAAAAGGAGCATCAAACCAACTTTAAATTTGTATGGTTTATCACGAGAAAACTCTTCTAACTCAGCCTGAAGCATGAATGGGAGGAGATGGATAGATAAAAAAAGCATAATAAAATTACTAACAAATAATCAAATCTTTAGACTTACTGATTTGCAATATGTCTAAAGGTGGGTTGAAAATAACCCTCTTCAGTTAGCAACATAAAAATTAGATCTGTATTATGTGTAAGCAGCTACATCTGTCTTTTTATTTGCCCTTTTGCATTGAAAAATCTGTTTTGTTTTGAAAGAAAATTGACAAATCTCTTTATCAGAAGTGTGATGCTGAGGATTAACCTAAAAATGGAAGTTAAAGCAAAACGTGTGTGGAAGTATTTTGAAATGTACTCATGAGATCACTTATAATCATCCTCATTATAATCCTGACCATAATAATAATCATTTCAATTAGCAAAATGAATATACATACCACTTACTGTCATTTATTACATATATAAAATAAAAGGTTAAAACACAATTGTTAAAGTTGGAAAACATTAGAAGTCATGGTTTTAGATTACCGGTATTATTTCTGCTGTAAATTTTTCATTGCAGCAAAATAATTCTGACACTACAAGCTAAAAGCGAACAATGTGCTTCTTTGTGATCAGATGTATAACTTTGAGCCGTCTGTCTAAAAATTAGGACACTTTGGTAACACTGAATACCTTGTGATGATCCGGCCTCTCCTCTCCTGTCTTTCTCCAACCCCTCCTCTACATAAAAAGAGGTGGGGTCGGAGGGGCCGGGATCAACTCTCCAGACTCTTGAGACTGTTCTCTGAGCCTCAGGAGTCAGAAGAAGACAACCAGAACAAGCCACATCTGTTCCTGCTCACTGAGAGGACTGCCCACGCTGGAGATGACTGTACTGGCACCGATGTGGCTGCCATCCTGTGATTCAGGAATCTAAGGGGCCTGAGAGCTACTGAGGAACTTTGAAATTATTGGGTCTCACCATCACACAATTCCTGCATTCCTTTGGGGAAAGGTAAGAAAAACATTGAATTTTGTATGGAAATTTAAAAAAAAGTAATCAGAATTTAACCCTCTAGAGAAAATTTAATGTTTTTGTTTAAAAATGTAACTTTTCTCAATTTTGCAACCTTGACATAACCAAATACAAGTGAAATATTTGGGAATTGCTCTTCGGTGACTCGAACATTTTAATTAAACTGTGTTTTTATCTTTAATGGATTTCTTGTTCAGCCCTTTGGTTGCTCCTGTTTTCTGTAAGTCCGTTATAAAAAGTCATTGATTGGTTAATTCATTACAACAAAAAAGACACTTCTTACTTTTGGTTCACAGTATAGTTTACTGCACTGAAAAAGCAGACAATTAATCCCAGTGATGGACTCTCGATGAAGGCTAATTTTGCAGAAGACTTTCGAGGGGTGGCAGCAGAGTGGAAAGTCGTCAAATATAAAGGCATCAAAAATGTAAATTATTTATAAACATATATTAAATACATATACTAAATATTAATTTAGCTGTTCTTTAATCTGTGCCGCTATCAAAAATATTGCTTTTGTTGTGTTTGTAATCCTTAAAGAAGCTTGTATTGATGATTTATTTATGTTTGTCAATGATGATACTGATATTGACTCAAACATTGGGGGGCAGGGTTTTTTCTGGAGGGGCATTTGGCCCCCTTGCCTTCCTTCATGGGTCCGTCCCTGATAAACTTCAATTGACAATTTGGTTCTGTTGTTTTTCGTCTTTCAGGGGTTTCTTTATGTATAAAAAGTTCAAATTCTATACCTAAGCAAATGATAATGGTGGAGAAGTACTAGACTGAATAAAACAATACTTTTACCTTTTTTTACTACCACTATAATTACAGAAGGGATTTCTCAAGGCCCTTTGTTGACATCTAAATAAAAAAAGAGGTTTATGTTCTATTGTAACACTAAAAACAAAAGATAGAGATTTACCTTAAAACTGTAAGAGCTACTCATTTAGCTGTTAACTGCACCAGAACCATCTACCTTATACAGAAAAAAAAACCAGTTTCCTCATAATTAGCAATCACATTGACTAATGAACAGATTTATTTTGCAATGTCTGTTTCAGGAGCAACAAAAAGGATCAGCAGTGTTGGATTAAGCCAAAAATCAAAGTTAAGAATGAAGACTCGTCTGCTGTGCTTGGAGTTGCTTCTTTTGGTGACTCATTTATTTGTGGTCAGTGGACAACTGGAGCCAAAGAAGAAAACCGTCCAGTCCACTCTGGCTGTCACCCAGAGACTTGGGCTGGTGGAGAGGGACGTTCAGGGCCCGGTGAGGCCTAACATGTCATTGCCCCGCCGCAGCCAACCTCCCATGTGCACTGGACCCACAGAAATCCGGGATACCTTCAAGTACATCAATACAGTGGTGTCCTGCCTAGTTTTTGTCATCGGGATCATTGGAAATTCCACCCTATTAAGGATCATTTACAAGAATAAATGCATGCGGAATGGGCCCAACATACTGATAGGAAGCTTAGCACTTGGAGACCTGCTGCATATAATCATCGGTATCCCCATCAATGTGTACAAGGTAAATCAATGTGGATTTTAAGTCTAATCAGTTTATTCCTTGTATGTTTGTGGGGTTTGTTTTAGCTTTCCTATAGTAATTTCAATTTTAACTTAGGCATAAACAGATCTTAAGATTCTGAATTTAAACTATATCCTGGTTGGATGTGATGTCTTGTCAGGTGGTCCCCAATAGATTATGAAAATAAACAAACACATTCCTAACACTCTTCACATAATCAAGTGTGCAGACACACGGTGGTGAAACCGGAGCTCCAAACTCTGAAATGTTATTACTCCACTGGTTTCTGAGCTCCTTTATCCCCTCATGTCTCCTGGCATGTTGGGTTCATTTTGTGTGTGACCGGCAAACACTGACGATCTGTATATTTAAATATGAGGTGAGTGCGCTAAAAACAGCAGGTTGTGGTTACATATCAGAGAGCAGATGCGGTTCATGGGCTAGTTATGCCGAGATTTCGAGTCGCATATGATTCCAATTGATTTTCCACTTGCATTCCAGCTGCCCGCCAAGGAAGACAGAAAAGAAATCCCCTCATGTTGTCCATTTTCAGTAGTACTTAGCTGTGCTTAAAGGGGACTGTACCTGACTTGGTCATAAAGTCTAGAGGTCAAACTGCAGCACATGGGCCTCCCAGGGTAAGGCCACAGTGTTAACATTGCAGCTCTAGATGTTCTAGATCAGATCAGTTTCATGCATATTTGGTCTAAACTGGAACCTTGTGATTTAAAAACTGTGGAAAATGACAGCTTGTTATGCTCTGCTTAATCAATGGTTTTAACAAAGTGAACGGCCCTCTCTGTTTCGGTTTGTCCCCAGCTCCTGGCAGAAGATTGGCCGTTTGGAGTGAATCTGTGCAAACTAGTGCCGTTTGTCCAGAAGGCTTCAGTTGGGATTACTGTGTTGAGTCTGTGTGCTTTAAGTATCGACAGGTATGCAGCTCAAGGTCCTTTATGACCTTCCAGTCCCTACTTTCAGATGCAAGTGGTCATAAACTACAGTAGATATCCCACAATAATTTATTTTAAATTCCATATTTTTACTCACACATTTAGTCAAACCCTGTTTTTTTTTTTACTCGTCCAGGTATCGGGCTGTGGCATCTTGGAATCGTATCAAAGGGATTGGAGTCCCAAAATGGATGGCTATTGAAATAGCACTTATTTGGATACTATCCATCATCCTGGCAGTGCCTGAAGCAATAGCCTTTGACATGATCACCATGTACTACAAAGGAGAACACTTGAGAATCTGTTTGCTGCATCCTATGCAGAAAACAGAATTTATGAGGGTAAGCACAAATAAACATTTGTTTTGAAAAAAAAAAAAAACTGTGGATATTGACACAGTTGTGCAAACTTAAATTATGAATAAAAGCCAAACGCACAGGGAAATGTACCTGCACCTAAGCAGAAAAGAATCTTGCAGACACACAGTATGTGTGTGTGTGTGTGTGTGTGTGTGTGTGTGTGTTCTGAAGATCCATCAATTAAAAAAAGATCTCATGTCTCAATCCGCTGAGGTCTTGATAAATCAATACAAGTTTGTCAGGAAGAACTTGAAACCCACCCTTGAGCACTCCCACTTCATTCCACATTAGACTAAGACCACACTCCAGTAAATCTGCAGCCTTGCATGCTGCAGCTGCAGTTCTCCAGCACAGATGTTTGAGCATAATTCAATTTATCTATTCTCCCTGTACAGTTTTATAAATCAGCAAAGGACTGGTGGCTGTTTGGTGCATATTTCTGCTTGCCGTTGGCCTGCACTGCCATTTTCTACACCCTGATGACCTGTGAGATGCTAAGGAAGAAGAATGGTGTCCAGATTGCGCTCAGTGACCACCTCAAACAGGTTAAAGCAGCTTATTTGACACTGATTGTTGTATTGATCTTTTTTTTGATCGAGTTCCAGCAGAAAGTTAGAAAAACAAAATAAGATGAAATTGTAAAAAAAAAAACTTGGGGAAGGATATAAAATTTCCTAAAAGGCATATTTTCTTAGATTTATAACTCCTTAGAGGCGTAGATCGCAAAGTCATCCTTTCAACATCAAACTGAGATTTATGTGTATTCAGCGGAGGGAGGTGGCTAAGACAGTGTTTTGCCTGGTTCTGGTCTTCGCTCTGTGCTGGCTTCCCCTTCACCTGAGTCGAATTCTGAAGATCACCATCTATAATGAAGAAGATCCAAATCGCTGCGAGTTGCTCAGGTATGTAAGAAAAAGCACTGCCTTATCACACTCAAGGGGGAAAGAAAACAAGGCAACCATGAACATTTACCACAACAAATAAGACTTAACTCAAAAAAGAACAAGATGCCTCTGTATTCTATTCAGTTTCTTTTTGGTGTTGGACTACATCGGCATCAACATGGCATCCATCAACTCCTGCATCAACCCTATCGCCCTTTACATGGTCAGCAAACGCTTCAAGACCTGTTTTAGGGTAAGAAACTCTGCAGGGGCAACCTGTAAGCCCTACTTTCTTTCCTAGCAGAAGATCAAAGGATTCCATAGTTCATTTTATTCTTTTATTTTTCCCCTGTCATTCAGTTCCATTGAAGAAAGTAAGAGCTAAGCAGTGGCTACATTTACATGCATACAAAAAAGTCAGTGTTAGGTCATACGTGTTGGATAGAACAATTTATTTAGAATATTGACTGTTAATGCCTGATTTGCAGAAAGGACTTAGTTGAGAATAGAGGACACCCTTTTTTCTAGTTGTTTTTCTGTCTATCAGTTGCCTGATTTTATTTGTTTGTAGTCTGAGATCTTTAAACTTTAATTAAAACTAGACAGGAATGGAAAGCTATAATATGGTTTCCACTTGCCTGACAACTTGGCTGTATCGACTATAAATATGATGGAGGTATCATGCAACATCATGCACAAACATGATGCACAGACAAAATGATTTCCCCATATGGACCTTCCTTTAATTATTCTTTTAGAAAACATGTTTATGAAAAACAAAAATGACATGATTTAACCTGCAAGTTGCATCATGGAACTTGTTAGAAGCCCTTCATGTCAAATAAAGGTTTACAGTCTTTCTGTTTGCACCTTAGTATATACATTAAATTTAGCTAATTGTTTAACTATTATGGGAGCCACAAAATACAACAACATGGATGATGAGCAGGATTAATATGGCACAATCATTTATTTTTAATAAATTAGCTTTTTTAAATGATCACAAAAAATGTATTCACCTTCTGCAAAAGAGACACTTTAGGATTTAAGATAAAGCTATTGGCTTGCACACAAGTATAGTCAGCGATAGAAAAATGTTTTTGCTGCTTATTGATTTTAATTTAAAAATATGATATAATCCAGAACATGATCTTTATTTAAAGTATTGTGCATGTTAACAAACTCCATATTTCTTCTTCTTATCTTGCTGTCTGTGCTTCCTTAATTCTCGATGTCTTGTCCTTTTCCAGTCGTGTCTGTGCTGCTGGTGCCTTCCTCCAGAGATGTTAATGGATGAAAAGCAGTCGTGTATGAAGCTTAAAGTATCAGAGCGAGCCTCCGACCAGAGCAACTCCCGCATGACCAACAAGTCCACCACAGCCTGAGGAGGTACCAAAAACTGAGGAGAGAAACTGGATGCATGACCGAAAAGGCATGAAACCCGATTCTGTGGCATCGCACGAACCATTGGGATGTCCTTTCTGGATATTAGTTCCTTCTGAAAAGTTGATTTGAAAGCCTCTCATTATGCTATGTTTTAGGGCAAAGAAACGATCATCTGTCACGTCTACATGTTCATATTTACGACATAAGAAAAAACGTGTGGTTCTTAAGTTTGGGCAAAAACAACCACACATGAACAACTCATGACGTGTTTCACTGGGCCAACACTCACTGAACAAAATTATAGCTAAATGCAACGCCTTCATTCTAGCTAGGAATGACAGCAGCAAGCAGATGCTGCACATCAAATTCACGTTTTCATAAGAAACTTTGTTTTAATAAAATATATTAACCATGGTAATTAAAATAGAACCTGAACACTGCTGAGAAATGTCTTAGAGAGGATTGGTTGTAATCTACAACCCCACATTTGGCATCCAGTCATCATCACAAACAGTTTACGTCAATCGTCAATGGCGGACAGATGGGGGCTTTCGCACTGGGCGGCTTGACCTGAACCACTGCTGGTTTTTGAAGATGGTCTGCTGATGGTTTGGTGAGTATCACGGCTCATCTGAACTCAGATACAGACCAAACAAGCAAACCTTGGACTGCCGGAAAACTGAGCTCTCTGGTGTGAATTTAGACAGAGAAACTGACAATCAAAGATGGTGTAAACCAAAGAGACTAAATACACAAGTATTATGCATTTTGAATTAAAATAAAACAACTAAAAGTACAATCCCAAGGAAGCAAGGATCATTAAAGGTTGATAAATGACTTTGACTGAAGATTTTACAAATATGACAGATGACTAGCAAGACTGGCTAGTTTTGCTTTTCAGGCTCCTTTCAATGCTCCATTCAGACAATACATCCATTGAACAAGCTGCTGTTGCTACTGCTTGATGTTTTCTAGAGGTTTGGACCTCCTTATTGTGATGAGATGATAGTACCAACGGTTTTGGAATCCTCCCCTTATTTAAAACCGAGTCTAAATTCAAGTCAAGATTTTCTGAGATTGGAGCTGCTGTTATTTTAACCCTTGAACTGCCCAATCAAGACAATATTGGTTAAAAAATGTCTGCTACTTCTTGCCTTGGGGGATTGATACATGCAAGCACTATTACAAATATGTTTTCTAAATGTGCTCTAATGTTTGGTTGACCAGGCAGTTAAAGGGTTGAGTTGATCATAAACTTTGACTTAGTGCTCAAGAGTTAGTGACTCCTTGCAGTGTTTTAAGATTTTCTCCAAATTTCCAACTTAAGCTGAAGAAAAAATTTTTAATCAGCTTTGCTGGTATCAATCTGATCTTCTTGACCTGATGGCTCAGTCTCAACTTTGGGTAATTTATGCATAAAAGCTCTCAAGCAAACCAACAACAAAATAAATAAATTGAGGGAAATGATATAGTGGACTAAAAGAGACTAAATAAAACAACAGTGGATCTGAATCTGTGAAACATGAGATTCACTTATAACTCAGTGTAATGCTATTTACTAGTCTTAAGACTGTTGATGCATAAAACCGTTTTAAATCTTGACTTTGCTATTTTATGAAAACACAGAAACAAAAGCCATGATTCATTTAAACAACTGTGAGACTTGCAAAAACTGAAAAACAAACTTGTAAAATGACACTAAACATCAAAAGTGGGTGGTGACAAAGGTCAGAATTGTTGTGTAAAGATGAGGTTAGGGGTCAATAAGCAAAAGATAGATCGTCAAATTCAACAATGAATGCTGGCAAGGGCCAATGATTTTTTCCTTTAACCTTTTTTATGGTGTGGAGAATTTTAAAGCGTGACGCTGTGTGGAAAGTTGCCAGTACTGACTGGAGCCTCTCCAAACGGTTCTCTTGTTTGATTATTATATATGAACTGTTTGTTAAGCATTTGAGCAATTTTACATACTGCTTTTACGTACAGCTACAAATATGCTCAAAATCCTGTTTTTTTTATGTTTGTTTGTTTTTTATTCCTGAACTACTGATGTTTAATTTTTTTGTTAAACTGTGCATTTATAGGCCTGCTTCTTAGGCTTTAACTGATGATTAACTCTGTTCCCTCCTTTTTATCTTAACCTGACTCAATACCTTGGTTGGTAGGCAATGTTGTAGGTTTTTAATCAAGAAAATGAATAAAACCATAAACAACAACTAAAAAAGTTGAGTGTTTTTACAGCTGAAAATGCATCAAACATCTATATTTTTATTGTCTGAATGGTAAAGTGCTTTTGTACGACGGAGTTTTAGGGCCACGGTGAGGAAAAAAAATTCTGGCCAACATGACGAGATTAAAGTCGTCATGTCGACTTTAATCTCGTCATGACGAGACAAAACTCGGCACAAAAAAAAAATAGCGAGAAAAAACTCGACACAAAGTTTCGAGAAAAAACTCGTCGTGTCGAGATAAAAGTCGAAATAAAGTTTCGAGATTAAAGTCGTAATGTTGCGCGAGAGCAGTGAAGCTGAGTCTTTCAGGAGTATTCAGTGTTATGGCTAATGTTAGTGAGCTAGTGGCTTTGTATTTAAGAGTTTAGGACAGAGTTTTATGGCCACAAAAAAAGTAATTTTATTAGGAGATAAAAACTCGTAAATTTACGGGAAAAATTTCATAGATTAACAAGGAGAAAACACCGAAGTTGTCTGTTTATCGGAGCCTAGCTTGAAGATGAAATATGTGGAGCCTTTTGTGAAGCTTTATTTCTGGATTATTATAGGTTTAAAACAAAGAGATTCTGAACCTTTGGCGACTCAAAATCAGATTATTGTCAGTGGAGCCGTCTTTCCGGGGTTCGGTGTCAGTAAAGCGGAGTTTCATATGTAAAATAAGGAGCTCAGAGAAACGTTTGGGTGTAGATGATCGCTGCAGCCTTTATTCTCCTTTTCATTCACATAACCTGAAGTTCATCTGTCTCATTACGTCATGAAGCTGTCATCCGAACACCAATGCGGAAGTAAACAGTGTTACATACGGCCACTGCTGCAGACGAAGCGTCCCGTCTGATCATTAAAAAACAAAGATGAATGAAAATAGTCTGTTATATTAGCATTACAACGTTGAAAAAGGCAAAAAGTGCTGCTCCTCAGACGGAAGCGTCACACAAACGTAGAGATCTTGTGTTTGGTGGAGGAAGAAAGGATTCAAGTGGACAGCTGCAGGGACACCCGATGGCTTCATCGGGCTGCAGAGATCCTGCAAACCAACCATCAATAAATAAAACTTTAATGAATCGTAAATCAAACAAATGAGCCTCCAGACATTTGGAACATTATCAATAAACATTCAGCTCACCTGTTCAACTACTTTTAGTCGGTCTGCTCTGCTGCTGCACGGTGTTCACCTGCTGCTCTGCATGATGCTCACTTCCACAATAATCTCGTAAATTTACGAGTTTTTTCTCTCGCGCGCAACATTGCGACTTTAATCTCGAAACTTTATTTCGACTTTTATCTCGACAAGACGAGTTTTTTCTCGAAACTTTGTGTCGACTTTAATCTCGTCATGACGAGATTAAAGTCGACATGACGACTTTAATCTCGTCACGTTGGCCAGAATTTTTTTTCCTCACCGTGGCCCTAAAACTCCGTCGTACTTTTGTGTGTTTATGTGAAAGTGTGTGTGTTTTCTGTTTGCGGGAGTCAGCTTGACATAAGTGTGACAGCAGGCGGCATCATGTGATTGCAAATCCTAACACAGAATGTTACTGTGAGCTCTTTATCTTTCGCCATAGCTGCCAACACACGCAAACACACCCAAAAACACACACACACACACAGCTCTGACCTGGGAGTTTGGCTTCAGGCTAAACCAGTGTCACGCATGTCACATTAGCTGTCAAAGAAGCTCTCTGTCCTGTGATCTCTCACCACTTCTCGTCTCATGTCTTCATCCTCTCAACTTGTCTTCACTCTGTCATGTTTTTCTGTCTCCGTGTTATTTTTTTATTTGTTTATTTTTTTTCTTAATCTTACTTCTCTTCTCCCTTGTTCCTTGGTGGATTTCTCCCTCAGTCTCCCCCACAAGGCTTCTTCCTTCGTTGGGCTGACATTAAATACAACCCACCAGAGCTTTGAGGAGGACGGACTCAAAGAAATCACATTCACCACATTTCTCTGTAGATTTTTTGGCTCCCAGCAGAGCCCGAGCTGATGTATCTGGCTCCAATCACTGTTGACCCTCAAGGATAACATGGATCTTGCGAGCTGGAAAAAAAATAGAAAAACATCAAAGTGAATGTTTCTCACTACCTTTTTGCTTTACTTAAGCAAAGGGAGTTAAGAAAAACACAGATTTAAAACTTTGCAGATGTTAAGTAAATTGCAACATATAAATTAGAAAAATCTGGTTAAACAATAGTGTGGTGAATATAAGCATTGCTAAACCTTTGAAACAATACATTAACTTGTTTTCCCAAAGCAATGTACAGATTTTTTTTAACCGTGAATCAGCAATGGAGTTAACAGTTTGCTATGCAATGAGACAATGTTAAAGCGCTTCGAGCTGCACAAAATGCATGAGAAGCGCTATTTTATAAATAAAGTTTGATTTGATTTGACAAATCAGAGAGGGATGCATTGGTTCAATGGGCTTAAAAAAACTATTTACAGGTAACTAAATAAATAGAAGGAATTTAAAAAACCAAAATACATTTCTTACACAATTTAAGCAAAGACAAATCTGGAATTTTTATTATTTTAGGTTTTGATGCTTCATTTTCTGTGCATTTATAATTTATGTTGTTCTGTTTTCATTTACAAATGTTTTAATTCTGCAATATGTTGTATAGTTTGCACCAAGAAATCCCTTCCCAAAGTGAATGTTTAGGTATCTGGCCCTTTTGTTTGCAAGCAATAGTGGGATGAAGTGTGAGACTAATCAACTGATTGGTAGTTCATCTGCAGGGGTCCGCATGTCCTGACTTATGATCATGAGCTGTAGGCTATAAACAAACAGCAAAGATCACAGATTCAAGCAGGGGGGAGGAAATTACTTTGTGGGGTGCACCTGGGTCTCCCTTGGACATGGGTTGCCAAGCACAGCCAACAGGGTGCACCTTTGAGTAGAGTGGCAATTCCTCCACAGCCAGTAGAGCTGGTTTGGACAACAAACGAGAATGCCATCGGGACTTACTGGTGAGGTGCCATTGTGCCCTTGAGCAAGACAATTAGTCTCATTTTGCAAACGAATATTGGTAAAAAAAATGTAACCCAGTTTTTTCTCTACATCCACAAGGAGTGGTGGGCCAACAAACTATCAAAAACATTTCTATGGAAAATTTCTATTAAGTTGCATGACATGTTGCTTTTATTGTGAAAGAACTATTCATCTGACAAAACAACTAATTAAAGATTCCTGCTTATGTGGCGTGTAAACAAAAAAGAGCAGCGGCAGGGTTCTTTCATATCAAGAAGAGAAAAAAAAAGAACAATCCTAGAACTTCCATGTAAGACAAGTCGTCATGGAATTCTTTCTGGTTCTTAACAAACAGTAAAGAGAGGAAACCCCCTCCAGAAAGGAGACATCCCACAATAAAATTTTCACAAATTCTAATAGAGAAGATAATTTAAAAAGTGCACATCATCCACAAGCCCAGAAAGTAATAAGTCAAAAAAGTCTTTATTTAAAAAAAAACATAATGATTTTTGGGCACACTAAAGATCAGCCTGTACTAGAATAAGGAGTGTAAAAAGTCTTAATATTACAGATAAATGCTACAAAATTGAACATTGCCCTTTTTGAATGTAACCCAAAAACACAAAGTACCTTACTGACAACCTTATTCTGTTTTCTTCACTGAACCTTTTCAGAACTCCGTTGGTGAGTGTTGAAAACATTCATTAAGATGCACTCCTTAACATGACTTCATATTCTAGTAACAAAGTTTTAAAAGAGGTCTCATCACGAAAGATTTCTTCCATCAATTGTGATTTAAAGAACTACTTTTTCAAAAATGTAAGATTTTGCTCATCAAAACTTTAAAGAGCTAATGATGGCATCATTTTCTCATGACAGACCTTTTCAGCTAATAGACTATATATAATAAACTCTCTGAACTCCAATGCCAAACCTGCAGTGTTTTCGTCCGAGGGATCCTCCACATCAGTGATTGTACCTTCTCAGTGGGAGAACATACTGATCCTGTCACTGAAGTGGGATATCCCAGGTCTGGCTCCTTGCTTTGTTCAGGGGGGGGGGGGGGGGGATCCTGTGTTAGCATCCCTTGTGAACGTGCGTGAGGGTGTCACTGATGTGGACAAGTCCTCAATTTATCGCTATATCTATTTCTATTTCAAATCTTCTCTGTCTCATTTTAAGCTTTGTTATGTTGTGTGTGAGTGGGGGCAATGTATGTGTTTCATGGGCAAAGGCAGGGGACACCCTCAATACACACATCAAATGCAGCTTGGCCAGAGTTAACCCTGGAGGTCAGATACCCCCTCCACACACACTCTCACTATCTAATTCTCTGCCTCTATCTGACACACACAACTACTCAGTGACGTGCAGAGAGGTTTATGGCTGGTGAGGCACAGATTTACGATTGTAAAAACTGAGTATTCCACCGTTCATATGTAACTGGTAATTCTTTGTATCTCAACATTCCTCTTTCAATGACCCTTACACCAACAAATACACAAACATCTGGACAGAGCATCCTTCTGGTGTCTAAGTAATTCATATTCACAATAAACACATTAAATACATTAAATTTTAGATGTGTGAAGCATAAATTTAATTTTGACCTTTAGTAAAAATGTGTTACTTTTCTAACTTCTTTTTCTTTTTTTATTTAAAAACAAATAATTGACTATTTGCATGAAAACTGACAATTGATGGAATATTAAAATATTAAAAAAAAAATCACTCAAATTAATGTCAAATTAATGTATTTATTATTATTATTTGTTTTATTACCTTCTGATGGATTTGAGTTTGGTTTAAGAGGCAAAAAAAAAACTAAATATTAAATAAGGCATAGCCACGGTACCTATATTTTCACGACCATAGGGTGCAGTTCAGTTATGGATTCTATTTCTATATGTGACACATACAAAAGGTGATAGGTTTTAAGGCGCGGGCACGTTAATACATACCAGTAAAATATACATGCTAGTGTGTGTTTAAAAAATACAGCGGGAGCAAAACTAAGTTGATTGTGATTTATTTTGTATTTTTTCAATCATCAATCAGCATCCAAAAATCCATCAAAGTCCTCATCTTCTGTGAACAGCGGGGCCTGGCGCTGCCTCACAGTAAAAGGAGCGGAGAATGGACAACTATTCATTGTCATCCGCTGGAAGTTGCTGGACGACTGTAGTTCTCGCCTGGATGGAAAGATGGCCCGTTTTATAAAACGAAAGCACCAAGACTTCCTTGAAAATGTTCAGTTTTCATTTCCTCAGCAAGCGTTACTGCCTTCAGTCAAGTCAGTCTCAGGCCACCTCGCTTTAATTCCGCGGAAACTCTGCTGTGTCATCTTGACTTGTCGGAGTGCGGTTCCCAGCTTTATCCACTTGTGAACCATGGATTCATAAATCTTGAATTCTCTAGCAGCTGCTCGATTCCCATGTTCCTCCCCGTAGCTGATGGCTTGCAGTTTAAACTGTGCTTCATAGTCGTATCTCTTTGCAGGTGGCATTTTCAGGGTTTCCAAAACGATGTCGCTCTGTATCATGCACATACCTGCACGGTTGAACTACACGGGGGGTGGGGGTGTCTTCTTTCACGACCTCACTTCTCTCCTCACCGTTCTCATCCTGTCCTCTCCTATGTAGTCTTTACCGAAGTTACGCAACAACACAGTAGGTGCACCGCACTATAGTCATATGTTTGTGAAAATACGGTATATGGAAAATATGGTAAGAGGCAAATAGCCGCATTCTTATTGGCCGAGAGCCGCATGCGGCTCAAGAGCCGCGTTTTCACTCCCCTGGCATAGGCCCACCACTCATAGGAAAAATCGTAATAAGCTTGTGGTGTGCAATTTAAGGAAAAGTCCAGGGTGGGCTCCTCAATAGTTTGACGCACAGTAATGGATTGAAACCATTGAGACAGGACTCCCCTCAGTGAGAGTCTAAACTTGTACAGGAGACTAAATGGTAATAGTCAGAGATTTTATAGCTCGCCTCCGCTCACAATTTGGGCTCTAAAACCAAATTCTGAGGGGAGTTGGACTCTTTTCTATTCTAGATTTGCCCATGGTGACAGATAGCGGGTTGGTGTGGGTCAGTGGTCGTTTGCTGAGGTTTACCTTGGTGAATGCCAGGATCATGTTCCCTCACCTCTGGATTGGGACAGGTCTCCTAATTTGGTTTTAACTCACATGCCAAGCAGCAATGCAGAGGACCCAGGCTTCTTGGAATCTCCTGGGGGGGGGGGGGGGGGTATGAGGAGGTGTGACCTTAACTGAGGACACTGACAAGAAGTGAAAGAAATACTTGAATGATCTCCTTAATCCCGTGGACACGCCTACCATTTAGGAAGGGGAGGCTGATGATTCTGGAGTGCGTTAGTCCATCAGCCAATCTGAAGCCACAGCACAGAGGTAGCCAAAAGCTCCTTTAGTGTATCTTAAGTCTCTCTTTGTTGTGAGGCTGTCTTGGCACTGACATACAGCATCACATGGCGGTTGGGCAAAGTGTCTCTGGGCTGGCAGGCTGGGCTAGTGGTCCCTCTTTATGAGAGGGAGAAGGGAGCTTGTGTTCCAATTAGAGGTGGATCACACTTTTCAGCCACTGACAATGGGAAAATACTGCAGAGTAGTGAATAGAAGAGTATGGCATTTGATATACAGTAGAAGGAACAATGGGATTTTAATTCCAGTTGTAGAAAAGCAGATCAGCTTCAGACCTTACACTGCGTGCAAGAGGATTCTTGAGAGTCTGCCCATCCAGTTCACACATGTTTTTGGGGTTTGGAGAAAAATTTGTTTCCCCCCGCAGGTTAGTACGGGACTCTTTTAGAGAAAGGATGAGGAGCTTGATATCCTGGGGAATGTTTGCTGCTCCTTCTCATTGACAGAGGTCAGTACAGATGCCTCTGGCATCTCCTTCATCCAGCACCCGCCGTTCCTGGGGTCAAGAGAACATTGATGCTATTGTCTGTGGAGAGGGAGGTTTGAGCATCTCTGCTCAGACTGTTGCCCCTGGAATCCAGCTACTAATAAGCCATAGAAGAAAGGAAGGAAAATGTTGCCAATGTGACGACTTTACTTTTTACTAAATATAAAAGTGTTATTTTATGGGAATGATGGAAGTATGAGTGACAACCCTGGAAACCATTTTTCCCTATGGTCCCCTGGGTTCTAACTGTTTTTTGGGATACAACATTCTTTTCAAGGTGCAGTAGATTTGGATACCAAACATCCCAAAAAAAACACACATACCAGAGCAGCAAGCTCTTTCCAGTTGGGTCTGTGTATCCAAGCATTTCTGAGAACATTCTTCTGCGTTTTTAACCCTCCAACTGTGTTTCTGCATATTTAAGTTGCATCTTGAGATGCTCTTTACCCGCTACTCAAAACTAATTATCTGCATATGAACATGATGTTTAAAGTCACTTACAAATTCTGGAGAGCTGAAAGGAATTTCGCATTTCATGGGAATCATCTTTGCTCCACATTGATACGTAGTTTATTCAGAAATAATTGTCTGCTTTTTGAGACCTTTACGCTTTTGATCTTATCCGAACAGAATTCAGCTGACAAAGTTGCAGTCATTTAAAAGTGTACACTAAGCTTGTGATGTTGAAACACACAGCTTTTTTCTTCAGTCTGAGAGTATTTATTCTGGATTGACAGCATGAGTGGGATAAATCTTTCAATCTGGCATTGCATCTTGGCAAACATTTAGAAAGAACAAAGAAAATAGGCTCTTTTTGGGTTTGTTGAAGTATGTGTGTGTGCTCATGTATTTTAGCTGGAAACAACTCTGAGGGAAAACTGTCAAGCCCAGCACAAAGTGAGATCCTAATGGCTCCACACACAAAACGGTTAAGGTATTGTGCTCATGAAAACCCTGGATTTTTGTCTAATTTGATGCACTGTTGCTGGTCATGCACCATCAGTTTTTACACTTTGAAGAATAGATGACAAATGACACCGTCACGTGACTCATTACTCACTTGCATGGATGCACAGATGTCACACGTTTGAGCATATGCATAGTCAACATGCCTGCACACACATGGTGTGCATCAGCAGAGGGCGAGCAGACATATCCAGCAGCAGGAACTGCACAAAGCATTGCTGCAAGACCTCCAGAGACTTTCATTTTTCCTTTCTTTTATTTTCACATCAACAGAATTTTGTTCCACCCCTTCACACTTCCCTTTTATTGTTTGTGTCTCAATGACTTGACATTAGCACAAGGGCAAGTGTACAAGAGAAATTAAAGAGCCAAAAGACCACACATCATGCTCTTGACTTTAGAACAAACTAAGGCAACACAACATTTGATATTAGTGCACAAGCAACTAACTCAATATAATTGAGTTCACAGCAGGAAGAATTACCAATCTTAAACCATCAGGAACTGTAAAATAACAGAGAAAGGACAAATATTGTTCACAAAACAGTTTTGTGTTTGACAAGCCACCTCAACCTTTGGCTGTGTAACACTTTGGCTGAATCAGCTAATGCTTATTGGTTATATGAGTTACTGTTGCCTTTCTATCAGCTGGAAACAGTCTGGTCATTCTCCTCTGACCTATGGCGTCAACAAGGAACTGATTCTAGATATTTTCTCTTTTTTGGACCATTCTCTGTAAAACCCTAGAGATGGTTATGGGTGAAAATCCCAGTAGATCAGCAGTTTCTGAAATATTCAGACCAGACCATCTGGCACCAACAAGCATGCCATGTTCAAAGTCAATAACCTTTCCTTCCCATTCTGATGCTCAGTTTAAACTGCAGCAGATCGCCTTGACCATGTCTATTAGCCAAAATGCATGGCTGCCATGTGACTGACTGGTTAAGTTTGCGTTAACGAGCAGTTGGACATATGTGACTAAAAAAGTGGTCAGTGTGTCAGATGTGATTGCCCCAACACTAACCTGCAAAGAAATGAGGCAAGATGACAGCTTTATACAGCATTGCTAAAAATAATCATAGTTAGATAGCCTTAAGGTGTTATTGTTAGTATTAAACATAAGACTATTGATATACAGTTTTTGGAGTTCATTATTCTCATACAGAACTAAAACAGATTCCATGTTACATGAATGGATTCCTGTTCTCTGCTGTTTTATAAAAGCATTATGGGTGTTAACCCCAATTAATGGCCAAACCAGCACATTCTTGAAGTTTCTACTGCTGGTGAGGTCATGTTTATCCTGGATTATTGGTTAAACTCCTCCCACAGCTTTGGCAACAAAAAAACAAATCAAACGATAGTTCTAAGATGACATGACTTATAGGAGTTTTATGGCAACTTAGCTTAAAAAAACACAACTATGGTACTTTGACAAGATGTGTCCTAAGTATGTTAGCACTTATTCAGAGGGTGCAAGTCACAGCTTGTTGATGAGTGAAGTTATGATGACATAAAAACAACAGTCTGGTTTTCATCTACAGAAATGAAGACTTGTCATATTTATAAGCCTTTGACCTTTACAGATAGCTTGCTTTGCAGCCAACACCACAGTGTCAGTACACACGCTGTCTGCATAAGGTCTTTGTTCCCATGTGGGGAAAAAGAGCTCAATTTCTCAGAAAGATCTATAACAGACCTTTATGATTTCAGGAAAGGATTGTCTGGAAGCTTTTCTGTTCCACTTTGATGAGTAACATCTATAAAGAATGAAAGAAATGTAAATTAAAGATGGAGAGCGGTTCTTTTTAAGAGCACTGATGCAGAGTTTTGCCACCAGGGAGCGTCAGGCACTGGATAAAGAATCCTTAGTTGAACAAGATTTGCTCCACCTTTTAGCCACAAACTTAATCAGAAGTTTTCAGACCATGATTCCATTTGCCTTGGGTGTTCATATAAACCGTTTCCTTAAATAAATTAGGCACACAATCACATCCCTTGTGTGTCCACCCTCATAAACCTCTCGTCTGTTTGCAGATAGGTTGCTTGGCTCTCAGCTGCTTTACATTGCAAATAAACCTGTGTTTACACTCGCTCCACACCGACAATGGTCACTCTGGGTTACCTTGACTAATAACACAGGTAACCAATCAGATATTGTAGGACAAGGTGAGGCGGGGAGAGGAGGGGGAAGGTTGTTTCAGTTCTCTGGAAAAAAAAAAGGAAGCAGAAACTGTAAAGGTCTACAAAGGAGAAAAAACCGTCAACTTGTTCCACAGAAAGCTAAAATGTAGCTGCCACTGTGTCTGATGACAGGAAAGGCACAAAAAGGAAACTGATCCAAGGTCTGTAAGCAAATGTGGTTCTGCCTAATGTAATGAGAGCAATTTCCGTTGCTCTCTTGGATCCTCCTGGCAGCTACTGCTCTGTCACATGCAGACACGTGGGCTATAACACAAGGTAAGCACTTGTCTTAATTCATTTCATGACATGTTTCTTCGAAAAACAAAGTTAGAGAAGCTAGAGAAATTAAAGTTGTGTGACGTGCTAAAGGGAAAGTGAAAGTATGTTTTCTGAGACTTTCTGTGCGTCAAGATATTCAAAGAAAAGGATCATTAAAACACAAAAAAACTATTCTAAATGCTTTATGTATGCAAAGCAAGACTGTCAAAACGGAGCTAAACCACCTCCATAGGTCTTAGTCTCATGCTCACACACACACACACACACACACACACACACACACACACACACACACACACACACTCACACGCCATATTCATTTAACAAAGCCTGGTAACCCCAAGCAACAACAGCTTATCAGCTGCTCCCTCACTTGCCATAGTGTTATCAGGCTGGCCTAGTTCACAGACACACACACACACACACACACACACTGCCTCTTTCAGTCAAAAACGGAGTCTATCTCGGTTCTGACCCCCTCTCTCCCACAAACTGGGGAGGGAATGTTGGGGACTTATCAGCGTCCTCAGGGGCTTGGCAACCACTTCACAGACCCTGATCCCAGTGCAGGGGCCTTAGAGACTAACCTATGTGGCCAAACTAGCGATGAAAAATGTAAAAAATAAATAAATAAATAAAAATTGACTTTTTGGTTGAAGGGTCCTGTATAGAAGCAGCAGCCTAGGCATGTTGACAATGGCCGTGTGCACGTGGCACGATGGTGGCTCCAGGTCAAAGGAAGAAAAATGAGACAGATTCAGGTGTTCATCTGGGCAATGATGTCAGAGCAGCCACAGCTCTCGTTCCACTTCAGAAATACAACTGCTTTGTTTGTAGTTTTTCTTTTTTTTAAACAGCAGGCTAAGATAAGCACAGCAGCATGCCCTGCAGCATCACGCTGCTTCCACTCATGCTGAATGCAAGATTCAACAAAAAGGGGACGCTTTACTAACAAATGCTTCAGTCGCTAAATTTGCACAATGAAAACTTAACAAATGTGTTGCAAAGACATGTTATATTCCAACATTTGGAGACGAAAAGATTTCACACACCATCAAAATTTTCAAGAATGAAAGATTAATGGTTCAAAAATTCAATCATTTAAAATTTGTTTAGGTTTTTATTTCCCAGGAGCTCAGACACAATATTTTTCTTTGTGTTCTTGTGTTGCTATTTACTAATTTCACAATGCACCAAACCCTAGAAGATGCAGGTCTGAACTTTAACCATGTTAGGCTGAACTCTTATACTGAAAGCAATGCTGTTGATGTTTTTGCAGAGTTGACTGTACATCATTAAATGACTGTCCCAGCTAAAACATTAGCTTTGATGCATATTTCTCCACAAAAACGTATTGACATTATCCGCTTTAAATGAAGACCTCTTAAAGTGATTTACACATTTATTGTACTTTTAGGTCAAAGTTAGTCTGCTTTTATTAGCAAACATGAAAGAATGTCGCTAATGTAGATAATGACGGATATCCCTGAAAGTAACGATTCACTTGCAAGTGAACTCTTATGCAGTTCACCAGGATGTGAAAGCAGACCGCTTACAAAATGGACAAAAGAGTTAAAGGACCTATACCATGCTTTTTTTAAGCCTCTCAGAGTAAACTATGTCCATATATGATAAGGGTAAATGGTGTATACTTATATAGCACTTTTCTACCTACAAGGCCCAAAGCACTTTACTGTCACAGACCCATTCACCCACTGATGGCTGCGCTGCTGCCAAACACAGGTGGCGCCTGCCACCAGAGGCACGGTGGGGTTCAGTGTCTTGCCCAGGAACACTACAACTCATGGCGGGAATTGAACCTGCGACCTTATGATCATGCTGCTGCACACAGAGCAAGATTTAAAGGAATACTCAGAGACGCACTAATGGAGCAAAAATACCGCTTTTGGGTGGCATGATAGCCCCCTTTAAAGTGAAAAAGGTCTAACACATGTGAGCAGCACACAGGTATGGGTATACACAGAATTCTTCTTAAAAATCCAAGAAAAGGTGTCAAATTGTGCTACACTGCTCGTGTTAGAAGGCAATTTCTAAATTTTCTCTAGCCTTTCACTGGAGAATTTTACATGTAAATATTGGCAGTGATTTGCTAAGCCCTTTTCAAACAGATTCAGCCAAATTAATCTGCTTTAATGCTTCTCCAGGTATGGATAAAATCTATGTTTAACTTGAAGGAAGAAACAGAAAAAGTCAATATGTTGGTAATTTACAAACAAACATCTGGGAAAAGTTATCAAAAGTTACTATTAAGAACAATAAACTTTATTTTAAAAGATTCTATTTTGTGTCAGTATTTTAAAAACCTTTCAAAGGTGATGTAGTCATAATGTTACCAAAGTTTAATTCCTAGAATTGACTTTTAAAGACAGGTTTTTGACAATGCAGATTAAAGAACAACCCGTTTTTTTTTTACTGTGTTTTTGGTATTTTCAACATATTATTTTGGAAGTTTTCTGATGATGGAGGACATACAGTACAGACCAAAAGTTTGGACACACCTTCTCATTCAAAGAGTCTTTATTATTTTCATGACTATGAAAATTGTAGAGTCCCACTGAAGGCATCAGAACTGTGAATTAACACATGTGGAATTATATACATAACAAAAAAGTGTGAAACAACTGAAATATGTCATATTCTGGGGTCTTCAAGGTAGCCACCTTTTGCTTTGATTACTGCTTTGCACACTCTTGGCATTCTCTTGATGAGCTTCAAGAGGTAGTCACCTGAAATGGTTTTCACTTCACAGGTGTGCCCTGTCAGGTTTAATATGTGTGATTTCTTGCCTTATAAATGGGGTTGGTACCATCAGTTGTGTTGTGCAGAAGTCAGGTGGATACACACCTGATAGTCCTACTGAACAGACTGTTAGAATTTGTCTTAAGGCAAGAAAAAACCAGTCCAGAAAAGGAAGACCCAAGAGTCACCTCTGCTACGGAGGATAAGTTCATCTGAGTCACCAGCCTCAGAAATGGCAGGTTAACAGCAGCTCAGATTAGAGAGCAGGTCAATGGCACATAGAGTTCTAGCAGGAGACACATCTCTACAACAAGAAAGAAGAAAAGGTGATCAGATGGACTCTACATGCCTGGTCCCCACCGAGAAGCATGGAGGAGGAGGTGTGATGGTGTGGGGGTGCTTTGCTGGTGACAATGTTGGTGATTTATTCCAAATTGAAGGCATACTGAACCAGCATGGCTACCACAGCATCTTTAGCGGCATGCTATTCCATTCGGTTTGTGTTTAGTTGGACCATCATTTATTTTTCAACAGGACAATGACCCCAAATACACCTCCAGGCTGTGTAAGGGCTATTTGACCAAGAAGGAGAGTGATGGGGGGCTGCGCCAGATGACCTGGCCTCCACAGTCACCGGACCTGAACCCAGTTGAGATGGTTTGGGATGAGCTGGACCGCAGAGTGAAGGTAAAAGGGCCAACAAGTGCTAAGCATCTCTGGGAACTCCTTCAAGACTGTTTGAAGACCATTTCAGGTGACTACCTCTAGAAGCTCATCAAGAGAATGTGCAAAGCAGTAATCAAAGCAAAAGGTGGCTACTTTGAGGAACCTAGAATACTACATATTTTCAGTTGTTTCACACTTTTTTGTTATGTATATAATTCCACAAGTGTTAATTAATAGTTTTGATGCCTTCAATTTGACTCTACAATTTTCATAGTCATGAAAATAAAGAAAACTCTTTGAAGGAGAAGGTGTGTCCAAACTTTTGGTCTGTACTGTAAAACAATAACCCCAAAATAGCATTTTGACAATTTTTATAATTCAAATTGTGAATCAGGAGCAGACAAAAAAATAGGGTTTGTAGTTGTGACGTAGGAACTACGTCGGGCGGGCAAGAAGCTCCCTGCCCCTGCTGAGGGGATGGGGGGTGAGCTGACTCCACGCCAACCGTCCTGTCCACAACTTGGGGCAAATTTCTGATCAGAGTGGGACTTTAAAGAGACAAAAAAAAATTGTTTTTCTTGTTTTTAAAATATTTTGCTACATATGAGACGCCACAAACTCCTCCATCATTCAGCTCTGAACGGTTTAGAGCAAAGCACCTGAGAACGTTTTCAAAGCAACGGCCACTGCAAGCAGAGATGCTGCAGCAGTTTGCCCCTGAAACTAAGGAAGTGGCTCCTCCTAACTGAGTGGTGCTTCCTGTGTGATAACTGACCCAAACATGTTGAGCTTCAATCTCTCTCACACACAAAGGCTAAAGGTTTGCATTAATGTTGGCAGTTTATAAAAATACATGAAAATAAAACCTGCAGCTTTATTCAACTACAATTGAAGATTAATAGAAGGGAGAAGCTGTGGAGGAGATTTGAATGAATTCCTTGCAAGTGATTTGTTTGTACAGTAAGATTTATGGAACATAAAGACTAAGTGCTCATTTAATCTTCAGAACAAAAGAGCTGAGAATAAGCTGAGGTGCAGCAGGATTTGGCATGTGCTGCAAAGAGATGCTGCTGCCCAACTCTGATTAAAATGAAGAGTTGGTTTTCATTTCAAAACCGAGCACATAGAAGCAGGGAGGACCATCCTGCTATGTGACTCAAAAGACCTGAAGGTGTTTTGTCAGGCAAAAGAGAGACGAGCAGAAGCAAAAAAAAACAAGATTATGAGGTGAGAAGGAGTGAAGGAGAAGGAGCTGCTGTTTCTCTCCAGTTGTGTTGGGAGGAATGTTGCACATAGCAGCTCTAAAACTAAAAAACGTGGTGCTCAGACATGATGAGTTCAACACTAGCATCCCCCCTCTTACTCATAACAACCACCCACACACACACTCACATATGCGGTCAGGCACACACTGCAACCCAAACGCTTCCTTCCTGTCGCTGGTTTAGCCCAGTTTAGAAGCACGATAAGGGCAAAAGAAAGAGATAAATAAAAGAGGGGTGAACTGAGAAGTTGCAGGCAGATCTGTTCACAGGGTATTGTTCCACTGTCTCCTGGACTTGATTACATTTTTTTTTCTCATAACAGCTCCCCTGGTTCACTTCCTCATGCAAATTTTAACTTGTGCCTGTCTGTTCTTTTCTGGCAGGTTCAGCCATCCCCGCTTCCTCATTGAGAATCGGCGCAGAGCGAGTGAGAATGGATTTCCTGTGACGCCACTGTGTCTTTGGTCACTTTGTGCACTCATATCACTTTTGAGCATTTGAGTCATCTGCTGTTCAACAAGAAACCATCTCCAAGTCAATCATACCTGCTCAACAGGTAACATCAGGAAAACTGTGATGCTTTCATAAAGGTTAAAGTGCACCGAGGATAAGTAGCCATGCTCCAGCCTTCAGAGTTCATCTTTGACTTTGCCAGTGACCATTTTACCTCGGTACAGGTGAGTGTGAGATGATATTTTTTCCAACAACACATACGGCAAAGTTTCATCTCAATAGAGGGAAGCTGTTCTCGTCTGAATTTGTGGAACTTTGTGTCCTGAAGATGGACTTCCCTGCAGTAATAGTGGAGCAGGTTCCACAGTCACAGCTGCTGACATACTCCGGCTTAACGTGTGAACATTCACAAGCAGAGGATCATCACCAGCTGCTTAAAGGTCAGCACTTGCACTAGTCTCTCCTCACCTGTGACATTCACACTTCATTACAGACTCTACTTCTGACTGTCAGAACTTTTTTTGTACATGTATTTTATTGCTGTCGGTTTTTTATTTATATCACTGCTCATGAATGACGCACACAATATATTAGTGTTTTTATTAATATTACTTATACGCTATATATATATATATATACACACACACACACACACACGCACACACACACACTCTCTCTTTTGCGCATGCGCAGTCGCGCCCTGCTTTCAGAAAATTTCAGGAAGTGGAGCAAAACATCCGTGGCGCGTGCTCTCCTGTGAAAGACAGTTATTGAATCACACAAGGATGTAGACGTGATGAAGTAGGACTATAACAGACATGCTATAGCTTGTTCCCCTCCACTGCTGGGGACCAAAAGTAAGTCATGTCGCTGTGTCGGGTTGTGCGTTCGTCAACATCGTGAAGTGGAGCACAGCTGGGCTCCGCTGACCAGGCTAATGTAACAGCTGCTACGACGAGTAGCACTTGCTGACAGTAGCGAATAAGTTCCGCTTCTATCATGTCTGTGGCCAGTGGCCTGTTTACTGGTGTTGTTTTCTCTCTCTCTCTCTCGTCCTATTTGAAATTGAACTCAGTGGACTCAAGAAGCTGCAGGTTGAACATGGCAGCACCAGAACTTTTCTGCCTGTTAATGAGTAGCGGTTAGCTAGCAGATGTTCTCCAGCAGCCTCATCACCGCTCATGTACTGATGCGCTCTAAATTATATAGACCCACCTAAAGTGTCTTTCATGCATTTGGTAATGTTTGTGGGCCTTAAAAAAAAAACTAGCGATTAAAACTGTTTATATGAAAGTACAACAACATAAATAGTGTTAAGATTGTGATTTGCTTTAAAACTATCAAAAGAAATTATCTATTTGAGATTTAAAAAAATAAACTACTGTATTGTCGGGTACTAAATTATAATATAGAATTGTATCCAGTGGATTGCAATAAATTTTAATTACAATATTAAAATATAATCACACCCAAAAAACTTGTTATAATGATAAAGTTTGTGTTTTGGGAAGTTGGATTTTTTCAATATATATATATATATATATATATATATATATATACACACACACACACACACACACACACACACACAAAAGTAATTTAATGTATCTTTGGCTATCTTGAATTGTAAGTCTCTTTTATTTTTAGGGAAACTGCAACCTAAAAAAGCTGTTTCTGTTGAAAAAAAAAAACATTTCATTACAGACATGCATTTCAATTTAATCAAAAATAATATCAAACATTTGTTTTATTAAGCGGTTTAAAAAGTTACATTTAATAATTTAAGCTTGTCTTTGTTATCCCGTTATAGGATTTCGTAGCTGTTCTTCTACTTTAGTAAAATCTAAGTCAGGCATTTGTTCTGCTAAATGTTGTTCTTGATCCCTTTTTCTAAACGTTTTATGTTGTGCTTCCTCCTCTGTGTTCTGCAGTGGAGCCAACTGATAGTGGAGAGGAGGAGATCATGGAGAACCTTGTTGCTGCTAACTCTCTCCTTAACATGGACTGTGCTGACACCCTCTCCCTGGACCAGCACTACTGTAAGTTCATGCACGCTCCAGTTGTAGCACCACTCACGCAAGCCCCCCCCTCCCAGGGAGATGTATTCCTTAATTCACCTTCTATCCCCCCCACCTCCATCCCCAGCTTGCATAGCTGTCTGACTGTGAGCTGATATTTTTAGACACGGTGATCACGAGGCTGTTCTCTTTCATTATGTTTGTTTATGTCCACTTGCAGCCCAGGACTTCTTGCCATCACTGGGTGACATCATCACTACTCCTGTTACCCAGGTAACCGTGTCAGCTGACGGGTTTGTGGGAGCTGTTGATGAGCCTCAGTGGAAGTCGTTGCACTCAAAGAGGCCTGTGGCCCAGCTGCAGTCCAGAAAGAGAGGTGAGAATTTGTTCCGACTTTTCTGAGAACAAATGCTTTTTTTTTTCTTTAACGTGTTGATTGTTTTTTTGGGGTGTTTTTTGCAGGTCAAAAATTTAAACATCGGAGAGCAGAGTCTCCCACACCAGAAATTACAGTAAAAAAGGACAAATACAACAAAGGTACAGTCAGTTATAACAAGCTGGAGACTTCAGTATCATATCAAATAATATGTGATTAGGGTGGCTGCAGTGCAGCATTTGACCTGTTTTTAGTAGAGCTGAGCATCATAAAAGAACTGTTGTATATTGGAAAAACGGACGTGATCATTTCTAATTTGAAAACTGGAAATCGCCACCAAACTATTAGCTATCTGACTTTTATTCACAAGTTTGCAATTGGATCTGATGTCTCACTAAACACCACTTGATTATATGTCAATTTTTGTGTGATATTACGAAAAACTATTTTGTTTGGCTATGAAAAACAATTATCCAGGGATTTAAAATAAAATGAAACTTTGATTTACAAAATTAGGATTTCTTTTAATTCATCAAAAACTTACTCTTTTACCAAAAAAAGAAAATTAATTTGTATGCTTCATCTATTTTTACATGTTCTAAGTGAAAATCAAATTGATTATGCTTTTTAACTCAGCCCCACAGTATGAAACAATAATATCATTTGACCTAGATGTCTCATTCAATGCATTTATTGTTTTGTTTTTCTAAAGCACAAGTGATTTAGAGTTTGTGTTCCAAGCTTTTCACTCAGTTTTTTGTTTGCCATTATTCAGATAAGTGACTAAAAAATGTTGTTACAGAGCTGGTTTGATGCTCTTTTCTTCCTGATCATTAGTGCCCGATTAATGTTTGCATTCAATGCTTATTCATTCACGTCAATAAAGACACAACGAAGATAAACTAGCCCTTTCTTGGAAACACGCTTTCATCTAAATTTATATTTAGATGCTGTGAAAGAGGCTTTTATAAATAAAGAGCAGTCACAGATTAACACTCAGGTGTCTCTCTGTGTCTTCTTTCACATCCACTTTCTCCTGGTTTTATTTCACATAATACCTTCAAGGCCAGATTATTCGCGTCCTTTTGCCTTTTATAAAGAGGGATTCCGCCCTATGGGTCCAGAATCAGTATTAGAGTATGTAATGATATATAAAATGTGTTCTTTGTGCGTGTCTTTTGTGTTACTCAGGAGGAAACACACTGTACCTGTGGCAGTTCCTGATGGAGCTGCTGCAGGACAGGCAGGTCTGTCCACGCTACATTAAGTGGACCAATCCACAGGCTGGGATCTTCAAGTTGGTCAACTCAAAAGCTGTAGCCAGACTCTGGGGGAAACACAAAAATAAACCGGACATGAATTATGAGACGATGGGAAGAGCACTCAGGTATGACAGCCTTGACTTGCAATTTCACTTTGGATGCAAACAGATCTGTTTCAAAACATTTGATATATAGAAGTCAAAGGTCTTAGGATCTGTTAAAGAAATTGTTCGATGGTATAGGAACATCAGCAACTTTCCAAGGAAGGTTCAAGTCTTAAATTTACTTTACAACAAAAATATATTAAACTTTTTCTTTTTTTTAATAAAAAAAAGTTTACAAAGCTGCGAGCATGCTGTTGAAAGCTTGATTCTACTAATTTGAACAGAAGACGACTTTTATTCAACTACATTGGTCTTTTTAATTCTTGCCTTTTTAAAATTCATCTTTACAAAATTACATATAAACAAAGAAAACTACATATAAACAAAGAAAATTAAAGCAAAAATGTGTTTTTTAATTAAAAAATGTTCACATTAATTCATTTTAATGTGGAAATCAGAGAAAACATGAATCGACATTCTATTCTGCAGGATTTTAGCAGAGATTACTATTTGCTCTTGTTTGATTCATTATTTGGATGACTGCTTTTTACTTTTTCTCTGCTAATACTGTTTTACTGGTTAGTATGCCTGTTAGTTTATTGGGATTGATGGATGTGTTTTTAAAACACAGGAAGAACACACTTCAAAAGGCTTTAAATATTGTAAACTAGAATACAGGGGGGGAAAGTGAGCTAAACAATGTCAATTAGGAAAATTCAGCTCGAGCTAAAGAAAAGAAACGGTCTTGGCTTTTTATTAGGTTACATTTGATTTTATCTTTTAAAGCTGTTGTGGATCTGTAAAGCAGGCAGACAGGGTGTCATTGAGGAATGAACTTAATGTTAGATTGATTTATTGAGGGATTTCAAATGATTTTTGGCAACGAAAAAAGGAAAAAGACGGTCAAAATGTAAATACATAATTAATTGCTTAGAAAGGGAGTGGTAAGAAGGGAATTCATATAATCCCATCCCTCATTGTCATTGTAAATACTATGATAAAAGAAAATCACTGAATCAACGATGAGACTGTGTGACATGTTTAAAAACACACACAGCTACTCTGAAAGGTGGATCGGCTGATGTGCTTTTAAAAAAGCAGCAGCGATTCAACAAACGTGTTTAAAACTTGCATTTTTAATGGGTTCTTATATCAAGGGTACAAACTAAGATGCTGTCAATGATTTTTCTGTTTCTGTGTCTAATACCCATTTTTATGAAACCACTGTATCTGTGCAGGTACTACTACCAGAGAGGCATACTGAATAAGGTCGAAGGGCAGCGCCTCGTTTACCAGTTCACCTCCCTGCCTAAAAACATGATTTACATCACAGACGGACATGGCATCAAAGAAGAGGAAGATGACAACCAAGACAACAGTGGTAATGATGAAAGTGTCGGTGAAAACTCCGACAGCTCAATATGTAGTGACCAGTCAGGAGACGATGACAACGACAATGACTCCCCTCCACCACAGAAGAAAGCTTCTTTCATCTCAGTCCAAGCCACTCCAGAGAAACAGACCAGATCGGTTCCCAGGCCGCCAGCTCAGCGCGACACAGTCCTGCGACCCACCAGCTCCAGTTTGATCCAGGAGCAGCATTTACCCATCGTGTCTGCAGAGATGCTGCGGACATTGCAGAACCTGCAGAAGGTGCAGTCCCTGAAACCGGCAGGTCACTCCTCTGTGTTCAAAACGGCGCAGCTGCTGGGGAGTCTATATGAGCGACAGGCCGCCGCAGATGGGAGAGGCGCCTCAAAGCTGCCCGATGAAAAGTCACACATGGGACCAAAAAGTCGGCAGCCGGTCCATCTTTTAAGCACTGACCAATAGAGCAGAGTTGTCTGTTCAAACTCAGAACATACAATGTCCATACACTCCAACACAATCTAAAGAGAGAGTTTGACCCACAAGTCATTTCCTGTTTCAACACATAAAACAAAATTGGTTCTAAACACGCATTAAAGGTTTTAACCCAAAAGTCATTTAAGCTAAGCTTGAATTCAAATGTGTATCATTAAATGAAACCTCATCATGTCACTGGTATCCTTAAACAATACAGAAAGCCAAAATCAGACATGCACTGGAATCCACAGCCTCTCTGCTCCTCCTACAGACGCATCCCTCGCTTGCCTTTCTGCTGCACTGTCTTTGAGATACTGATCTGACGCCCACACTGTGCCCTTCTATCTGCCTTTGCCACATGTACCGGCATCCCCCTGAATCATTCCTTTGCCTTCAAAGTGGTTTTGCACTAATATTTTGTTTGAATTTTGCCTTAAAGTGCCTGTAGTTTCCGTCTCGCCTCCTGCTTTCTTCATTCATGTGAATCATGAAGTTATTGAGGGAAACATTCCATTTTATTTTTTTATATTATGTGTACGTTTTGAAAAGAAGGGAATCACTGTTGTTTCAAGAAGAGTAAATGAGCACTGCTGTTGTTGAATGTTAAGTGGATCTGCCTTTTGTTGTTGACAATCACCATCAAGTGGTCTTCTGTCCACGTTTTCTCTGATTATTTCATATTCCAAATACCGGTATATATAGCCTTTTCTTATTGCACATGTTTTTTGTTGCACGTATATAGATCATATGCGGAACTCTAAGTCCTCAATATCTATACATGTTAAATGTCATATACTGTATATTTGTGAAAGTGCTTGTTCTTTGCTGCCACTTTCTTCCTCAGGTTAAGTACTTTTTTGGTGCTGCAGACTTTTTCCTCTTTGCAGGGAGTAACATTTCTGGTTTCTAATTAGAAAATATTTTGGGCTAAGTGTTTACTCTTTCCCTGACTTGTGTCTTATTTTGCAAAACCAGCCTGCAAAGTTCACTTATCCTCAAAACAAAGGACACTTTGAATGTCAGGTTGGTGTTGTCTGGCCAAACTTGGTAAAGACATGCTTATACAATAATTGTGCCTTTTGCCTGCTGGGAGTCCCTATGCAAATTTCTTTACATTATTAAGCCATTTATCTCGGATGCTCCTTCCTTTGACCTATCTAGAGTCTCTTGATGCTGTTTTACTGTTTTTGAGAAGCTCATATTTGATTGTGAGCTTGAGATCTTTTTGCTTTACTTTTGTGTGTGTTTGTGTTCACGCTGTCCAGAAATGGTATATAAAATAAATTTCTATGTCAAACGTTTTTCCTCTTTTTTTCTTTTCATTCCCATTTGTTGAACTTCTAGTGAGGAGAGTGGCAATTTTATCTTGAAGAATTTGTCGAAATTTTGACACTTTAATATGAGTAATGATATTCTTTCATTTTAGTGTGTATGGACAGGAAGGGTCACTGATGTAGCAATTTATCAAATTGGTCAATTTTAACCCACAAGAACACAGAATGCCATATTCAATTCAGTTCAATTTTATTTGAATAGCCCAAATTTTACAACAACAGTCGTCTTGATGGGCTTTGTATCGGTAATTGAAAAAAGAAAACATAAAATCAAAAGGATCATGAATACATAGAATTCAATAGGAAAATACTAAATTGAACTAACTGGACATCCCTGCCTTTAGACCCCTCTTTCACCAACTGATTAGACTGTTATTTAATAAAACAGACTTAATTTATAAATTTACTATTTTGTCCTTCAATAAAGATCAAAATAAAGCCTTATCAAACTAAAGTATTGGGTTTCATGCTGATTATCAAAGTAAAGTCATTATTAATATATTTTCAGTAGTTGTTGTACGAGGTCACAAATATTTAAAATTAACTAAAGAACGGAATGTTTATAAGCAGGTGATAATGGATTTTTAAGTAGGAACCATTGTTTGTGCTCCTTTTGGAAGGGGGAGGAGCACCAGTCTGCCACCGGATGTTGACAAACCAAAGGTTCCGTTTCTAGTAGCATCTACGTCTAGAAGTTTCCTGCCACTCTGAACGTACAGCCCGTCAGGTTACTGCATTCATGGCAGCTGAACGGTCAGTCCCCCTCCGTATATCCATTTGTATATCTGCTTTTTATGTGTTATTTAGCTTGTTAACGCTTGGTCTCTGTCGGCTTTTAGCAGCTTCCCTGATAGCTTCATTGATGAAGATCCACGCAAAGCCCTGGAGGTAAACGTTAGCATTGCTAGCTACACGTAACCTGTAGCCTGTGTTTTGGGATGTTTGTGTATCAGATTAGAGACCATTTCATACTTTTGATTCATTCGTAACAGAACTGGTGGAGATGGGTCGGGCTTGTAACTCCTGACGTTACGTCTCAACGTTTGACATTATGTTATGTCATAATGATTATGTAGCTAGCAAGTTCAGCCACGTTACTATTAGTCTTATTTTGAAAATGAAAGTGTAAAAGACGCATTTATTGAATATGTTATGGTCTTGTTTAAAACCATCACATATTTTATTTGTTATAATTAAACCGTTTTCATGTGTTAAAATATTTTGTAACGTTATTAACTTGTTTTTTTCCCTTCTTTTTGTGTTACTGTCTGTGTATAAATTAACCTGTTATGGATTGTTGGTTAATTTATAATATACACTTGCAGCGACGTATTTCTCAAACAACTTGTTTCCGTCGTGCAGAAATCAAGTATAGTGACTTTACTTTCTTGTGTATATATTTAACTTTCAGGCTCTGAATGAGGCCTTACAGGGAGAGTCTGACAACGCTGAGTGGTTCTGTCAACGGGCCTATGCCCACATTCTTCTAAAGAACTACAGCTGTAAGTTAAAGTTGACATCATATTCCCAGTTTTTACCCCCAATGTCGTCAAAGGAACAAATTGATGTGTACCATGATTCTGAAGTCACACTGTTGAATCAAAATCTGGGTAGCTGATCTTTAAATGAGGACAAATTTGGCAAAAGCAATCACTGAACTACAAATATTTTTATTCGCTGCAGGGAATTCAGACATGCCTGCTGTGGCATTTGGAATTTTCTTTAAGGAAAACCATATTGCAATAAAAAACAAATGTGTTTATGTATTTTCCTCGGACCAGGATCTTTGTGTAAATCTTATTGACTCGTAATGATTCACACTTTCAGGCACCAGATGCATTTTTCCATCTTTGATGTAATTCCGTTTCTTTGCTAAAATTCTGAGGAAGGCTCCTCTCCTTAATGTGGAATCTTAACGGCTTTACCGTCATCACTGTGAGCGTGTTGAGAATACATCAGAGGATCGGCTCATGTTAGATGTTGAAAAGTTGAATGCAGGGGAACAGACTGAGGTGGTTTGGTCTTGTTCAGTACCCTTTTACCAAAAGGCTGGAGATACCTGGGAGGAAGTCGCAAGGGAGAATAAGTAGGAGGACATAGGGTGGTTGGTGTGAGCAAAGAGGATTAGAATGATGCAGATGATTCACAGAGGCGACTCTTAAAGAGAGAAGCAGACGGACAAAAAGGAAAATAATATCTCCAAACATGTTTATGACCAGAATATGAGACTGCTTTAATTTAAGCTTTTTTTCACAATGTACATATGAAACACCATGACCTTCTATATGGGCTTAATTCTGCTTAAAGTTATGTTACTTGTTCTTCATGAAGCTATTGTTTGTATGATGTATTAGAAAAGAAGGATCATAATATTCAAAATTTCCCCTACTTTAGAGTTCAAAAAAGCTTTATTGCCAGATAAATGCCTTTCCTTATTTATTTATTTATTTATTTTTTTGTTTGTTACATTGTTTTCTCCAATGCTGCCCCGCTTGGTCCTCCTCTGATCCCCCTGGGGTCAGTTTTTGTCAAGGTTTTTCCCATAGTGACCCTGTGGATGCACACAAGTCCTCCTTCTCTGACTGTTCTTGGCATTGATTTTGACCTCTATTCACTTTTTGTTCTGCAATCGAACAGCAGCTGAGTAGATCAAGACACATTTTGCCCCACCTGACTGTAAACAGCACCACAAATGTTATCACAAAGTTGATCAAACAGGCAATGAATAAAGTTTAAATTGTAAATTTCAGTCAAGAACTGCGAATACTTCAACTTATACTCTCCGTCAATTTAGGGTTTCGATGTAGGAAATAGGTTTTGTTGTTGTTTTTAGCTGGAAGTTTCCTGGTTACTGTTTCTGGGTCTATAATTGTGCTTAATTGACAATGATTATATTATCATTAGAAATGTGATAGCATGGGAGGCCGGCATGGTGGCCTAGTGGTCAGTACTCTGGCCTCACAGCACTAACCTGCTGGGTTCTTTCTGTGGGGAATTTGTATGTTCTGCAAGCGCAATCATGGGGTTTCTCTGGGCGCTCTGGCTTCCTCCCACAGTCCAAGAACATGTTTCATAGGTTCATTGATTATTCTAAATTGTCCTTAGTTGTGCATGTGAGTGTGTGTGTGTGTGATTGTGTGGCCCAGCAACAGACTGGCGACCTGTCCAGGGTGTACCTCACCTTCTCCCAACAATTTCTGGGTTAGGCTCCAGCAGCTCTGTGACACCTAAAGGATTCAGTAGGTTCTGAAGGTGGATGGATGGAAGGAAATCATGGGAAATAGAAGAAAGCTGTGACAGAAAGTACTGGCTTTCCTTTGGTGCCTCTTGTCAGTGTTAGTTGGGCTGCTTGGTTGCATTGACTCTTTTTGAAACCTTAAGTTAAAGCAGGCATTTTTGCTTCATTCCACAAAGCTGTTACTACTAAAGCTTTAAGTAAAACCTAAAATGATGGAAGTTTAGAAAATGTAAGATTTTGGTGTATCCTATGACAGATAAAGTAGTAGCTCCAAAAGGTTATTCGTTAAAATGAGTTGGTAATGAGGGTGAATGTGTGTGAAGTCTTCCCAATACGTCTGCTTTTCTCCACAGGTGCTGTTGAGGATGCTAAGAAAGCCCAGCAGCTAAAGCCCAGTCATCCACTAGCCTTCATGCGAACAGGGTGTGTGATTTTTTTTATTTTATTGTTCTTTCTTGCAAAGATTTACTCAAGCACAGATTGTGCTAATGTCTATTGTTGCTTTGATAATAGTAAGCAAACATATATTTTAGATGTTTTTTCAAATGTAAGTGAAGGCCTTCTAACAATATTTTAAACTGTTTTAAAAACAAATACAAAAACCTTTTTCCATTTTTTGTTTGGTTTATCACGTAATTTCCGTATCTTAAGCGTTGAATTCTTAGTAATTTTCGTTTGATTTGAGTGGTGCATTAATACTACTGATGTCACTTTTGTGTATTAGACAGATGTTCTTATTAAAGATCCACTCCGATCATCTTTTTAGCCATTTTAAAACTGTTTTTTTTTTTAATTACGATTATGCCGTTTACCCCAAAATAAAAAAAACCTTGTCATTTTCTAGGACATAGTTTCTGCAGAGCAGTAATAGTTTTTTATATATTCACCTGTGGAGCAACCCCCTCCCCCCCTTCTAGTCACCCTTAACTGAGCTTTCTGTTTACACGCTCTAGCTAGCTAACAGCCCCTCACACTCCCCAACCTAACATTACAATTGCAACAAAAATGCTGAGCAATATTGAAGCAATCCAGCCGTACAGTTTTGATCCAGATTCCAGCTCAGATGAAGAAAACAAAGACGTACATGCTTTTTGTCGTCTACAAGTGGATGCATCAGAATGGAGCGGGGGAGGGAGCTGCTGGCCCTCCCAGTGTAACTTTTGTTGTCGTCACAAATACTTTTTCAAACTGCATTTTTTTTGTCTGCTCCTGATTCACACTGATTTGAAAAAAGAAATAACCACAAATGCAATATTGAACTTGATTTTGCTCATACGGTCCTCTATTCTGTTAAAAACACATTTCTCATTGGAGTGGGTCCTTTAACTTCTGAACCACGTGATTAAAAGCTTTAAAGCTTTTCATATTTTGGGAAGAAACTTCCCTTAAATTAGCATTTATGGCTTTAAAAAAGCACATGACCCAAATTCTATGTGTCAGAAAGTGTCGCTTTAAATTTTCCCAAGATTCTCTGATCAAAGTGTGTGTGTGGCATGTTGTGCTTTTTGGCCCCCTGCAGAATAGCCGAGTACCACCTTAAACACTATGAGTCAGCGCATGCAGCCTTCACTCAGGGACAGCAGCTGGATGGTGAGTACTACCAACTTTGGCCTCAAGCAGAGACTCTGTTGGCAGTTATCTACTTTACTGCACTCAGTAAATAAAATGACACATTAATGATCTTTAGCTGGAGGGATGTATGATTAAAAAAAAAATCTCTTTTTGCCCCCGAGTGGTGAGTTAAGGCCCGTTGTTGGCATGTCAAGCAAACAACACTTTTAACCCCGAAAAAAGTTATGTAGATGAGACCTGACTTATTGGCTGGCTTAAATGCCATCATTGGAAAATGATATAATCAAAAGTAGTCTATTTTGTTATTTTAAATGCTGTCTGTAATTGTGATCACAATATATTATAAAGTTTTGATCAAATTTTTGCTAATTTGTGGGTCAGTTTTTGATGACTTTGGTTTTCTGGTGCTGCTGTTAGGTCTATGTATAGCCAGTCTTTTATTTTGAACAGAAGGGTTTAGCATTAGGATCACTAAATAAAGATGTTAGAAATAGATTTTCCTGCTGCAACATTAATGCTAACAGCTTTCAAGTTTAGGAGTAAAAAAAAAAGGAAGAAAATGTAAAAAACAATCATTTTGCAGCAAGTCATTGTTTGGTAATAAATAGTGAAAATTTACAGGAACTCCCCCAACAGCCGGGTAGCTTTGTGTATAAATTTGTCAATATTGGTGATGGGAAGCTGGACATCTAGGCCTAAAGCAGCTCATTGCCCATTTTTTTAATAATAATAATTTTTTAAAAATTGTTTGGAGCTACAATAACTTACATTATTGAATTATACTAATTCAAGTGAAATGCAAATTTCTATGATTCCAGTCGACACAACAGTGTAACCCATTAGAACCATAGATTATACAAGAACCCACCGTGACATCATTGTTCTTGTGAGATTTGGGTCAAGTATGAAAAAGAACTTTGTCACCTAATGTGTGATTTATTTTTTTTATTTATTTGTTTTAAACTAAAAGAAGTGCAACTTCCTTTTGTTAGAATACATTTTATAAAATATTTAACACAAAACACATTTTTTCTAAAGAAAAAAAGGCAAACATTTCCTTAAAGTAGGTGAATATCATAATTCAATACTGTATTTGGAGTTGATGATATACTATTTAATATTTGTAACATTTTCTAGAAATATTTAATTTATTCATAGACCAGTATTTAAAGTAATTTACATTTTTTAGTAGAACAAAATAACCTAATTTGTACAATCTTAATTTGCATTCTGGGTGTAAGAACAAGAAGGAAGTGGGAAGGTTTTTTATTTTTTTATTTCTGCAAACAAAGAGCTAAGAGCACATTAATGAGCTGCCTGACAGCTTCACAGACATTTAATGCACAAAGCCCTATGCAGTCCAGAATGAATGCGCTCCATTTTAACTTCGCTGTGAAGTCATTTGTATTCAGTGACACATCTGTCTTTAACAGTTTTTCTTTCTCAAATTAAAAGAAGATAAATTCACACACTCGTTTGAAAAATTAAGCCTATAATTAAGAATGTCAAGAAGGAACCTTTGCTATAATTTGCATTTTCATTATGTGCTTTCAAGCGTGATCGTTTTTCTATTTAAATGTCAGGTTTTTCATAGAATTCACGTATATTTTTCGCAGAATTTTTTTTTTTTTTTAAATGTTGAATTATTTTTGTAGTTTCAGACGGTTCGTTTAAGGTCTGGATCCAGAGGTGTGAAGAGATGATGAGTGGTAAGTAGCTCTTTCACTTTGTGGGGGGTTTATGTAAGCGAGCCTGGAGATGACACGCATTTAAGGCGTGAAATTTACGTTGAAATGTTCAAGCTCAACTTGAGAATCTAAAAAAATCTGATGTAAGACACTGGATCAGGGTGGACATTCAGTATTCAAGAGCCCCAGTTCAAAAAAAGTTGGCTCCTCTTTTGGAACTTGTGCATTACGTTCTATTTCTTACTTCTATCAGGCGAGAAGGTAAATGGCACAGTCAGGGAGCAGAACAGCCCATCTGATCAAACAAATGAGAAGTCGCACATCAATGGGTCTACAGTGTGCACTCCCAAGTGTTGGAGGCAGAGCTGTTTAGTTCAATAAAAGATGCGCGGCGTGTCTGGGTGGTGCGTTGCTGTTTTGCTGCTGATGCTGGGGCCCTCTGGATTAACTCCAGTAAACAAGAGCAGGAGTTCTGACAAACAAGCTTCACACTCGCGTGCACATGTACTCCCAGGAGCGGTATGATTCATCAGAGTTAACGTTACTGATGTTTGAAAGCCCCCAACGAGACCCGACCTCCTCATAAGCCGTTTCAGAGTCGGCGCTCGCGCGCGCAAAGGCAAGCACTTTCACACGCGCACAGACGCCTTCATCATTTCTTCCGGTGACAGCGTGTTTACCAGCAGCTATGCAGGGAAAAAAAGCACCTGGTAATTCTATTACATGTGGCACCGAGGGTACACACAAACACTCACACAAAACTTTTTCACTCGCACACGCACACACCCTTCTTCCCTTCATTTCAAACGCGACCTCATTAAGACAACAGTAACACGCCTCCCTATCATCTCGTCTCTCTCCGTGCGCTCTTTATGGGCTGAAGTGAGTGAATAATGCATGATAGCATGCTGGTAAACGCCGCTCAGGCTTGCTCACTCTGGGCTCACAGGGCTTTTAATGGGCGTGGATGGACCAGTAAACAAACCGACAGCACGGCTCAGAGCATGTTTGGATACGTCTATGCTGAGGGACATCTGCCTCTGACTTGCTTGACTCTCATTCTTATCGGCCTCCGCCTTAAAAAAATATTTTAGAGGCATCCACTTTAGACTTAAGTGTCAAATCTGAGTGACATTTTTATTTATTTATTATTATTTTTTTGTCTTACAGATGAAGCTCAGAATGGCAGTGTGAAAGCGGTGAGTTCCTCTGGGACGCCACCAGGGGGCAGTGTGGCTCTCTTTCAGTTCACCCCTTAGCCATCAAAGGAGAAGCCTTTTAAAGCTGCGTATCTTGATGTGTTTTCTTTCATTCTCCTTTGTGTGCTGTTGCTGTCATGCATTCCTTCCTGGGGGTGTCTTCCTGTCTGTCATCCCATCTGATGGCTGGATGACCCAGCAGCCGCCAGCAGCTGCACCTGTGAAGTAAGCTACTCATTTTGTGGTGTCCACCTTTGTGCCTGTTTACACCAACTTAGACGTTTATAGCCTGATTCAGTGCTGCAAGTGGCGTTTGTGAATGAAACGTCTGATTTTTGTCATGTATGTGTTTACATTCAGGTATGACTGGTACCAAACGGAGTCCCAAGTCATCGTCACGGTTATGGCGAAAAACGTACCAAAGGACGGCGTTTCTGTCAACTTCCTGGAAAAAGAGGTTTGAGCGCTCTTAGTGTTGGCATCAAAACTTAAAAAAAAAAAAAGTCTGTGTTTGCTCTCCATATGTGTGAATCATTGATGGGTTTGCTCTTGGGTGTTTCCTCAGGGGGACCCATTAGTTGGGTCTTATACACACGTACACACCCACATACACACACACCCTCCCAAAGGACCCAACTATGCCTCCAGTGGTGCCTTGTTAACATTACCTCCAAAGTACAGATCTGAGAACAATTTACCCTCCCCAGCTTCTCCAACCTACTAATTGTCTATAGATGGAAGGCATAACTGATCTCGGATCAGCTGCAAAGCCCTTCAGGGACCTCCTCCCCCCCATCACCACCACACTTTTCTTTCTTTTTCCTCCTCTAGCCTCCGTCTTGCCATCTCTCCAAGGCCTAACTGCAAGGCACCCCCAGGGAGCAGCTTTGTCTTCTCTAATAGAATAACAAACGGAGTTTACCCCATTTCAAAGGGAAGAGTTCACTGGCTCCAAATAATGCAGTCACTTGTTAAGCTCCTTCATGCAGGGGGAAGAATAAGTTGATATTTTTATGAACTTATACTCCATGAATAAGGTCAAAAAACACCAAAGAAATTCAAACTGAGAGACTGTTGCTCTGGTTATTATCTCAGACAAAGGATGCAGAAACTGGATACCTGCAGACAGCAGTGACTTTCAACTGGAGGTGATTAAAAGCCTTTGATAGGTATATGGAATTGGATAAAAGTAACTTCTGCGACTTTCTAAGCTTTAATCCTTAAATAGCATTACTGTGGCTTATTTAGAAGTTGTGGATTGCCAGAGACGGCACAAAAGAAAATGATAGTAAATGATCTGTATTAAATGTTTATATTAACAGATAAACATTTATTGGAAGAATAGAAGAAAAAGAAAAACCAACAAACTGCAGTAAACGCTTCTCTTACTCAGATAATTCCACCAGAGCATATAAATTATGCTCAGAAAAAGATAAGAAATAGTTTAAATGTTTTCTATTCAGTGCCCAGCATAAATGAATACACTCACTTTAAAACATACTTCTGAATCAGTAGCTCAGTGAACAAAAGAAAAATGTCCAAACTTCCCACAAGGTTGAGTTTTATTGAACACTTCTTCAACTCCATAACATGAAACTAAGGTTAATTAGTTTTACTTAAATTGGTTGAAGCAAAAATGAATACACTCTGCAACAAAAACTACTACATCTAGTATTTTGTATGAGCACCGTGATTTTTTAAGGACAGCACCAGGTCTTCTAGGCATGGAATGAACAAGTTGGTGACATTGCAATATCTATCTTTTTTTTCCATTCTTCTAGAATAACTTCTTTTTTTTAGAGCCTGGATGCTGGAAGGAAAGTGGTGCTCATCTTGTCGCTTCAGAATTCCCCACAGGCGTTGGATTGGGCTCAGATCAGGAGGCATACTTGGCCTTTCAATCACCTTCACCCTGTTCTTCTTCAGAAATGCAACAGTAGCTTCAGAAGTGTGTTTTGGATCATCGCCGTGTTGGAGAATTGTCCGACAACCAAATGCAGGAAGTGATGGCAGCATCTGCTCCTTCAGAATAGAGCAGTACTTTTTTGAGTTTATGATACCCCCCCCCCCACTCCAGCAGCACTCATGCAGCCCCACATCATGATTCTGCCACCACCATGTTTCACTATAGGCACCAGGCATTTTTTTCTGAAATACTCACCTTTGCGACGCCATACAGTTTTAAAACTATTAGTTCCAAAATCTGTGATCTTTGTCTCAGTACTCCAGAGTACTGAGTACCAAGACTACTCATCTTTTTCAGCGTGGGCCCCGGCAAATTCCAGGCTTGCTTTTTTTTGTGCATGGGCTTTAGGAGAGGCTTCCTTCATGGACGATAACCACACATGCCATTCCCCTGCAGTGCGTGCCGTATGTTGTCATGGGAAACAGTCCCTTCAGTTTGGCTTTCTACTAACTGCAGTGAACTTGGATGGTGATTTTCTTCAAACCTTCTCATCAGAAGACGCTCCTGTCGAGGTGTTAGCCTCCATGGACAGCCTAGAGGTCTCTGTAAGATGGTTGCACTTCCATCTTTCTTAAATTTCTCTATCACTTTTGCTATAGTATTTTGACTGATATGTAAACCTTTGCTGATCTTCTTGTAGTCCTCCCCTTTTTTTTTCAAAGAAGTGGTTTCCTTTCTCAGATTTTGGAACAATTCTTTTCCATGGGGAACCATTGCTGACCCCATGAAATAGGAAGGGTTTTTCTTTGTGAACAAATGCCCTTTTATAGTCACCTGTGTGCTGGACACCTCTTAAAGGAATTCATTACTCACCTGTGGTTGAATGCCTGTTCATTAGAATTTTGTAGTCTTAAGTTAGGCTTTTCTGCTAAAACATGTCTATGAAGACTCTCATTCATGCAGGTTGGTTCCATAGTAGTAGTAGGGGACAGTAGTAGGTTTAGGGGATGTCATCTCGACTTGGTTTTAAAGTTAGAAGACGCTTTGTCAATTCTGAATTAGCTGGTCGAAGAGCTGGTATATATGCGTTCATGGGGGATGATTCAAACTGGATGGTATTGTCAACTTAGCCTACATGGTTTCGGCTCGTTAAGAGTCCTTTGTAACAGTACCTGTTTGACTCAAACCACCCCTTACAGCATAAACTAGGCGATATCAGGACACTACAACACAGAGGCCAGGAGGTGCCCACAAGCTCTGACGGAAAGAAGAAAGAAGAGCAACATATCTGTCAAGCCCTCCGAACCTGTGGATATCCCAACTGGGCATTCACCAGATCCCGACATACAAGAAAACAAGGCAAGAAGGAACAAGAGCCGAAAGGGAACAGTATTTCAATTCCGTATATCTCAGGCCTGTCTGAAAAACTAAAAAGGATTTTCAGACAACATAACATCCCAGTTCATCTCAAACCAGACAAAAACTGGTTCATCCTAAGCACAAAATCTCTAGCTACAAACAGAGTAATGTTGTGTACTCTATCCACTGCAAAGAGAACTGCAAGGAACAGTATATAGGAGAAACCAAATAACCTCTACACAAGCAGCTTTACCAACATCGCAGAGCCAACCCAAGTGGACCTGAGTCTGCAGTGCACCTCCACCTGAAGGCCACAAACCACTCATTCGAGGACAGTGAAGTCCGAATTCTAGCCAGAGAGAAAGGATGGTTTGAGCGAGGAGTGAAAGAAGCCATCTTTGTCAAGAAGGATAAACCTTCTCTTAATAAGAATGGTGGTCTCTGGTTTATTCTTCCATCCATCTACAGCAGTGTTCTGAAACCTAAACAAACCGAACCAGTTCCACCTGGGTCGTTAACAGCTGAAAGAGATGACCAGTTTGGGGAGGGAGTCACTGGTTCCCCAACCCCCAGCTGAGGACAAAGGACTCTTAACGACCAGAAACCTGCAGGCTAAGTTGACAGTACCATCCAGTTTCAGGTCTGACTCCTCCCCCATGAGCGCATATATACTAAGTCTTCGACCTGCTAATTCAGAATTGACAAAGCCTCTTGGATAAGAGGTGAAATGTGTTCTGACTTTAAAACCAAGTCCAGGTGACAGCCCCTAAACCTACTACAATTTTCTCCTAAACTATACCTGAGGTGTACTCATTTTGGCAGCATGGACTTGAATTAATTTTGTAGGAAAATCACTTTTTTGTGTGCGCTGTGCACTTTAACATATCTTGTTTACAATTAACAGACCACTTTTGTAGTGTTTCACAGTAAATGTTGACTCTGAAAGGACACTAAAGGTTTTCTGACAAATGTAGTGGGGTGTACTCATTTATGCTGAGCACTGTAAAAAATAAAACAAAAATTTGCCCATGTGTGAGTCAGGGGAGAGTCCTTATCATCTATGTGTACCATACTATTGGTGACAGTATCATAGTCTGGACCTCCATTGATAAATATTTCCATTCAACACTTTAACACTGAAGATTGCTCCTGCAAAACCTAAATAACGAAACTCTTTATAATACCGTAACTATTAGACTGTTTCCGGGATCCACAGGATTTATCTTATTTTGATGAGGAGAAAAGCGATTATTTACATTTTAACATAACTAACAAAGGGTTTTGCTTACATAACAGCGCAATACTGTTTTTTTATTTTATTTTATTTTTTTTTAAATTCGCAACAAAATCAGCTGCTTTACCTCGAGCACGTTAGCACTTCACTGCTGTAAAGTGTTGCATTATTAGTGCAAGGCTTATTCTCCGCTGAAACTACACTAATTGCATAAACGGTTGAATAGTTACAGTAGTTGATTGAATGTCAGCACTGGAGCTAAAGCTCTAGTGTTAAAGGGATGAAAAACAATCTGTTATATCATCCGGTCATCTGAACATCCTTTTGTTTTCTTTCATATTCAGGCTGGCAGCCAAAGTACTAAATCAGTATGATTTGGATTCACTTTTAATTTATTTATTTGTTCATTTCTTTCTTTTTTTTTTTGTTTTTGTTGAACTTCCTCTCAAAACTGACAGTTTGGTTATAAAAAGCCTTTTTTAAATATTTTCTTTTTGCTATTGATATAAAAAAAAAAGTAGAAACACAGAAATAAAAGCTTACATTAAAAACTTTTATCTGGTTAAATGTTAAAAGAAGGAATTGACACCAGCAGTTGCTTTTAACACAAAGCACACAGCGTTTTGTATTTTCCTGCAAATCACTTTTGCAGCATATTGACTGCCATCATTGTATTTTGATGGAAAAGTGCAAACACCTTGCCGAAACAGAGCCTGCTGTGGTAAAACATCATAGTATTTTATAATATAACAGCATAGAATGATGGATTGTATCTGTAGTCAAAGAAACAGAGTAGCACTTTTCTAGAAGTATGATTACAGGGTTGAAGCTGTAGCCTTGTCTTTCTAAATCAACAACACTTGAGTGACATCATAGAATGTGCAAACCCCCCCACTTATCAGTGAGCTGGCGTGGTGCAGGTACACTAGTTTATCAGACGATAAACTCACACCTTCACCTCCTTTTCTTTCTTCCCGTTTCCTCATTTCTTTTGTGTCGGGCAGAAAAAAATAATATCGGCTGATTTTGTTGTGAACGTGTTCCGTCTTAATATCCGCGTGCCTCATTCAATAAGTCCTTACAAACATGTCGGTTTGCTTATTCTCTACAGATGAACCTTTTGAAGGAGGAAAAAAAAAAGAAAGTAATATCTGCTGTCTGGTATTTTTAGCTCTCTGCAGAGATGCAGCTGCCATGTGGGGAGAACTACAACCTCCACCTCCACCTGCTGCACCCCATCCTCCCCCAGCAGAGCAGCTTCAAGGTCCTCACGACTAAGGTATCACCCTCAGCTTGGATCAGATGTGCTAATGGGAGACATCACACTGGATAAGGAGATTATTGCTGTAACGCTTGCAGCTTTACATATTCCACATCCAATTGAACATTTTTGTCATCTGTGAAAGACTTTCTGGAGAGGAAAATCTAGTCACATTTGAAAGCTTTCAGACTCACCAGATGTGTTTGTTGATTTATTGAATGACTTTTTTTTAAATTTGTAAATGTAGAATCTAAAGGTATGGTGATATGAAGGGATAGAGCTTATGAGGCAGAAGGGTAAAAGGCTCATGGAGCAGGAGAGAAGTCAGGCTGCAGTCTGTCTTTGAAGTCTACAGAAGCACACACCTTGCATGTGTATGTGAGGAAAGCATTCCAGTCCAGACTAACGGCGTTGCTATTTGCCACGACAAATGCATCCATTTTTTCATCTGTGACAAAAATAGATCTGTTGATGAATTTGAGGCTGCTTTGTGCTCAAAACGCCCAAAAAAGAAGGAACTTAGGTCTCGGTTAAGTTTGTGAACGTCGGGGTAAAGTGATTCAGTTTCACTGAGGATGCTGGGAATGTCTTCTAAGCGCTCTCAACAATAAAGGAGCAGGCTGTCAAACATCGCATTTTATCACGCTATAAAGAAGATCTGATCGTAAGGATTTACGAAGAGAAAAAAAGGGACCAAGTTCTACTCAAACCAGTTTATTGCCAACATAAATACTCATTAATCTTGTTTTTAGGTATTTAAAACTAAAAAAAAAAAAAAAGATAATGCAGTGAGAAAAGACTGTTGTGGGGGGAAGCTTAAAGTAGCTTACTGAAACTGTGTCTAATTATCATTTAAGTAACCACAGCGGGATCACCGTGGAAATCTCTTCAACACTTTAAGGTAGTGTAAAGTAGGCTAGCACTACCTTTTTAATTCCTTAAAGCTGCTAAAGCTCACTGTAGCTGCAGTAGAAACCAGCAAATCCACGTTGGCTCGTTTCATCTGAGCGGCAAAACCCCAAATTCACGCAAATCCTAGCTCGCTTTCTCACACACTCTTTAAGTTCCTTAACGCTGTTTAAGGTGATTACTGTCCTAATGAGCAGGATGGCCACTTCCTATTTATTTCTTTAACTATAGACTCATTAGTGGGTGTTACAGATGGGGGGTATGAATGTGCTGATTCAGGATTCGCTGGAAGGATCAAGAGCAGGTTTTTTATTTCTTTAATCATCAAAGAGGTGAATCTGATTTTTAGGGCATTGATCAGCATGACCTCGTTAATACGGAAAAACAGGAAACCCTGCCCCCCTAACCCCACCACACCTCTTCTTTTGAATCTTGTTTACAGTAAATCTTTAGAAGCTGCTTCTTTTAATGGAAAAAATAAGAGAAGTGTACAACTTCTGAAAAAAAATCTCATTTAGGTGTGTGAAGTACAGACCGTATTTTCCAAAGTTTAAGTCGCAGGAGCCAAAGATAGATAGATAGATAGATAGATAGATAGATAGATAGATAGATAGATAGATAGATGACTTTATTAATCCCACAATGGGGAAATTTCATTTATCTGTGGCAGCAAAAACGGCATTCAGAAATAATCTATATATTATAACATCAAAAAAAGGACATCACAAATGACATTCATATTAAATTATTAATAAAATGAATATTGAAATTATCAAAAATGAGATTCATAGTAAATAAATAAATGCAGCTGGAAAAGTCTAAAAAACATGTGATCAACTGTAAAAAACATGTAAAAACTTTTTCTTTTTTTTTGCATAACAAATGCATAACAAATAAGAAAAAAAATCATATACAAGTCTCTCTGAAGTATAAGTCGCACTTTGGGGAGAAAAGTCCAACGCTGTGTGTTCACACTGAGCCTTGTTAACACATCAAATGTGTGTCTGTATGTCCAGTGCCTCTTGACACGTGTCAAATTCAGTGCTCAACGCTTGTCCAAAAGTGTGATTATTAACTAGACGCTCTTTTAAGGTGGAAGAAGTTATTGTCGAGTTTTTAGCCTCATCGCTACATGGAAACATTTACAGTACTGTATGTCTCTTTTACAATACATGGAAGACACGGATGGCGTTGAGAGATGAGGTTTATTTTTTTAAGAGCTCTGGGGGAAAAAATAGGTTAGCATGTCTTCATGTCTGGGTTTAGGAGATCATTCCTTTTGTTTTTTCTTGTTGCTTCTACAGCAATCCTTACCTTCTATTTCTGAGTGACAGCTGCTCTCAGCAGTATTTCTGTGTCTCTGTAACCCAGTTTGATGACTTGCGGTCCCGCATAAGTCCGAAGAAGAAAAAATCCCAGAAATAATAACATCTTGACGCAAATAAGAAAGATATCATGAAGTTCAGACGGAGAATGATCAGATTCTCCCCCATGTTTGTTTTGGATGGCGCTTCTTCTTCTACAATTGCTTTCAGTTAGCAAATATTGATACACACTCCTACAGTGCCCTCTAGCTGTTGTTAGTGGAAAACAACCCCTAAAGGACAACCAGTTAGTTAAATGATGAATAAATGAGCCTAAATTAATTTAAAAAAACAAAACAAAAAAACCTTGAAGTCGCACACCTGGCCAAACTATGCAAAAAAACAAAAAAGAAAGTGACCAAAAATACTTTAACTCTATGTTTAATGCTTTACTTCCTGTCGTTTTCTGCCTCTGTTATGCCTTCAGTGCAAAGCTGCTCCCTAATGATTTAGACTCTCTGCAAATAATGATGTTGTGACTCTGACTCGCCAACATTTACTTATCAAAGTCCACATTAGAAGAAAGTGGGTTTCTCTGCGTTATCGCAGATAATAATAAGACGGGTGACCTTTATGAAAAATGAAAGAGGCTGAGCACACAAACCCCCTCCAGAAGCGTGGAGGGAAAGCGTGAAGGTGGAGATGATACAGATGATTTCAGTGCAACAGATGAGAGACGTTTTTTCTCTTGGTTTTTATTATCTGCTGATTTAAAAACAACAAAAAAACTAGTGTGTGTTTTGTGTGTGTGTGTGTGGGGGGGCATCAAGCTTGAAATTTCAAACTGCAACTTTCTATTTCCTGTTTTGCATTTACAGTTCAGGAATTACTCTGTTACAGAGGAAAAACCAAGGCTCACTCCTGAAAAGTTCCTTCATAAAGGTTTTAAATATATATATATATATATATTGGATGAATATAAGCCGGTCTATAAGCGGTGCATGGAGTTGCATTGAAAGCACACAGTTATTTTAGTGAAGACGTTTGTCGCACAAGGACACAGAGCGCATTGAAGGAGAGGATTTTACTTTTCAAAGTGAGGCGGCTGCAGGAATGAAAGGGCGGCGTGGGGTCTGAGGGTCGCCGCGTTTATATAACATTCGGTGTCAAAGAAGCAAAGAGCTTTGGAGAAATGAGTTTCTGCGGCGTTGCATAACCTGACGTCTGTATTGTGTACGCTCTGTCCACAGTGGCTTGGCTGTGCTGATGAGAAGCTGACCTGCACAGAGGCTGCCCCCTCCAAAGTAACTCATTTTATCACTTTTCCATGGCAACAGCAGACACTGCATACCAAAGGTGCACGTGGGCAGAAGCTTAAACAAGGGCTCAGTCTTCCAGAGAGTGCAGCTGAAGATGGGCTTGGAGTCTCGGTTTATTTATTTATTTTTCCACTTTCATCTTCATCTACTTTCTCTGCTTTGTCCCTCTCTGCCCGCTGTCATAAACGCACACTTTTGCTTTATGCTCCACACGATAACAGGCATTCTACAGGGTTCAAACCAACGTCTGTCTCACAAAACCCTCCCTGTTCTCTGGTCCAGCGGGCTCCTCGGGCGCACATGGCCCCTGCATGCCTAGAAAGACACCAACCTCTAGGTCGCTGCTTCATTCCAGGGGTTAAAGTGTCAGAAGCTCCACAGGTGAAGGTGTCTGTTATCTGAGGAGCATTCTTCATGACTACTTCATGTAATTGTTCTGGAGATACTTCAAAGCCACAGGGAGATAAAGAACCTTCAAGTGAACAACAGCATCAGTTTCTTGCGGTTTGGCATGCATAACTAACAAGCGTTCAGCAATCTCATTGCCCTCAGAGCTGTTGATTCTCAGCAGACTGCATGACTGGTTGCCCTGCACTATCCGCTGTGTTTCCGCTTCAGCTCCTCGCCGTCTTTAAAGACAACTTAGCAGGAGGAGGCTAAGCCAGCGACGGGCGCGCTCGCCAGCGCACGCTCATCAACAGCTATAAATGCGCAGGCTTTAACGGTAATCTTTGAACACACTTGAGCTGTGGAAAGCGGTGTTCACAGTGTGTGCGTTTGTGTGTCGGAGTCTTCTGTGGCACATTTTCGTCAGCGCGACCTCTTCCCGCCCTCCGTCACAACAAACATTCCAACCTCCAGGGTCATCGCCGCGACGGGGAGCCAATTACACACCAGCATGTTTGATCAGAACGGACGGACGGCTGGCACACACACAAAGGCACACAGAAGCGCACACATCACAGATTTAAATGCTTCCCTTCATTCAGCTCTAAATTTGTCTCTGTTTAGCGAGTAGTTAGTCTCCCTTCTTTAATTTGCACGCCTGTCAGCCGTTTGTGTTTCATTTATTTGTCGTTTTGAAAGTTTACTTTGAATTTGAGAGCCTCTGGGAAAAAATATAGGGGTGGAGAGATCAGTGATGGGGGGGTTTGCAGATAATGTGACACTGGGCCCCCCTGTAAATAGTACGTGTGCTGTCCAGTCCAGCCGCTGGGGGTTCTGTGGGCGGTGGCCCCTGATTGCGGCTCCGCTGTCACATCCCTTCACAGGCCGTCACTTTTCCTGTGAGGCGGCGGGAAGCACTCGCATGCCGCGGCCGGCCTGCCACGTCCCCTGAGAGTCAGGGAGCACAGATGTGGCAGCAGATTAATGTTGCATGATCCAGGAGTGCTCAGAAGCACAACCAATCTCACACAAATGTAGACGCAGCTGGACTTGGATGATGTTTGGCAAAGAAAATCCAAAAAGTAAAAGCCCTTTATTCTTTTTTAAATTATTGTTTCCATTTTAATTTATTTCTCCTTCTTTTGTGGTCTAAGACTTTCTCTCTACATTTCCAAGGGATAAAAACCTCATTAGTGCATTTACTATACACATCATTCCAATTAGAAAAAAACATTTATATCACTTCTTGGAGATTTAAAAAAAAACAAGTATAGGGTTGGGAGATCATTTATTCTGTCCGTGTTATTGTATCATTAGTTTGTAAGTTTGATCAGTGGCTAACGCTGCTCTGATTCCCCTTAATCTACAGACAAACCAGGCATTTGACGCAGGCTAACTGTGTGTTCTTGAACAGGGAGGGACTTCTTCTTCTTTGTTTTTTTTTTGTTTTTTTTTTGTTTACTAGCGCAAGTCTGACTCCTACAGTTGGAAGAGGCTTTATGCAAAATCTATAATTCTGTCCGGACACGATTACTTATTTTTTCCTCCATGATCACGTTTTACGACAGAGTATTAGGGCCAGTTTACAAACAAAAAAATATATTTTTAATTAGGACTTTAAAGATCACCTTTAAGGAAGCTTAAAGTTGTGTGCTTATCAGAGCTTAGCTTTAAGATGAAATATGTGGAGCCTTTTGTCAAGCTTTATTTCCAGATAGGTTTCAAAAACAAAGAAACTCTGAACCTTTTGGCGACTCAAAATCCAATTATTGTTAGTGTAGAAGCGTTCCGGGGTTCGGTGTCGGTAAAGCAGAGTTTCATATGTGAAATAAGGAGCTCAGAGACACGTTTGGGTGTAGAGGACCGCTTCTTCATTTACCTCTTCACATACCCAGAAGTCCATTTGTCACTTTACGTCATAAACCTGTCATGCATAGAACACCAATGCGGGAGGAAAACAGTGTTACATACGGCCCCTACTCCAGATGCAACGTCTCATTTCAGCATAAAAATACAAAGATGAAAATAGTCTGTTATATTCGCATAAGAACGTTGAAAATGCCCAAAAAGTGCTCGTCCATAAATGGAAGCGTCACTCAGACTTAGAGATCTCGTCTTTCTTGGAGGAAGAAAGGATTGAAGTGGACAGCTGCAGGGATACAGATGACTTCATCAACAGACTGCAGAGATCCTGCAGACGACCCATCAATAAATAAAACATTAATAAATCACAAATCGAATGAATGAGCTTCCAAACATTTGAAACGTTATCAATAAACATTCAGCTTATCCGTTCAATAAAGTTCAGTCGATCTGCTCTGCTGCAGCGCGGCGTTCACTTGATGCACTCTCGTAAATTTACGAGATTAAAGTCGTAAATTTACTATTTTAAATCTGGAAAAATGCTTTTTTTTCCCTAAAACTTAGTCGTACTTTTTAAACGGTTGGCACTTCTGTTAATTAAAGGAGACGCCATCTATACGTCATTGCCAAATCCAAGTTCCTGATTGTTTAAAGTTTGTCATGGTTTAACTGGCAAAACACTTTTGAGCGCAGAAACACGACAATAAAGCACCTTTATATAGACTTTTCGTTGAAAGGGGACACTTGAACGCGCATTGATGATGGCGGCGTGAATGTAGCTTCAGAAAAACAGACGCTTTGCCTGATAGATGAAATTAATCCTAAATTAAGCAAAGGATAAGAGAATTTTGAGTCGCCCAAAGTCTTCTGGAAAGAGAAAAACAAATCTGGAAAACCCAAAGAAATTGATTTCTCTGAGTCTGTGCAAACAATCTAGCTGCAGTGAAACTATAGACTTCTGCTCAAAGCAGAAGGAGCAGGCAGGAAGTTGGTACAAAAATGCAGTGGGTATTCAGGAGATTTTCAAAATAAAATGCTGAAAATAGATTGTGACTCATTTTTAACCTGAGGTTTCAGACTCCAGTCCTCAAGGGTCCTGTTCTACTTACTCATCATCATCAGCATGGTGGGAGTTCTGTCTACAAGAAGCTGCAGGTGGTGTGAATGAAGCAGGAAAGTGAACATTTGAACTGAAGGAATTCATGTTTAAGACCGCTGCTCTAAATATTTCTACATCAGCATAAACTCATCCAGATGGGAATACCACAGTGAAACTTGAATGTGATTTGAAGATTGTAAGATTCATTGTTTTTTTTTATTCAATCTTCAACCCTGCAAAATCTGACTTTCTTTTCCTATTAAAAACGCCAAGTTCTAAAAAGAGTTGATTATTCAAACTGTATCAATCTTCAATGGGAAAATGTAATACAAAATTATAGAATTTAGGAATAAATATTCTGTTAAAATTGTAGAAAATTGTTTTTCAGAGCCAATAAAACTAAAAATATGACCAAGAAGTGGAAATTGAATTATGTAGAATCTGAAAAGTTTTATGTAGAACATCTAAATTAAACTGGCTTATCACTTTGGCAGTGATAACAACCTTATGACACTTAAAAGTAAATCTTTATAATCTACCAAAACAGGGACTTTAAAATGCTTAGAAAAAGGGCAAAGTAGGATCAGCTGTGACGGTTTTATGGCCTTTTTTTGTTTTTGTGAATCCTGAAATTCATTTTTTGTCTTCTTTTCTTTGAGTAGTGTGACTCAGTATTAAATTAATAAAATGAGAGCATGCGTTTGATAAGAATGCCTTTGCTGCTGTAGAAACATGAAATTGGTCCTGAAGAGCACTCCGGTAGTGTGACATTTTTTAAGAATTAGTCTAACTTGTAAGACGAGTGTGCTGGAAATGTCACAAACGATGCACCATCGTAAAAGCAGTGGGCCTCCAAGCACATAACTGAAAAGTTCCAACTGGAAAGTGTTTTTTAGAAAACTGTAAAAGGGCGCTCACTGTTCGGATACACCTCACAGAGGATTTAATGGACTTGAACTTTGAATTGAATGAAGATGAACTGGGCTGAACAGGAGCCAGTAAATAAAGATGGTTTAAGGAGAAAATATTCTTTTGTAAAACATTTATAACCCTATATAACCATTTGTACCACATTTGATTTGGTCATGTTTGAGACCCCCTATCTCACTAGCACGATCCAAACTTGCCTTAAAAACGTTGAAAATGTTTTCTGTCCTGCAGTTCATCATTATTCCACTAGAGGCAGTACAAGGCTTTTCCTTGTCATTTCAAAATGGCTGTTTCCCGTAAATCTCACTTTTGGTGGGAAATGTTTTGCTAATATTCAAAACTTTATGGTGAGAATAACTCCTCTATTATTCATTTTTTTCAATGACTCCTTGCTGTATTGAAAGTCACACCATGTTATGTTATAAAAAATGAATGGATCCAATTTGGGACCGTGGATAAATAAGATGCTTTTTTTCCTGAACACGCGTGTCAATATTTTGCATCTTAAATTGAGTGTGTTGTGAGCAAAATATCCCAATGTATAATAATTAATACAATTTATATCTCATAAAAAGATGATATAGAAAGCCTTTTTGTGGATTTCATTGAAGATTAAAAAAAATGTTTGTTGCAAAAATAATTACGCTATCTGTTGATTCTTTGATGCAGTGGGCTTTACAGGGTAAATACTACATTCTTTAATATTGGAATAAGCAATAGAATAGTATCACTGGTGCAAGAATCTTCGATTTTTTGATATGTATAATTTTCTCTTGGCTTTAAACTGGGAATACATTTCTGTGTGACTGAATTTTTCAAAACAATGGGTTTCTAGGCTCCAAGTTAAGTGTTAAGAAGCAAAAAAAGGAGGTTGATGTAACTCCACATTTGTCGCAATGCCTTCCAAAAAACACAAAGTTGTGCCAATAAAATGGAAGATCAGCGAATGGGACTCTCTCTGTCTGGCTTGTGGAATGGGAAGTGAGTGCATGTGATGCACATGCAATAATGATCTGAGCTGTAATGTGTGTTCTCAGCACAAATGTGCTGTTTTTAGCCTGATGTGGAGCTGACGGGAAACGAGCGGACCATGGGTGTGCTGCTCCGCACGGCGCCTCATCACATCCAAGCTGCCGTGCTATCTTGTTTCCACCGGATCTGCGCCGCTCTCCGCTCGTCCCCTAACCCTGTCCACCTCGTGGCTGCCCCCCCCCCACCGCTCACACCCTCATAAATGAATCATCGCATCGCCCAGCAGAGCAGAAATGTTCCTTAATTGCATCGACATCACCAGATCTCTCGTTCACATGTTCACATAGCAAGCACACACCATTAATGGCTGTTGGAGGAGGTGGGGGGGTGGGGGGGTTCTCGCGTGTCTCACTGCTGTGTGCCCTGTCAATGTAGCTCAGTGTTAAAAGCATGCCCCCCCCCATTGTTGCCCTCCTCTCCCAAGTTCTCCTGCCGTAATGATTCGGATCAGATGCTGCTGTGTGGAATTAGGATCCCCCCTCCCTCCCCCCCCCTCGCGCTCCGTCTCTCACACTGGCCCTCTGGCTGACAGGCATCTCGTTAGTGCTGCGTGTCTGTCAGTGAGGTTGGGGATTGAGCCGTGCCCCCGCACATCCCTGATGTCTGCCGCAGACACACACTCTCACACTCCTCGTTCACAGGCTAAGCTGTCCGCGCCTCTGAACAGCCTCAGTAATGATCCCGCGTCCTTTTAAACACGCCGCCACATCTGAAGCCTCATCGCTACGGCCCCGCATGCGTGACCTTCCGTTGCGTTAAGCATTGTCGTTTTTATCCTTTGTTGATTTTTTTTTTTTCACCACCCCCGTCTCCCCTTCTCTTCCGTCAGGTGGAAATCAAGATGAAGAAGACTGAGGCCATTAGATGGGAGAAGCTGGAGGGAGAAGGGCAGCAGACCAACATCAAACACTTCAATCCTGGTCAGTCCTCAGTCTTCCTGCACACCTCCATCACCTGCTACTTAACCGTTTCTGATTCCCTTCTCTCTGCAAATATCACCTGTTTGTTCTCTGCTAAATTGAGAGTGGGCAGCGAGGCTCCGCTCCCGGCTTTCATTAGTCTGACAAGTTAACAATAGACGGAGTAAAGCAGAGGGATGACAACAAGGCGTGACTCAGTAGTCAAGCACACATATTTCTATAAGAGGCAGGGTTAATTACTGATCTAAGAGATGGAAAAGAAGAAGTTAGAACTCATCTTCTGTTTCCCTTTGAGGTCTGACATCTGACTTCATCCAACTGCGCGTCCGTCTGTCCAGACTTGGCCTGAATCTGTCGCCTCTCTGCGCTGCATTTTTGTAAATCTGTGTCTGGATTGCGTTTCCCGCTCTCCCGTCTCTCATTGGATTATGTGGTTGCATTACACTTAAATAAAGCCAGTCTGAATTATGTGAGTCAAATCGATGGGCAAGTTTTCCAAGTTAACTTTGATATTGAAAATAGTTCAATAAAAGTGTTTAAAGTTGATCAATTCTGCCTCTTTTCATTGAAAAATGGAGGCTGATCTCGCTTGTGCTTGTCTTCCGTCAGACCCGTACCCCACATCCTTCCACTACACCCGCAAGTGGGACAAGATGGTGTCGGACATCAGCGAGGAGGAGAAAAACGAGAAGCTGGAGGGAGACGCGGCACTCAACAAGCTCTTCCAGCAGATTTACACGGACGGCTCGGACGAGGTCAAACGAGCCATGAACAAATCATTTGTGAGTACTTTTCCTCCAAGTGGCGTTTGACTTTTAACGTTTGCAGACTCCTCTGCTGCTGGAGAGCAGTCAAATTAAGCTGAATAGGATGTTCTTCATCTTCTGTCCAGCAGAGGTTAATCCTTTTACAAAATAAAAGCCTTCAGGAAAGAACTGCACCTCTCAGTTATGCTCCCATACCCATTCCTCCCACCTTAGATAGGGGAGGCGGTGTGTCAACCGTGTTTTTATAAAATATCAGACCTTTTGGGTATTAACAAAAAAAAGATATTGTCTCACTCTTTCTGAACATGTCTTCCCTGAAAGCCTCTTGTCCGCTTTGCAGTGATTTTTTTTTTTTTTAACGGAGCAGACAGGAAGGGAGTGAGGAGAAAGCGAAGAGTCTAAGTTTGTATGCATTCTCATACAAAAACAGGAGATCATAGAAACACAGACAGCTTGAGATCTGGTCTGTCAGCCGAAGGATCAGATTTCGCCAAGAAAACAAACAAAACTCCATTATCTGCAAGTGAGCACGTAACAACACTGCAGTTTTATTTCACTGGTAAAATTTCCTCTTTGCAACATAGAAACTCTCTCTTCCTTTAAGCCGAAGATGTAAAACTGGTCAAAGCTGACAGTTTTAACAAGTGTGTTTTAAAAAAAACAATGTTTTTTACACTTGCATCAGCGATTCTAACTCTATATTTGATTCAGCAAGCGCCATCTAGGTAAAAGAAGAAAGAGTTTGTCTTTTCATGGAGAGCTGACCTTTTGATAGAGGCAGCTTTGGTCTTTTCACCTCTCAATAGTGTAAGTATTGTTGAAGTGATCTCTCGTTTCCCCGTCGTTAGCTTTGCGCTCACGAAGGAAGCTAATTTTTGGCCTCATTTCGGCATTCGTTCGACGTCCTGCAACTATTGCATAAATCTGAGCGAAAAGCGGAGCATTCCTCAAAGCGGCACAGACGGACGCTGAACTGACGGCGACCCACAGCCGCTCCCAAACAGCCATCTGCACTTATCGCAACACGCATATTGATTTGCCACAGTCATGTCATCTGAATCCATGCAGAAAAGATGGGGACTGCAGAGTCTTAAAGATAAAAAAATGAATCCAAACTCAAACTGACGGCTCATGTTGGAGGTGGATCTGGGCTGCTTTCTGCAGAAATGATCATTTATATGAACAGTGATCCACTTCGGTTTTCATTTGTAGCATTCTGAGGAAGTGAAGAGCTGCAGGATTTGTGTATTTGTGTTGACTTGAAGATCACTAGATTTTTAATGGAATGGAATATTATATATGTTTTTAATTTAACCTTTATTTAACCAGGAAAGTCCCATTGAGATTAAAAAACACTTTTCCAAGGGAGTCTTGGCCAAGAAGCAGCACATTTCAATACAATTTCACATTTTGAAACAAACCAGCACCTTTCTTTTTGCTTATTTTGCCTGCAAATGTCCAAGATTTTCTTTTAATCCCTTTGAAATCCCTTCAAGATAAAGCTCTGCCGTTTTTTTAAGGAACCCTTCAGTGCTTGGTCTGTGCAGAATATAACAGTTGGCAAAAAACAATTTTATAGACCCACTTGATTATATTTTAATCTGTTTTGAACGTGTTCCCAGTGGAATTTTAATTATGATTATGCCGTTTTTAGCCAAAATAAAAAAAAAACTGTAGTTTTCTAGGACATACTTTCCACAGAGCTGCAGTAGTTCGTTAGAAATTTGCCTAGGAGTTGTAGGGGGGGAGGGGGGACGATGACGCAGAGCAACCCCACCCCCCATTCCCCTTCTTCTTGCTGAGATGTTGGTGCAATGGGAACCCAACGTCACAAATAAGGTCTTTTTGCAACAGCATGTTTTTGTCTGCTCCTGTTTCACAAGTATTTGTATAAAGAAATAATCAAAAATGTCATTTTAAGCTTACATTTTCTTTATATACGTTCTTAATCCTCAGAAGAATCCCACTAGAACATGTCAAAAATGCCAATAACATCATTTTAATCGGAAAGTTCTTTGAGCCCTTTTAAAAGGCTGAAGTGCGAAGAGAGGACAGAAAAAAACAAGTCAAAGGAGAAACTATAAAGTCCTTCAGAAAGCCTGTAGACGGGCTGCTCAAGACACTTTAAAAGATTAGACAAAATCAGTTCAGAAAACCTTCAAGGACAAGAAAGGTCAGCTCACACGGAAAGTTATGCATCAAGGTTTAATGAAATCTCATGCGCGTGTGTGCAGATGGAGTCTGCTGGCACCGTTCTCAGCACCAACTGGAAAGATGTGGGCAAGAGGAAGGTGGAGGCGAGTCCACCCGACGATGTGGAGCATAGGAAGTACTGAGCGCGTGCAGCTCTCTCTGCTTTCCTCCTCCTGTTTAAAGTCATCACGTTGGTTCGTCTGAGCTCCGGCGGGAATCCCGACGCTCTGCTGCGAGCGTGACAGCCCACCTCTCCTCCTCATGTCAGTGCTTTTTTTCTTTTTTTGCTTTTTTTTTCTTCACTAAGTGCAGGGAGCCAGCGTTCCCGCTCTCCCTTTCCCAAACCACAGATGGCTTATTCTCTGAAGAAGCTGATCACTAACTGGGTTCAATTGATTTTGAATAAAGGCCGACGTACATGAAGGGAGGCAGGTGTAACTGATAGGCCTGAAGCATCACTTTTAGAATCGCTATGTTTCTGTTTTCTCCAAAAGACCTTCCTGTTTGGCAGCCTTTATCACCTAATATCAGTTCTTGTGTACAAATGTAAAGTTGCTAATAATAATAAAAAAGATTTTAAAAATACAACTGACTTTAGAGTTTTTCTTCTTTCTGATCAGTCGACATTAATACTCGTCAGCTGTTTCCTCAGTGTGACTTTAGGTTTGTTAAAAATAAAGATTTGTCGTTTGACTCCATAACGTTCGTCTTGTGTTTTATAGTCATCTCTGGGTATTTTTGTGGACGGGTTGGATCGTCTCCTGGAAATCCACCGCTACTGAAATGACTGTACGACCATTGACTGTATCGGACTCTGTTTGACTATCTAGTGCTCATGATTTTAAAAGTAATTTAGACACCATGCTCGCTCCTTTTTCTTTTTTTAGAGGCAAATATGACATCATTGATTCCTCAAAGTAAAAACCTGATAAATATTAACATTTTATAAAGACTGTTTATGAAGAAAATATGTTCTCATGATGAAAACTTGGATGGTTTGTAAAAAAAAAACTGTTTTTTCCACAAAAATTGTTCAAACGCAATGCATTGTGGTCTACGTTTGCCAATTTAGTGATTCACACTGTTTTTTTTGCAAAGAAAAAGGGAAATTTTCAGGGTACTCAATTCTGGAACTGAAGATTCAGGCAGCACTACAAAATGGCGAACTCGCTGAATAGTGCACTATGTAGTGAGTAGTGAAGGAATTCTGACGCAACCAAAGAGAACTGGAGTGTGATGCCACCTCTAGAGAACGGCTTACGTCCGGCTCAGTCGCCTTTTTTTGGCATGTTGGAGCCACACAATGTCAGTTAGCAGTGATTCGTTTTAGTCTGTCTGAATCAACGCGTCTATGGCAACCACTATCGCCAATCAGGAGTTGGCTTGTGGGAAGGCCACACCCCCTACCACTTGAAAGCAAAATCGGGGTTGTGTCCGGATTCAGTATAAATTATAAAGTGAGTTTGATATTTTGTAGTGCTCTCCGAATCTGCTATTCCAAAATGTACATGCCCTAGAATTTTCCCAGAAGTCTCTGCGAAAACCAGTGTGCATCAGTGCTCACTAGATTGGCAAATATAGACCACAATGCATTGCGTTTGAGCAACTTTTGTGATTAACCCTTCTGCTGTCTTAGATGACCCCACCCTTACATTGACGTGTTCTCCCTACCATGACAAAGGTGGATAAAGTGTGGAAAGATTTCATGCAATCCATGGACACCAGTGAAGATCACAAATCATTGAAGAAAAAAGGTTCAGAGCACTGTCTAGTGGGTCTAGATGACCCAACTCCCAATGTTAACGTGCCTGGATAGCACAAGGGTTACAGAATGTATTTGAATGTGTTTTTCCCATGTTTTCAACATCAGAACACAGTGGATTCTTAGTCTGTTAAATGTTTGCATTTATTAGGTTTTTACTTTGTGAAATCTGTGACGTCATATTTGCTATTTAAAATAAAAAATGTAGTGAGCCTGGTGTCCGAATTGCTTTTAAAATCCAGGATATTAGTCTCGTACTATGAAGTTGGGGAATGGGGATGGAATTCAGATAACGTTCGAGGTGAGACCTCATGCTTTTATTGAGGCATCTGATTGGCCAGTTTATAGCTTAATAACTACAGAAAAAAAAACTATGATCAACAAGAACATAATATGACTGAGTAACAGCTGTTTATTTCTCTATAGAAGTTTTTTTCCTTCCTATTTGAAGCCAGTGGCTGCTTCCTATTTGGAGCTGGGGGGGGGTCACTCAGTCCAGTTCTCCTTTACAGTCGATGAGCGGGCCTCTCAAACATGGCCGACAGCTTGAGGACGTGCTTTACTCATTACGGCTTGATTGGTTTCGAGATGAGGAGCCGAGGGATGTTTGACCGGCAGGCCAGGATGCCGCGGTGATGTACAGGCAGAGATGGTGGCAGACACCTCCCTCGTTTCCCCACAGCTGCAGCCGTGACAGTGCTGGTGGGGGGTGGGGGGGGATCCAGCAGAGGCACTGAAGCATTAATATGGATCAGCCTCCCTAACCACATCATCAAGCCTCTCACCCCGAGTTAAGTGTTAAATTCATCACACATCGTTTCATCTCTCGTGACGATCAAATTCCCATTTGTGGTTCTGGATGGAACTCTTAGCTCCATGACACCCACTCTCCCTCTTCCAGCATCCCTCGCACGCAAACACGCCGCCCCCATCCTTACCCCCTACCCCTGCCCGAGGCGGCTCTGGGACATCAAAAGGAGCTAAGCGCTTTGCATCGTGGGTAAGATCTGGGTGCATGACGGCTGCAGAGTCTTTAGTCTCATTAAAGAGTGGTAGAGCTGCACATTAAAGAACTCTGGAAACTTCGCGCTGCTCCGCTACTAGACGTTTCACTCTTCAAAAAGAGGTTTCAAAAATCAAAGAGGAGAGGTAGAGAAAGGGCTCTGGTGAATAAGTCCACGGTTGGATACAGGATGTACAAACAAACGACTCACATGCTCATTGATCAGATGAGGAGAAGAGGCTCTTAGAAGTTTACTTTAAAAAAAATTTATTCGGTGTTATTGCACTTTGAGAGGATGTCTTTAATGCTGAATAAAGTACAGGTTCTGACATGAAGTATACACTACATTGCTGGTAGAGGCGGAAAAGAATGCAAAAAATATATTTACAGGAAGTAAATAAAGATACTATAAAAGGTGCTCATGAAACATTTGTGTTGAGCGGTCAACTATAAAAATCGGTCAAGGTTTATTTTCTTTAAAGCATCTTTTAAAATTGAAAAATACCTTTATAGCTCCTACAGCCTGTCTTTGAAGCCTAACGGCTCGGAGGTATTTAGACCAGCCCCAGAATGCGTGCCACCCACCACTTGCAGGGCATGATGACCCTGCACACCGGCCTGCAGCCTCGGTAGTGGTACGGGTACGGCTCGTAGCCCCTCAGCGGCTCGCAGATCCGCACGCAGTGGGTGTAGCTGCGGCGGCACTCGTTGCAGCAGACGCCCTGGTGATCCAACATGGGGTCCATGTCCATGGTGGCTTCCTCGCCCTCCAGATTCCGCTGGGAGGGGGGATAGAGGAAGTTCTCAAAAGGGGAACATGTTCAGCAGAAAGAAAGAGGCTAATTTCAAACCAAATAAATATGGATTTTCAACAGGCGGGATTGCAAAAGAAGGACTGTCAGATATGGGTTTATGGTGTCGTGCTTGCCATTAACCCCCCCTTGCAGTTGTCAGGGGTGGGGGGCTCTACTCTAAGAAGGATTAGAGAAGGGGGGTCCCAACATAAGGAGGCGAGCATGTGTGTGCATAGCAGAGTCCACAGCAGAGCATGGGGGCGGGTGTGGAATTATTCATACCGCCTTGTTCCTCAAAGAAAAGCTTTGGACAGCCACACACAGAAAATGCATCCATTCAGATTTGCAGTGACACTCCTGGCGCCGCCCGCCATGACCCCAGCATCTGCTGCTGCTCCTGCAGCTGCGCCAGAGCCTCCACGAAGAAAAAGCCTTCCTCAGATCCGAACAGACAGCCCCCTAACGCTTCTACCACATGTAAACAAGCGCCGGGGAAAGGAAAGGCGCAAGCTTGACTCACCTGATAGGGGTTCTCCGGGTTGAACTCTGCCTCCACATCCTCGTAGTCTTCCTGCGCTGTTGCTGCCTGACGGCGCTGAGGTGCGGCTCTCCTCTTCCTCTGGCTGCCTGAACAGATTACAGCTTCAGAATCGGACAGCAGACCAAATACAGGAGTGGAGTAGCTCTAACAACTTGGAAAAGACCAAAATAAACAGAAAATAACTTTTTCTTTCAGTAATTGTCACTTATTTTTACCCCTCCTCCTATCCAATTTCGATCAGAGTGAGACATCATTTGACTCGTGTCATCTTTGTTTAGTGTTACCACGTTTCTGTTTCGCCTCAGACTGCAAACTGTTGGCTTACTGCTAGAGTAGGTGGGACGGAGCCAGAAGATTGGCAGGTCTTCACACAGGTCCTTGATTTTGTCGCTGAGGAAGGCGGAGTCAGAAAGAGGGGCGTCAGCTGACACCCAGATCAGATCATCCTCGAACTTTGCCGGCATCACTTCGTCCTCCTTTAGAATGAGAAAAAGGTAGTTGTTGTTTTTTAAGCGCCAAAAAGCTCTTTAGAGCATAAAATCAGGTGGAAACAGTGAAGCTTTTCAGTCGTGCTGGTTTTTCCCCCTCATCTGCATGTGTGGAAAAAGAAAATCCTGGATTTTTATAACTTGTCCAAAAAAGTTTACAGAAAAAAGTTGGAGTAAACATTCAAACTTGGTGTTTACAGCCTGCAGGTAAAAGGGAGAGTCTGTTGGAGGTTCTTGCCTAGGGGCGTTTGTTCCTGAGGGCTGCACTGCTTCAGCCACAGCCATGTTTGGAAACCTTTCAGCAAATCTCCAGCTATTTTTTTTCCCCCTCTCTCCCGGCTTAAACGATTTGCTGGAGGGACAAATAAAAGCAGGGGGTCCTTCTTCACTGCTCCACTGACTGTTAACTGTTTATCTGACCCTCTCTCCCTGAATGAAGATCCATCTGTACGTGCCCGTGTGCTTATCTAACACATATTTGCCATCGCTCTAAATTATAGCAAATGACCAGCCTGCAGCAACCATTATAACAGCATCTCCATGTCTCCAACAGACTCATATTCACACACACACACACACACTGCACTTTGAGAGGCAAGGAAACGCACAAGCACACTCAAAAGCACAAATGTGAAATAAATGATCGTTTATGAGGCAGACAGAGGCAATAAGAGCAGTCTTGCATGATAATTAATTGTGTTGTTGTGTGCGCGAGCGCCGCTGTTTATGCTCGTCCACAAGTGCCGTTCCGGTGATGTGGATTAATGTGGATGTGAGCCTTACCCAGAACTAAATGATTTTAATTATCAGACGGCCTCAATTGAACAATCACAGGCTGTGGTGTGTTTTGTGATAACGCCACCCAGACTTTTATACCGTTAACTGTCGCGTGCACACGTGTGTGTGTGTGTGTGTGTGTGTGTGTGTGTGTCAGCGCTGGAATAAAACCTGAGAACAAGGAGTTTACTTTGATCCAAATGACTACTGTAGCATTGTGCATTAGTATGAAATAAAAGTATATTTTCTCAAACTTTCATTTAAGATGTTAGGTCTAATCGTGTCATTTTTACCAGTTAATCCATCACTCCATCGTTCAAACCCCTTTAATCCCTTATGGAGTTGCTGGAGCCTATCCCACCCTGTCGGGTGAAGGCGTAATACATCCTGGACAGGTTGTCAGTCTGTCGCAGGGCTACGCAATCACACACCCACATACAAGCCTAAGGTTATCACTCTAGTGTTAATTAAAATTAAAGATGGAGAGGTGTGGTCACATGACCCATTGGGCACCAATTGTTCCATCAATTCAATCCATTCTTGGAGGAATATTTGAACCTTGGCTTCTTTTTGAAATTGTCAAAAAAAAAAAAAAAAACTACCTGTATTCTAACAGCTAATGGGAAAACCCAGTGAGGATTTGATGGTTGTCTGTTAATCATAAGACCCTACCCAGGGTCTCTTGTGTCTCTTGTGTGGAAATGCCTGATTACAGTTTTCATAGATATAAAATCAAACTACAAAAACAAAAGAGAGGTGGGTATCTTAATGGAATTAGACTTATTTTTGTTGAGTACCTGTGTCATTTTGCCTTGGAGTGACCAGAGATTGGCGGTTATATAATGAACTGATCTGGCCCAAATGTGTTTTTTGAGGGGGAATCAACCAAATTTGCTGTTAGAAACACTTGGTATGGTCCTTCTTAAAGCTGGTTAAAACCAGCTATGGTGTAGAAGTAGTGGCTGTATAGCTCCGTTGGTTAAGTGCAGGACTGACACATGGGAAATCATTGTTGGATTTCCTGGGGTGTGATGAGCTTCATCCAGTGAGGATCCTTGGGCAAGACCCTTCACGCTACTGCCTAACTACGTAGCCTCAAGGGGGCCCCAAGTCTGGCTCCCCCTGTGCCGGTCCCCAACCCGGATAAAATACAGGGTTGTGTCAGAAAGAGCATCCGCCATAAAACGCTCTGCTAAATTGATTCGCTGTAGCGACAACTAACCGGATGTGCCTAAAGGTGAAAAACATTATGTTCTGCATCCTGATTGGCTGTAAATGCTCTCCATCCTGATTGGCTGTAAAGCATTGTCAATGGTGTCTCCTGTACAGAATGCATTCAGATTGCCAAAGTTACGTAAAACTCTGAATGCGATCAGATCTTCGTTTTTCTATAATATTGGTCTTATTTTTTAACTTTATGGGTTTAAACAAGAAAAAGTGTGAAAATATGAAAGTCTCTGTGAGAAAAGTGTACAAAGTGTGTAGTGGCTTAAAAAATATGCAATTACTGTAAAAAATAAAGATGACTACTTCGCAGATTTCCCCTAGTTTGGGTTATTTGTAGAATGTAACTCCCACGATAAACGGAGGACTACCGGTACTGTAAACTAAGAAACGAAGCTGAAGTCTGTCAGATTTCTATTTATAATGCATCATAGGTTAATTGGTTACTCTAAATTGACCATGGGTGTAAATGCAAAAGTGAATGGGTGTGTGATTTGTGGCCCTGTGATAGACTGGTGACCTGTCCAGGGTGTCCCCTGCCTTCGCCCACAAGTGGCCGGGATAGGCTCCAGCAGCCCAGTGACCCCGAAAGAGACAAAAACGGGATTAGAAGACAAATGAATGAATATGAATCTGTTTAAACTTATTTGGTAATTAAAATCTGCCGGACTACCCATGAAATGTCAATGTTTAGACTAGTTAGATTGTTTTAAACAGTTGTTAAAAATATAAATGTAAGAACTGACAAAAGAAAAAATCCTAGAATATTTGTGATCCCTGAATTGTGCCCTAATTTTCCTAAATCCTTGACAGTGATTACATGAGAACTTTTGTTTGTTTTCTTTTAAATTAAGTATCAAATAAAGAAATGATTTGTTACTTTATTCAAAGCTTTAAATGTCAATGTTTTTAGTCAGCTTTCAGAGAACTGAACCTTTTATGAATGATTCAAAGCATTGCCATTTATTTTCAATGTGCCCAAAATGCGTAATATTTCAAAATGCATCAAAATTACAAAAGCCAAGGACTAACAGGACCATGCTTAAATTCCAAACATTTCTGGACGTAAAAGGCTTAAGAGTTTTAAATTGCAAAAAAAAAAGGATCTCATTGTGCAAAATGCTCTGTAGCGTCTAAGAACATTTCACCTCAGTGATTGTAAAAAGAAATTCCATTCCATTTTTCTGCTAAACAAATTGGCAAAACTTGAAGATGTTGACCCTCTGGTGTTTAAAGAATTACTCACTACCTTGTAGTTATAACGATTAAACACATTGTGGCATCAAAAACCATGAAAAATTAGTATATTTTGCAAAGAGAATTTCAAGAAAGTCTTTTCCTAGAAATAAAATAAATGAATAATAATCGTTTAAAAGCTGAGACCTTTTCAAATCCTAACCAACTGGATATTCTTGGAAAATAAATCTAACAAAGCAGTTGTGGCAGAGTTGGTCTGAAGCAGTTTTCTTTCTTGATCCCTTTACCCTTGTGCTAACCTATGACCCCACCCTTACATTGACGTGTTCTCCCTACCATGACAAAGGTGGATGAAGGTGGAAAGATTTCATGTAATCCATGGACACCAGTGAAGATCACAACTCATTGAAGAAAAAAGGTTCAGAGCACTGTCTAGTGGGTCTAGATGACCCAACTCCCAATGTTAAAGTGCCTAGGATAGCACAAGAGTTACAGCAGGGGTAGGACTCCAGGTCTCAAGGTTTGGCATCCTGATGGTTTTTCCGAAACCTCTCAGCAACAAAGAGGGGAAGAAGGGGCAGCATTGCTCTACGCAAAAAGTTCCGCCCGCAATATTTCTAATGAACTCCTGCTGCTCTGCAGAAACTATGTCCTAGAAAACGCCACAGGCTTTTTGATTTTAGACACACACGAAAGGCAAAATCATAATGAAAAGACCACTGGGGACGCTTTTAAAATAATAAAAAAATAATCAAAAATGATCAGAGTGGGACTTAAAGAGCCTTAACGCAAAAGGGAGTGCTTTCAGCAGAAAATAAATGAACCAACCAGGTCAAAGGTCAACGAGTCTTTGTCCGAGGCCCCCAAATCAGGTAGACGAGCTTTCACTTGAGTCTTGATGTAGCACTTCTCTCCTCCTGCAAACCGGATCCCTGTAATCCCCTGGAAACAAGATTTACAGTGAACTCTTTCCTTAGGAATGCTAAATAAATGAATTGTTGATCTGTTCGGTGAGGATGGAAAATACAACCTCACGGGGACACTGTGATTAAAGGTCAACTTTTTAAATAGTAAAAAGGCTAAGAGTGCTCCTTCATTTCTCTGATTAGCCTGATTGAAGCGCTTTAATTAAAGGTCAAAAACCACCAGCCTGAAAAAAGGGAAAATTAGAGGGACAATGTGTCTTGACACTGATAGCTCCTGAGGGGGAAGACGTGTCTGCTTGCTCCTAATTTCTCCAATGTGGTAATGAGCTGCCCTTCCCCTTGAGGCCGTTTAATGTTTCAACCTATCTGATTGACTCCAATGAAAGAGGAAACTGTCTCCGGGTGGGTGTGTTTTTTTTTTAACTTTCACTCACAATTACAAAGTCGTGGACCTCCACTGCCTCCTCCGCCCCGCTGCTGGTGCTGAATCTCTCCATGTTGTTGGCTGTGTCGATCTCCATTGAGCCCTCCTCCACTTTGCCATTGATGCTCATGGTGTAGTGGACGTTGTAGACCTGAACCCACACAGAACATCAACCTTCTGCCCTAGCATGACTGTAAACCCCTCAGCAGGATCTTTTCACAAGCTGTTTTGGAACAAAAAATAACTTCTGCCTCTCCTGGGTTACACCTCTTGCCCCTAGAGCTTCAGCTGGACCGCACTGTACCCCCCCCCCCCCTCCACTGCTCTCCAGCAGGATCCTCCCACTCAGAAGCCAGCACAAAACCTCCATTCACTGAGCTCTCACCATACTGCAGACGTTGTGCTGCTTTCTCAAGTGACTACTTTCACCTATCAAAACTTTTTTTTAAGGAAGTTGGAGTATCTCCCCCTGCAGACCACAGTTCACTTATTTTCTTTATTGAAGACTGATTCTTTGGTGAACGTGCTTAATTAATTCTGAGAGCTACTCTGCTCTCCAGTGTCACTTAAAAAAGCAGAATTTCCATTAAATGAAAAAGATTCAGACTTATAGTCATTAGTTGATTTCTATCTTAAACGAAGCAAGGCCATCATGCATCCTTAGAATAAATTATCTTCTTCTGAAGAGCAAATCTGTTGTAAAAACATGTATTTTCTTCTCTGCAACAAATTAGTCATAACTTAACCTTCAACCAGAATAATCTAGGCAGAGGAAGCAAGACAAAGGGAAAAAGTTTGTGTTTCTTTCTTACGTGTTTTTCATTGTTGTTCCAGAAGTAGAAAGCCCCCACGGCCCCCAGCAGCAGGAGCAGGGCTCCAACTATGAGCACAACCACCCCTGCCTTCAGGAGGCGGCCGGTGGCGGCGGGTTTCACCGCCACTGCGGAGTAAGCCTGTGGGAAAATAAAGCAGCCCCCCCTCTCAAAGTGACTTGGAGCCAACGTGTCAGATATGAGCTGACGGCTCTTAACGGCTTTAGTACAAGCTGTAAAAATGTTATGTATTGATTTGGCCCCTGCGCCTTTAAAGTGGGAGATGGGCCCCCTGTGCGCACTCACCGGAGGCATAAACTGATGCACGTCCTCGGGTCCCGCCGATGCAATCGGTATCTTCTCTGAGCTCCCGGCCATGACTGCAGCCGAACTTGCAAACACCTGAGGAATCCAGTCCACTCACTGCCACCCTCCTCTCCCCTTCCAGCTCTACCCCCACCCTCCACCTCTCCTTTGCACAAGAGGAGGAGGCAAAAAAGAGACGCTTCTTCTGTTTTTTTTACTCACAGCTTTTCATTCCTTTAAAAGAAAAAAAACTTCTTACGATGATCCTCCTACATCAGCATCGCGCTGAAAGTTTTCTTCTTCCAGAAAATCATTAATGATTTTTTTTCCCTCATGTCTTTGAAGACCTTATAGGCTGCTCATGCAACTTACATGAGTTTGATCCCGCTGTGATCCTCGCTATTTCATATCTGGGCTTTGTGACAACCTTCGGGGGCAGACAAGAACCTGTTCTGCAATTAAAGATGATGGCGAAGGAGGAACGAGCTTTTTCTTCCCATCCCACGTTCGCGCGCCTCCCTCTCTGTTCACTTCAGCTCTTTGTTGATGCTTGCGGGTCAAAAGCGACTCAGGCGGAATGTGACACCTTCTGTTTGCGCACTAAAAGACACAAAAGTTGGCCTCAGAGTGTCACATTTTTTTGGTTAATTTGTTGTACTTTAAAATGCAGCTTGATTTTGGCGCACGTTTTTAAGAATTGCTTGCAAATTTGTTATTTTGCATCAAAAGGGTCAGTGCAATTACTGTATGTACAAATCCTTCTGAACTGGGTTGGGGGGGGGGGGTTGCTGATGTGGACGTGTCCCCAAAATATCGTTTCCCCACTTCAAGACAAAGCCTGGTCTCTACTTTCTATCATTTTATCACTTTTTTTATGTGTGTGTGTGTGTGTGTGTGTGTGTGTGTGTGTGTGTGTGTGTGTGTGTGTGTGTGTGTGTTTGCGGGGGGGGTTGTCCCACGGTTTGTCTTGTCATCTTGTTTTTAAATTTTATTGTATTTTATGCACAGCACTTTGAGTGACATATGTTGTTGATAAAGTGCTATATAAATAAAGGTTGATTTGATTTGATTTGATTTGATTTGATTTGATTCAGTAAATTGGCGAGTTTGTGCACATTTACGTAATTTGTGCCTTTTTACGCATTTTGTGCGTTTTTGCGCATTTTTTCTATAGGGAAAAACTAGGTTTTATCTTTTAATCGAATCACACTTAAGTCCATGACAAAGTTGTGACTGTGAAAGTTTGTAGTGAGGAGATTTGGTCCTTAAAAAACCTTCACTTGTTTTGGCATTTTACCAGAAATAGATTCTCAAGAGAGGGGGGAAATCCGCACCTGACCTTATTCAGCGGATTGCAAGGACGCAGACTCATGCCGCAATAACAGCGACACCTGTCGGCTTTTACTGCGGCCTGACGTGACAAATGCTGCTGTGAAAGCACTGATCTTTAGAAAGGAATGAAGGAGACTCTTACCACCCGCGCTCACAACAGTAATTCAAAGTTTATTTCCTTTCAGAATAGTGTGACAATACAAAATATGTACAATGTCGTATTATTGCATTCAAATGATGTCATTACATTGTTGTCAGCGAAGGTTTCTGTGGGCAGTTTAAATAGAAAGCATGCTTCATGATCAATAATTACATATTTCTCATATTTTGATTATTTATCTTTCTTATATATAAAAAATAAAATCTCTCTATGTACAAATCTTGCATATGATACACTTCACATCCCACAAATGTCTCAAGGTGATGGAAAGGACTTCCAAAAACATAAAAATATACATAATCAGGATAACTAATACCTTTTAATGCACTCTTATCCTTAAGTCTTAACTTAGAACTCTGAATCTCTGAAAGTCCTGGGCTGTTCTATGCCTCATTGGCATTGTTGGGACAGTGTGTTGGTGTGGGGGTGTAGACAGGGATGCTCATGTCACTGATTTCCTGCACCCTCACAGGCCTGGGTGGGGTGACCAAAACGTAGTCGTACTCTCTGTGCAGCACCTTCTCGTAGACGCTCTGCAGCCCCACCGTTTTGGGGATTTGGGCTTGGTAGTAGTTGTCTCTACGGTTGGGGTCTCGGGGCAGAGAAGCCGTCTTGGGAAGGCTGCTGAAGGAAGAAAGAGTCGGTGCTGGGGAGGGGGCCACGCTGGCCCTCACTGCTGAGGGGCTCCAGCATCGATCAGAGTGGCCCAAAACCTTACACTCGCTGGTGCAAGCCCACAGAGCTGAAAAACACAGTCAGAGAGGTAAGTTAGGCTGCAAACTCCACCTGATGTTTGGGGTTTTATTTTCTTGGACTCACCATTCTGGCCACCCATTGGAGGGACCACCACCCCATCTTTCTTCAGGCCGGTGTCTCCACTCACATCGCTATCACTGTCATTAAAGTCACTGTCCCCTTTGCCGCTGTCTTTGCCGCTGAAAGCTGGGTCTCTGGCAGAGATGGTGGTGTAGGAGTTCCCCTTCCAGATGGTGATGGGCCTCACTGCCTCTTTGCCATTCCCATAGCCGGGGAGGGTGGAGTAACCCTGCAGGCGGGGGGGAGGAAAGCAGAGGACGTTAGAACACTCAGCTGCTCCATGTTTTCTTGCCATATCCCCCTCCTTCTCTCATCTCACCTCGTGTTTATTCCCACGCAACTTGTTGTCAGAGTCGTACACGCAGGGCACCTCACTGCCGTCCTCCGAGGCCGAGCACGTGTCGTTAATCACAGGATGAGCTGGGGTGAAGCCGCCTGGCTGGCTGGCGTAAGAGTGTCCCTCAAAGGCCTCTCCCCCCGCTGCCCCGTGGAGGGGCAGGAGCGGGTTGTCCGCCACGTGCGTCCTGCCCCGCTCCAGCGTGCCCTTCTCCCCGTATGAGTCGCTGTCCTCTCCGCTCTTGTCCCGCTTCCTCTGGTTGCAGGTGGTGGCGATGAGGATGATGGCGAGCAGCAGGAGGGTGCAGCTCCCCGCGAGCACGACAATGATCACCACAGACAGGTCCCACTGCGCGTGCGCGTCGTCTCCGTCGCCCGGCTGATACAGAGTCCTGTCGCTCGGCGGGGAGCCCTCGATGATGAGGAAATGGAGAGTGGCGGTGGAGGTGAGTGCGGGCCTCCCGTTGTCACTGACCGTCACGGTTACGCTCAGAGTCTCGTCCACGTCGTGGCTCAACAGCTGGTTCAGGTAGATCTCTCCAGTGACTTTGTTTACGGAGAACACAGAGGGCTCCCCGGTGGCCAGCCCATAGGACAGCTCCGAGTTCACGCCCTCGTCCGCGTCCCGCGCCTCCACACGGGTGATGACGTAGCCCGTGGGTGAGTCTCGGGGCAGGAGGACTTCGGCGGAGCCGTTGTTGAGCGGGGGCTGCGTGATGACGGGAGAGTTGTCGTTCTGGTCGACGATTCTGACGTGGACGCTGGCGCTGCCGGACAGCGGTGGGGAGCCGCCGTCGCTGGCCGTGACGCGCAGCTCCAGATGTTTCATCAGCTCATAGTTGAAGCTCCGCAGCGCGTAAAGGGAACCGCTGGCAGGGTCCAAAGACACGAAAGCAGAAATGGGGGAGCCCATGACGTAGGTGTCCGCCAGCTTATAAGTGACTTTCCCGTTTGACCCCATGTCCATGTCACGCGCTACAACAGTGGTGATGTACGCGCCAGGTGGGTTGTTCTCCACCACAGCCACCTCATACACGGGCTTGCTGAACACCGGCGCGTTGTCATTCTCGTCCGTCAGCCGGATGGTGTACTGAGTGATAGTTCTGAACGGGGGCGAGCCCAGATCCTCCGCCACCACCGTCAGGTTGTATTCCGGGATCTTCTCCCGGTCCAGCGGGCTGGTGCTGACGATCATGAAGCTGTCCTCGTACGCCTGCTGCAGCCTGAAGTGGTCGTGTCCGTACAGCGTGCAGTGCACCTGGCCGTTGGCGCCCGAGTCTCTGTCCGAGGTGCTGACCAGCGCCACGAAGCTCTCTCTGGCTGCAGCCTCTGTGATGTACGCGATCCCCGCGGTGATGGAGGTCATGGGGGTGATGGAGATCTCTGGCGCATTGTCATTCACGTCCTGCACCTGCACTACAATTTTACAGATGGCCGGACTCGGGTTCGGACCCAAATCCGTCGCCTGGACGTCAAACTCGTACGTGGTCTTGCTCTCAAAGTCCACCGGACTCTCCAAAGTGAGCCGTCCAGTTTTCCTGTCCACTCTAAAGAGTTGTCGTATTTCCGGGGGCACTTGGTGGCCGAACCCGTACACCACCTCACCGTTCAGACCCTCGTCCGGGTCCTCGGCGTTCAGGTCCAGCAGGAGGGAACCGACGGGCGCGTCCTCGCGGAGATCCACGGAGAAGCTTTTCCTGTCAAACACCGGGCTGTTGTCGTTGTAGTCTTTCACCTTGATGTTGATGCGCGTCGTTCCGCTGCGGGACGGGTTCCCGCCGTCCATGGCCACCAGCTCCAGCGCGTAAGACGCTTGCGTCTCCCGGTCCAGCTCCTTCATTAGCACCAGCTCCGCATATTTAACCCCGTCGGCTCTGCTGAGCACGTCGATGGAAAAGTGGCTGTTGACAGAGATCTGGTAGCTTTGGATGTAGTTCACCCCAACGTCTTCATCCACGGCGAAGTCCAGCGGGATGCGCGTCCCCACCGCGGTGTTCTCGGAGATCTCCAGACTCGACTCCTTTCGGGGGAACTCGGGGGAGTTGTCGTTGATGTCCTTGACCTCCACTTCTATGTGGATGAGTTTGAACTGCTCCTTGGAGAAGCTGACCACGTCGAAAGCGATGAGGCATTGCAGGGTGTGTTTGCAGATCCGCTCCCTGTCTATCCTCTCTCCTATACTCAGCTGTCCGTCGCTCTCCCTCAGACGGATGAAAGATGAGTTAAACTGTTTCATGATCCTGAAATTGTTCCGGGAGGAAGAGGGGCTGAGGGAGATGTCCTTGGCTAAGTTTCCGATCACCGTCCCCGGTGCGTCCTCCTCAAATGTCTGGTATTTCACAGTTTTCCCCTGTGCGACATCTGCCAAGCTCACCAAACAGGCGAGCACCAGGAGCCCGCACCACCCAGTTTCTCCCATCACGCCACAAACACTCCAAAAATATTTAAGAAAAACTCTACAAACTAATAAGTTTAAACAGAAAGCTCCTGAACACAGCTGATCCTGTCAACCTTCACTAATAAATATTCCATATGTCAGCTATGCGCACTCTGGATGCGCTCCTCTGTTTCACTTCTGGAGGTGTTCTGCTCTCTCAGCGCAAACGGGCTGCGATATCTGCGGGAGGGTTTATATGGCGAGGCATGCAAATGAGCCACTCTGTGACCAATCCGGGCTTTGAGATGAGGGGAGAAAGGAGGGCCAGAGGAGAGGGGGGGTATTCTGTAAGACCTCCAAACCCTTTTTAGAGATTCCTATACTGTGCGGAGAAACTTGGCATCCAATATATTGGCTAAACGCGGGGCTTGATTTAATACTGCCATAGCTTTTTTCCGTTGCTTGTTTATGTTCCCGGGGCCGTTAAGTGAGTCTGCGCACCGGCGCGCGGGAGGGAGCGCGGGGAGATGCGCAGTGTCCCTGAGCTAGAGGACAAAGCATTTGAATAAGAGTCTGCTGGGGCTACCTCACCTCTAATTTCAACCTAAATAAATCTGGGCTTAAACACTTCCCTTGAACACCACGGTAAAAAAAAAAAATGAAACAACAGTTGAGCTGCCCCAGTGACCTTTTCACCTCAGAAGCAGAAGAACTTGCAGCCTGCAAGAAGATGACACGTTTTGCACTTTTCTGCAACCCCAGAGAGCTCCGATGACCCAGCCAAGATAAGATTTCGTGCAGCCTGGTTTATTTTTGACAGACTGTTAATGCTGAGGCAGCTTCTCATGCTGTAATACGTCAGAGCAAGACCTTCAAAAGGATTCATGGTAAAAGTATCACAGTGATATTGTTGTTATTCTCATTGATAAATCATTTATCTGCTTGGTGCTCATTCATCCTATCATGCTCCGTAATACCTTAATTGTTTGCCAATCTGATCATATCTCAGCTAGAGAGCAGCTATCCACTTAAACATTGATTTTATTCTAATTTTTATTCTAATTCAGCCGGCGTTAGCTCACGAGATGTTTTGTGTTTGCACGCGAGAGATGCAGGGAAGGGAGGGATTTTTCCCATTCTTTGTTTCTTTTCTTTTTTTTTAAAATAAAGCCTGTGTAAGGGCTCCGGTTTGGGCGCCTTAGTTGGCTGAACAGAGAGGTCCAGGTGAAGACCTGGCGCACAAAAAGCCCTCACAGACCCTCACGTACACACTCTCACAGTCTTTACCCGTTACAAATGGGATTTGGCTGAGAACGCAGGGGGGATTTATCTGGATTTCAATAGTGAGATTATATCAAAGGCCCATGAAGCCCTCGTTAGTAGCAGTGGGATAATAGTAGTGCAGACCCCCCCTCCTCCTCATTGCCACAGCCGCTCTTTGCCGGCATTGTGGCCCCTGTGTCTGTCTGCGGGGCCCCCTTTTGCCTTAGTGCAGCCCTCCGCCTAACTGCAGCATAATGAGGCAAAGCCACATGTATCCTTTGTGGCACCCCTCCACCCTTTTCTCCAGACCTGAGCCAGTCGTAGACAAGACTCTTTTCAGTTGTTGCAGATGAGAGATGAATTGCTCTGGACATCGGGGTCCCCCCAACCCCACCTCTGTAAAGTAGATTTAGACTGAGACCTGGGCCTCGTTACGGTTCTTTAAGAGATTTCTATTTTTTCCCAATCCTTTCCATTGGAGCCTTTCTTTCCACAGCTTTTTAGCGGGCAACATTTTGTCCTTGCAGCAGGAGCTCATATCAGTTGGCATGTTCTCTAAAGCACCCATCTGCCACAGAAAGTCAAATAGAAGGCACCTGAATAGGGAGTTTAGCCAGCTATTAAAGGCTGGTCCTAAATGAGCAATCATCAGCCTGCCGGTAATTAATGATAACACTGGCACCACTCTTTGTATGGGTTGCCAGATTTTGGAAAAAAATATGCTTGGGATGTGAGAAATGTAAAGAAAAGAAGTCTTGATCAATAGAATTCTATTAGCCAACATAGTGGGATCTGATCTGAGCAAACTTAAACATTCAACAGCTACCACTGTCATGTAACATGACTATGTTTTTTTTATCACATGTGCTCAAATATGGTCAAAAAGTCCCAGCTTTTGATCTGGGTTTGATTGTGACTAAGTTTTGGCAGGGTATTCAATTCAGTTTATATTTATAAAAGTGCCAGTTCACAGTGACTTAAAGCCAACAATCGTACCAGACAAAGCTTTATTAATTATGATTATAATCCAATTCAGCCCATATAATTCCAATAATACCAGATTATCTTAATTATATCCAAATGGTCTTTATAAATCAAAATCAAATCAAAACTGATTACATAGTAGGGTTTAATCCCTGTCCTGAGCGAGCACAAGATTATTTATAGTAATTACATGCTAATTGCTGAATTGCTTGAATATTTTAAACTGTTTGAAGTAACATCCTGTTATGTGCTTCCAGGAGACATAAAACTCCTACAAATCATGGTACCCTTCTTTTTACATTCTGGCTAAATTCAAACTGCTGCAACAAATAAAACTTAAAATTCTGACTTTTGCACATTACAAATGATTCTCTAATTTGAATAAGAGGAGTAGTTCTTCAAAGTTAAACTCTGTTTGTGTAGCTCTGAATTTCAAAAACTGATTTAAAACTTTTCACTGCTGACCAAGTATGTCTGCTGAGGGAAGATGAAGCACCTTTTCTAAAAAGAAAAAGGGAGACAATTCCTTTGAAACTCAATTGTATGATTTTTTTGTGACTATGTGTAACAGTGGATGCTTGGTAAAATGACATGCCTCCAATAACTTGTTTTGCCTCAAGGAGAACCACCAGTGTTTGACTATGGTTCCAACAAATGGTATGCTGTATACTTATATAGCATTTTCCTACTTAGAAGTCCAAAAGCGCTTTTGTCAGTCCCATTCACACACTTATGCATTCACACACTTATGGCGGCTCCGCTGCTGAACACTGGCGCAAACCTAAAACTACCAGGAGCAACGTTGGGTTCAGTGTCTTGCTCAAGGACACTCGTTGAGCAAGGCACTCCTTTCTCCCCTCATTACATGGGTGATCTTCCAATCAGAGTCTGCTTCCTTAACCGCTACACCAACTGTTAAGCTTGTTGGTCCTGCCTATTTACCACTTCAAGATATTTAGCATTAAATAATGCTATTAGGCACTTGTTGGTCACATGACCACACTGAAGAAACACAAAAGGCAATGTACTTCTTTATTTACATCAAAGGACCCCAACCCATGTTTGCAATTTCTGACTGTCAGTGAATGCATCACCACAAGGACAACAGGACCTCAAGGAAGTGTTGTTCGTGGCAAGACCCTGCATGCTCACCCACAACCCACAGGCTCTCATCTGAGGGCAAGAACTCAGTTCTCCCACGTGATCATCTTGTCAATCGCGCCGTCTGCACGCGAGTTCAACAAAAGCAGACTTAGGGAGTCTCTAAAATCTCTCTATTCTTCCCCAGACGATTAGCATTTTCTTTTACATATATAAATATGTCTTTCGGGGGGCCCGTTCACCCCCAACCCTGTTCTCTTCTCCTTTCCCCCCCCCCCCCATCTCTTTTCTTCGTCATTGTGCCTCCATTTGCTCAAGTGATCGCAGGGTTTGGGGTCTGGACAAATCCGCGCCTCCAAGAGCTTTTCACATGTTAATAGCAGATTTGGGGGCCTTTTGTCCCCCAGAGCCAATAAGTAACAGCCGGGGGGGGGGGGGGCAAAGGGTGAGAAAGATATCGTAGGAAAAATAGGGGGGGCTGTCTAACATAATCGATCACAGCGCTGACTTCTTCTGACCTCCGCTCCCTCCCACTCACTCGGCCGTCCTTTGCTGAACGCGCGTGCCATTACGCAGCAGCAGAGCCCTAATTGGTTTTCAGCACTAATTATCCAATTACCGCTCCTCCCGCAGTGCAGTCGCTCCACGCAGGCTCGTCCGGGTAAATGCTCCTCACCCTTTGCAGTGTTGATGGAAACTGTTAGGGCTGAGTGCGCCCATCGGCACTCAGAGGAACACTTAAGGAAGCGGTGTCAGCGCCCCCAGCAAGGAGGTGACACTCCACTTCTCGCGGGACAGATGAGGCCATTCAGGCGCCGAACTCTTATCGAAATTGAATTCACCATCAAGTGGTTTGCGAGTTAATTTGGGTCTTTTGTGAGGCTATTAGGAAGATGTGCTGGACACGAGGAGTTTCTGTGCAGGAAAATGTGACTTTTTCTGCCTTATAAAGGCTCAAAATCAAGAATTATTGTGATATAAAAAATACTTTACTCTTAAAACACTTACGTTATTTCTTCAACCCAATTCATTCATGTTGGATAGGGGTGTAATGATTTATTTTAACAACAATTCCATTCATATGAACTTGTGGTTGTTTATCCAGTTTATGGCCAAATTGGTTCCTTTTGAACGATCCAGAATATTTTCACCAAAAAATTCTGTGGGACTCAGTAATAAGTACCTGTACTGAACAGTGCAGGTGAAATTTTCCAGATTCCTGCAAGATATTTCTTGCAAGATAATCAATTGTAAATTGAATATTGGTGCAAAGAACAAACAAGTAAATAAGTATTAAAGGCAAATCCATTCACATTTTAGTCTCATAAAGTTCAGCCCACTGTTGTTTTTCCACATAATAAATACAGAAAAGGATCACCCACAACCCAGGCTCTCATCTGAGATCACAGTTCTCCTATAGTGGGAGAACATGCATGGGACCACACTGTAAGGTCACATGTCTTTGTTAAATTCAAAGTGTTTCCACACACTGGTGATGGTTTGGTCATTTTTATTTATTTATTTATTTATTTTTTCCCTGCATGTGTGTCTACTGTGATGCACTTGGTCCTTTTTGGTCAAATAACCCTACGGTGTCAAATTTGAAGAAAGTTGAAGTTATCCTAGAAAAATATAAACTCTCAAATGAGTTTGAACATTTCTTGTCAGATATAACCCCAATGGAGTTTTTTTTTCTCGAGAGAATCGTGTCAAACTGGCAGAATGTCAGACTAATAAAGTCTGATTTTACACCAAGCCTCTCTGTTTCTCTTGGTTAACTTCTGCTCCGATCCATCACCTTCTGCCCATCTGTTGCTGATCGCTGCAACACTTTGAATAAATTCCTTCCCGACAAACAAAACGGTTAACATCTCATGAATGCCGCTTTTACAACCCACTCACAGATTGAAGGGGGAAACTTTAGGGCCAGTGGAGTAAGTAGAGCAAAGAAATCTGTCCATGGACACTCCCTCTTCGCTTCCACTTCATTACCAGTATTGTGCTCGGGAGCGCGCAATCTGTGCGGCCGTCTCCGCCCGGCCCCGCCAGCTTTCTAATGAGTTTCCAATGATGATTTAAAGGCGACCCTCCCTCCAAAAAGAAACTCCTCCCACCTCCACGACCCATTCTTCCTTTTCAGTTCGGTTCGCCTTTGTTTGGATCTGTTTCTCTGCATTATGGAGCGGAGGTCAGAAGAGCGCACATAAAGATTCACACATCAGCCCGGAATAAAAGGGGCCACATATGAGGGAGTTCAGAGGCACCATCCTCTAGTCTAAGGCAATAAAACAAGTTCTTTTTTCTCAACCCACGTTTCTCTAAACGTTTTATTTCCCTTCAGTGAGGGCAAACAGGAACTAACAGTTGCGTGCGAGCTGATAATGAACAGCTCCAGGCTCTGCGCATGTGTGCGCGCGCATCTGATGGCTTCAGCGAGCCAGACTGCGCTGCAGATGAACAGATGGGAGCGGATGAGTTAAGAGCAGCACGGAGGACAGCGATGGCAGGCGCCCTGGTATCACTCATGTGAAGTTATGTCGCTTCTGCCCCTCTGTCAGCCTGTCCGTGCGCGGACTCGCATCCAAGGCGCACGCACACACGTAGACAAACAGCTGTGCGCACATGGTGTCAGGGAACCAGTGCTGCTGATGCATCTCTTTGGCTCCAGGTTATGTTTTTGTGTCTTCGTTTTTTTTCTTTTTTGATAGTAATGTGTTGTAATGGCTCAACAAAAAAGTGGTTTAGGTGGATTTAGTTTATTTTTGGCACATATGTGGTTCAAATCAGAACCAAAAATACCATGTAAAACTAAAAGAGAACTGCAGAATTGGATAGTTACGTTTCTGAAATCAAATTTTCAAATGTTTTTCAAAATGAAGCAGTTTCACTTGGATAATAAAAGTTAAAATGTTTCAGACAAGAGAACTGTCACTCAAAAAAAGGACATCTTATTTTGGCACATCAACCATTCTGTTCACTGTCTTCTTCTGTCCCCCTTGATGTCATTTTCTTTGTCTTCATCTTTTCATCTCAATTTTTTTTTTACTTCACCTTGACCTTCTTAGCAGTTCTCCAAATCTTTCTTTGCTGATGTTATATTTTCTTATTCCAAAACGGAAAAACCCAGATTCTCATTTCTGCCGCCTGTAACTACTTCCTATCTTCTTAAATGTTCCATCACAATCACTGTTGTTCTCAACAGCTGAACTTTAGTATTTCAATCATTCACCTCAACATTGCCATATGCTTCAGCCACTGTTAAACTCATTTTCATACATATACTGTAAAAAAAAAAACAACAAAACTTTATACACAGCTGAATGGGGTTTGTTTCCCAGGGGTCGCGAAGAGCTGAATCTAGTGTGGGTCCTTGGGCAAGACCCTTCTTGCTATGTAGCCATAAGGGGGCCCGGGTCTGGGTCTCCCTGTGCCGGTCCCCAGCTCGAATAGACTACATGGTTGTGTCAGGAAGGGCATCCGGCGTAAAACTCTCTACCAAACCAAATCTGCAGACCAGGGAAGGCTGATCTGCTGGGACGACCCTGAATAGATATGACAAATGGTGAATAACAACTGTAAAAATAAGACTGAACAATGGTTGTTCCCAAATATATGCTTCTAATGTTTTTTACAAGTCTAGGAAAAAACTGTAAAAGAAATTCTTTCAGAAAATGCTAAAAAAAAAAATCAGGTTAACATCAAAACCAGCCACATGTAAACCATCAGTAACAGAAGAAAACACTGTGCAGAGGAAGAAACTGTGATGGACTTTGATGACAAAATCCCAAATAATTACAAATACTGAGTTAAATTAACAGGGCGAACTAAGAGGATCATAATAGCTTCTATTTATCTGTACAGATGACAAGAGAATTCAAAATTTTCTTTTTATTATCTCATCTTAAAGCTCTGTAGTTCTCCAGACTGCAGGCGTACTTTAGTCTGCAGAGTTTTAGAAGTTAAAGGGGAGCCGTCAGTTATCAAGTTCCTCTGCGAAATCCTGCTCCCAGATCAGGTTCAAGAGAAAGACAGGTTCTGCCCTTCAGGTATAAATTAAACTTTGTTTAAAAAGTTGAAAAAAAAGGTTGTGTTCATTGGATTTTATTCAACAATAAGATTATTTTTTTTTCATATATTAATCATTATGCTTTACAAGCATTTATGGGATTAGCAGAGGCGTTGAGGATGTGATTGGATTTAATAATTAACGTCTCAAGAAACCAGGCATATTTTCAATATATACATATTAATTTACTGGAGTCAGATTTTCTTTTTCTTGGTTTGTTTATTCCCCTCCTTGGTCAGTGTCAGCTGTTTTAACTACATGACATTTGTAGGGGGCTGCACAATGGTGTATTGGTCAGCACCTTTACCTTACAGCAAGAAGATCGGTTCAAATCCCAGCTCGGTTCTTTCTGTGTAGAATTTGTAATATCTCCCTGTACACATGTGCATTTTCTCCAGGAACTCTGACTTCCTCCCACTCCAAAAACATAATCCATATGCTAAATGAGGATTCTTGTTGTACCTATGTGTAAATCTGTGTGTGGTTTCGTGTTCCTTCAACAGACTGGCGTTCTGCCTATGATGTAGCCCACCCTCACCCAACAATAGCTGGGATAGGCTCCAGCAGCCACGTGACCCCAAAAGGGAATGTGCAAATTTTAAGTATGAAAGCAACATGAACAAATGACAAAATGAGAGACTGAAACTTAAACATCTAAGGCTTTTTTTTCACTCATCACAACTGCTTGTTCACCCTTGTTGAACGGTGAACTTACTGGATGCTGTCCACAGCGATCCAGTATCAAGCTCCCACTTTTGAAAGCTTCAGCACTGTGCTGAATGTCTCCTTTGTACCGATCAGAGATACAAACTGCTTAAGTTATCAGTCCTTCTGAAAACAAAGATGTTCCCCTGGAGACGAGACTTATTACACATGTGCGTTTCATTTCACCAACACATTTCAGCATGACACAGAAACCTCACAGCTGTATTTTTCTCATCACAAATAAAAGCATTTCAGGCTTATTGGCTCTTTAACTTTGAGTAATAACCCACTAACCTACTTTATAGACTCCATGAAACAATCACAGTACTTTCAGCCAAGGAGGAAACGCAGCTTAAACTTGCCTATTTGATGGGGAAAAGAACACCCACTCTTTCTTACTTTGCAATTCTTCTTTTTCATCTCCTCGCCCACTCCTCTTCTATCTTTCACACTCTTATTTTCATTAGTTTTCCCCACCTTTTAAATTCCTGCAGTTGAAATTTAGAGCAGAGGTGCATAAATGTGACTGAGGAGGATCGCGTCGATAGCAGACGTCCAGCTGGAGCTGAGCTCGGCGGTGCAGTTTAACACTGGCCTGTTTGTAGTTGCCCCACCACCCCACCCGCTCTCAACCCCCGCCCTTGCACCAACAATGCTATGCAATTCTCTTTGAATGCAGCAGCGCGTGCTTGGTTTAAAACGCAGAGAAATAAAAGGGGACACCATGCGAACCCACGAATACAGTCACAGCCTCTTATCACCGGCACACACAGAAACACCAAAGGCACAGAGCAACACAACCACTGCATTATGTGATCAGTGAGTGTGCCCCCCCCCAGTGCATGTGCCAGCAAAACTCTAAAGGGAAAGGCACTGTTTTCCCTCGGGTACCACACCACCCACTGGAGACAAATGGCTAAATTCAACACATAGTATATGCACCAGAAACACACAAGAATAACTTTTCGTCCAACGTGACACTAATCAATATTTCAGCAGCCGAGCCCTAATTGTTCATTCAGGCCATGAGAGAGCTAATGAGGCAGCGCTACTAAGACAATGTGCTGCAAACTAGGCTAACAGTGAAAGGACAGAGAGTTATCCCTCAGATCTCCAGGATGGCTCTCACCCCACTCAGGAGGAGAAGTTTCTGAAGTAAACCGCTTGAGACCCTTTACTGCGCGACAGCTTTTGAGTGGGCACGGCGGTTTGCGAGAAAACAGATGTGGTTCCCTCTGATCTGCATTGTCAAAGTCCTCACATCTCAATCCTGTCAACACACTTTGAATTGTTTCATGTGGGAAGTGTGAACGTGTGTAAATTGAGCCTGCTGGATCCGCCTGTAACTGTGGGCTTTGGAGGTGAAATCGGTTAGAAAACAAGGAACCTGCAGCACTATTGCTTTTTTCCATATAAATTACACCTAAATGATCGAGTTTACAACAAAAAAAACAAAATCATTACCTGAAGAAAAACAGTGGAAATACTAACTACAATTTTCACATCTAATTATTTCCAAGGATCACATCTGCCAAGTGTGTAAATCAAAGTTTTCCCATTGGAAAAAGTAATTTATAGTTTGTTTTGTTCTTCTGTTTTAGGAAATATTCCCTGAGAGGTTTTTTTTAGCTTTCGGCCTCTCCATGAGACCAGACATGGAAGAGGTAACTCGAAAACCCTTTTTCTTTGGAGCCATTTAGAGGAGAATGTGTCACTTCCCCTGGTGGCTCTTTTGAAGGTCCCACATGTTCTTGAGTTCATAGCTGAATTGAAGTTCAGGGTCTTCTGATACAGCACACAATTCAAGTCCCCCTCTGTTGAAAATCTTGTTTTTTGAGTTATGACTTGAGGCATTCTTACTATGACAGAGAGCAAATGTAATAGAAAATCATTTCCTTTTTGCATTTCTGAGTATTTCTCCTTTTAAATAGCTGTCGATCAAACTTCCGCATAGATGCTCTTTTTTATTAATGAGCCGTTGTAATGTCACAAGGCCCCAGGAACGCCAGACTGTCCAGGGTGTACCCAGCTTGCCCAACAGTAGCCGGAACGAGTGCTGTTGGGCACTTTGCACATTGTTCAAAAGTGTTGACTTGGAACCATAAATATGTCACCTTTCACTGTTTATTTATCGCAGTACAGTTGGAGTTGTTTGCACTTTTTTTTTCAATTAGCTCAGCACCAATGACCACATCCATGTAGAGGAGATTTTGGAAACAGAGACATCAGATAAACATGAAATATGACTTTTTAAGACATTTATTTTGTGGGATTTTGGTTAAAACTTCATAATCATAATTAAAACACCATTGGGAACGTTTTTATTTTAAAAACAAATAGTCATAGGGCGTCTTTAAGTACTAACACCAAACAGCCCAAACAATCACACAAACACCACCATGCTATACTGTGGTGATGATGTTCCTTTTGTGACGTGCTGAGTTTTAATAATAATACTTACTGTCACATTAGTCTAAAGAATACTTATCCAAAAGTTGTGAGGATGATCCAAATGTCTTTGTCAAATGTGACGGCTAGCTTTCTCTTTTCTCAACAGTGCAATTTTCTTAAGACTCTTTCATGGATCCATACGTGATCAGTAGCTTTCTCTTCATTATTCTATAAACTCTGACCTTAGTCACATTCACCCTTACAGGTTGACCTGTGTTGTGGGTTCTTGGGTTGTCCAGGCCTGGAGAGGGTCATAAGGGGTGTGGCCGCATCTTATAGGGAGGTCAGGTGTGTCTTGCAGTTCCCTTGAGGCTTGTGCTGCCATCTTAAGTGCCGTTATGAAATAGAACATTCCATTGTTGTGCGTGTGGTAAATGTATAGTACTTTAGTCATTAGTGACGTGCGCGTGGTGTCTCCTTACTGACCTTTCTGACTGCGTCCACAGGGTGTGCATATATATGTAAGTCCCTGTAGGACACCCGCAGGGTGCACACACAAACTGCACTCTGATTGTCTAATTTCCTCATTCTAACAGTTAGTCGGCAAGCACGGATTGTGCAAAGAGCGCTAACGTCTCACTTGAACACTAACGGCCTCCTTGTGTAGTGCGCAAGTTTCAGGGTTACAGATTTTTTTTTTAAATCTGTGCAACATGCCTGCATCTCACAGACTTTACCCTGACTTTCCCATGGTTTAAATGTGCACCATGACCTGTAACCCCCAGCATGCCTATTGGAAAAAATGTACATGAACATTTTTGCTCTATATAGGCTCACTGAAAGCTCTACGACTTTGTGCGACTTTTGTTTGGGCCACCTGTGGGCCCTGTACAGGTTCGCCCATTTTTCACCCACAGACAGCCCGTATCCACCCAGATGAGAAGTTGTGACTGAGGCGTCAACTCAGTCAGGTGATGGCTGCAGTTCTTGTGAATTTCCTCTGGGGTTTTTTCCAGAAAGAGACATTGTTGTGTTTTCATTTAGGTTGATTTGTAACTCAGAGGAAGGAGTTTGACTGATTCCTCTCACTGTGGTTCTTTTGAGTCCCAAAATGTCAGAAATAAATTTGGAACATTAGCTAAATTTATATTAGTTGTTGAGTTAGTTTCACATCAGTCATAACATGTATTTGGAGGATTTTCTGCTTTTTAAGCTCCCTTTTGTGTAAATTGTTTGATTTAGCAAAACCTCAAAGCCCCCTAATCTATTTGGGGGTCCGGACATGGTTATCTTCCTCCTCCACCTAACTTCAGTTTAAAATCCTGCCAAGCTGGTTATACTAAGTTATTGCAGTCACTCTTGCATCACAGCGTTAACCTTTAAAACCTGAAAAGTGTTTTATTGTCATCCATTTTTCTGTCATTAAAAGTCACAGCAGCTTTAACAGTACTAACACAAAACATTTACAGAAATATAAGATTTTTATTTTTATAGAGACTGATAAATATAATGACAGAGAGAAAGGCCTGTCGTCGTCTTGTTATGTGTCTCTAACAGCCATTGGTTATTTTTAGATACTGGAAAACTGTCTGTAAAAGAGCAGATTTTTCTGTTTGTGCTCCATTTGAGAGTGAAGATGCTCAGAAATCTCGCTCTCTGTCATAAAGCTCCTCACTTTTTGTGGTTAAAAAAGGGTATGTCGGCCGGCTGGGGGGGCTATGGCGGCGGGGGTGGGGAGGGTAACAAGATGAGTATGTGTGCGTGAGTGCATGGGTAGGACGGACCTGGGGTCTGGCTCTGCTGGGACCCTCTGGGGCTTTCCCTCCCCATCACAGAGAGGGGAGGGCACTGAGAGGGTTGGGGAGGGGGACTCAGATATTATGGCGGGGGGTTATGGGGTGGCTGTAGGTGCAAGATCCCTGGGTTGCTTAGGCTGTGCCTGGGCTGGTTTATGGAGACGGGCGCCGGGTCGGGTGGTGGACGGCCCATGGGTTCCGGGGCCCTGGCTTCGGCCCCGGCCCTGTCACGGGGTGTCCGGTGCCCGTGGCCCCCATGGCTGCCGCTGGTACGTGCCCTAAGCGACACTGGGTTCGCGAGCCTCTGGGCACTGGGGCCCTTTAGGGGGCCCTCTCTGTGCCTGGCCGGGTGGGGTGGGCGGTCCCTCCTCCGGCTGCTCTGCCAGGGCGGATGCTCGGGGGCTCCTGGCCTGGGGGGCTCTCCTCCCCTCTCCTGGTCTGGCTGGTCTGGCTGGGTAGGATCTGGTCCCCTTATGAACACACGGTTCACGTCGGCAGCATGTGCCAGATCCTCACGCACGCGCACACTGCCACACTGCTCCCTGTCTGCTTCATCCTCCTCCTTACCCACAGTGTATTGATGACAGATTTTTCTTTTTTCACTTCACTATCTTAGTGTCAGAGTTTCACTCTTGAATGTAATATTTGTCTTTCCAGCAGATCTGGTATAATTGTTATAGCTTAAAATAATAACTTATTCAAATCAGTGCTTCAGTTCGAACCGAGCATTAGTTTGGGAATGAAATGTGGTTAAAGTGAATTTGAACGTGCATGGTTGTTGGTGCCAGAAAGGCTGGTCTGAGTATTTGAGAAACTTTTGATCAGCAGGGAAGTTACCCACAACTATTTCTAGGGTTTACTGTGAATGGTCAAAAAAAGTGAAAATTTGATGGGCTACAGCCGCAGAAGATCACACGGGGTGTCACTCGTGCAGCTAAGAACAGGAAACTGAGGCTGCAATTCACACAGACTCATCAATAGATTTTGAAAAACGAGAGCTCAGGTCTGATGAGTCTCCATTTCTGCTGCAACATTCAGATGGTAGGGTCAGAATTTGGCATCAACAACATGAAAGCATGGATCCATCCTGCCTTATATCAACAGTTCAGGCTGGTGGTGGGATAATTCAATTCAATTCAATTTTATTTGCATAGCCCAAATTCACAACAACAGTCGCCTTGATGGGCTTCAGACGTAATTGAAAAAGTTAAACATAAATCAGAACGATCATGAATATATAGAATTCAATAGGAAAATACTAAATTGAACTAACAAACTGACTTAACTAAACTGAACATCCCTGCCCTTAGACACCCCTTCGCGGTAAGGAAAAACTCCTAAAAAAACGAAGAAACCTCAGGGTGCTCAATAGCGGCGGATCCTCCCCCTGGACAGACAGGCGACTACCAGAACTTATAGAGAAGAATTGACTTATTAATCTCTACAACTACATATTTAAAGTCCAGCAGACGAGCTTCATCCAGACGGAGTTGGGGGGACAAATGTAATTTCTAGTCGAGCAGAGATGGGGCAGGATCCACAGCCAGGTGTGAAAGCAGGAGCAGAGACGAGCCAGAGACGAGCCAGAGGCAGGATCCACAGCCAGGTGTAGGAGCAGTAGTAGAGGCGAGCCAGAGACGAGGTACACACGGTCAGGTACAGGAGCACGGATGAGCCAACTGGAATCTGGAGGCACTCCCACTCCCCAGGAGGGGAGAGGGAAAAAGGGACAGTACATGAATCGCACTGCACCAAAACAGAGGCATGGAGAACTAAATGATGAATAAAGATCAAGAATAGAGAAGAGAGGAAGGGTAGAAGTAGATGAGAGAAAAGAGAACAGAACCCCAGAGCACCATAGTTACCCCAGCTTCAACTTCTAGCAGCCTACTAAAAACTAATTGTTATTGTTATTAAGTTTTATTTAAACACATTAACATTAAATATATTTCAGAATATTTCATGGTCTGACAATAAGCCTGTCCAAAGAGGAATGTTTTCAGTCTAACTTTGAAAAGGAGGATCCTCCCCAGGACGGACAGGCGCATTTACCAGAACTCATCGAAAGAAATAACTTATCAAACTCTCTACAACTACAGGCCGTGGTGCAGTGGTAGGTTAGCCCACCCAAGATCGTGAAGATTGCAGGTTCGACGCTCCCGCCAGTACGCCAAAGTGTCGGCGAACTTTCTGAAGTGTCCTTCTAACATGGGCCCATGTGCTCTGGTGAGAGGTTGGCGCTGTGTGTTCGCAGTGAGCCACCATCAGCGTGGGAATGTGTGTTTGCATGGGTGAATGGGCTTGTAACTGTGTGCCATTGGCATCTGGAAAAGAGGCAAAGCGCTTATATAAGACACGGGCATTTACCATTTACATATTTAAAGTCCAGCAAATGAGCTTCATCCAGATGGAGTTGGGGGGACAGCCGAGACAGGATCCACAGCCAGGTGTAGGAACAGGAGCAGAGAGGAGGTACACGGTCAGGTACAGAGCAGAGACGAGCTAGAGCAGGATCCACAGCCAGTATAATGGTGTGGGGATATTTTCACACACTTTGGGCCCCTCAGTACCAACTGAGCATGGTTACAATGCCACATCCTACCTGAATGTTGTTACTGACATTCGAAATTCGCCTCTGAGTTGTTGGCAGACTGTTGCCACGGAAATAACCCTCCGCTAAAATCCTATCATCCCTTTGTTTATACTCTCTCCCGCTAGCTTAGAGCTCCTCAAACCCTCAAATCTAACATTAATGTGCAGCAAAAATGGCGATCAATATATCAGTCTATCCAGCTGTACAGTTTTGAGTCAGATCCCAGCTCAGACGAGAAAACAAAGACGTGCTTGATCTAGTCATCTACAAGTAGATGCATAATAATGGAGTGGACCAGGGAGCTTATGGCCCACCCATTGTATCTCCTATATCCTAATTTAATTTATTTTTCAAAGTGCATTTTTTCCATGTGCTCCTGATTCAAAGCACTTTCAATCAAGAAATACTCAATAATGCAATTTTGAGCTAATTTTCTTGCATTTATATGAATAAAATCATGACAAAATGCCAAGGCTATATTTGGACATAGTTTGTTAAAAACACCCTTTAAAAGTATCTTTTAAGAAAAGCATTCAAACCTCACCAGCTGAAATAAGCTTCTTACCTTCCTTGAAAGAAATAATTTTATCTTAAAAAGAGAAAGGAGAAATGACAGAGCTGTTGCTGGCGTGAAAGGTTTTCTCTCTATTGCAATTTAAAATCTCAAATCCATGATCTTTTTTTCCCTACGGTGTAACACTTAGTGGAAAATACAGGTTTAAGTCAGACCTATGAAGCACTTTTTGGGACCTATTCCAGCAAAGATATAAAAAAATAAAAATAGACATTTAGAGATCTTTGCAGGCATACAAGCGCACCCAGCAGGCGGCATCCAATTATCTTTGCTCACAGTAAATGAAAAACAGTCAAATTAGTATTCGGCCTTGCGCGTGCGTCTTCAAGAAATGGTACATAAAGAGAAGAGCAAATCTCCTTCACTCACGATTTCTCACAAGCCGAAACACAAAGACAAATGTAGGCTATTTCAGAAAATTACAAGCCTGTGTCATCAAAGCTCTCCCCGCAGAGACGTTATTCTTGATTGCTCCTCCCATCTAAGCGCCCTATTTCTTCCCAGTCATCCTTGTTTTTCAACACTTGCCTCACGTCACAGGGAGGAAAATGCCTGAGCTTGACTCTTTTTAACGGTTTGTGTGTAACTGGGAAAAGGAATAGATGAAACTTTAAAAAAAAAATTCCCTCTTTGTTGCCAGAGAACAGACGGAAGACAAAGTTTTATAGAGGCAGCCGTGAAGTTCTGCCTCATTAGATAGAATGGCTGTTCTATATTCAGTGTCTCCATGGGGCTAACAAATGCAACGAGTGGGCCAGACTGGATTTTTTTTTCGCCAGAGCAAGGCCTTTTGGTGCTGGGTAGGCGAAGAGGGCGAGGCCAGCCCTTCAAAAACTGGATTCCTTCACAAACAAGCAAACTTTGACAAAAAACAAAGCCTCTGGAAATAATGATGGTCATCAAAAACGATCAGACTTTTAACCGATTCAGTCTGTACCTTACTGCAGAAACCTAATAGGTGATAGCTGCCAATAAAGCTTTTCCTAAGATCTTTTCTCAATTCTGCCTTTCATAAATATTATTATCTCTCAAATAAGATACACAAGTAATCATTTGTAGTCTCATTTTTAATTATTGTTTGTGAAAATACCACATTTTTTACACTGCTCTGACTCTCGTAGTTCACAGAAAGTCAATTATTTAAGCAGCTGGGGAGCAGTTTTCAGCAACACCAGGCGAATGTGCCAACTTTATATTACCCAAAGCAACTTTCATATCTCCTAAAACTGATCAGAAATAAAAAAAGAAGGAAATTTGATAGTTACAGATATTCTGAACAGTCACAGATACATAGCAAGTCTAGGAAAAAAGAGGGAAAATTGTATATCCTGTTTGTAACGTGGGTTCCGGTCTTTGGCATAAAATGATCTAAGTACTGTTTGTATTTTGGTAAATTCTTTTCCCTAAGCTCAAATCTTAATAATATAGTGAAAGTACTTAGCTGTAATTGTAACTCCAGACACAAGTGCAAAAGCGCCATTGTCATTGGTCGGATAGTTTTCGAGGCGGCGCGTCAAACCAAAAAAACGAACCCGAGGCGTTTTTAAAAAAATGATGCTTTGACTCGTGGTGTTTTTCGCGTCGGTGTGCACACTCACAATGGTGCCCTTTGTTTAGTCACGAGGCGTTGAATGTCGGCGAATATTGCGGGTGAAATTCGTCCCGGTGTGTACGGGCCTTAAGACTGTCACGTTGACGTGTAGAGCTGGAAAATGTGTAACGTTTTTGGGTTCTACGTGTAAAATGCGTGCTCATTGAACTTGAGATTAAATCATGGAGGAAAAATTGATAACTGTGTTTTGTGCTCAGCTGGAATTATATGACACCAAGTCTTTCATATTTCAGGATGGAGCTGTGAAAGAAAAAGCCTGGAGCAAGATTTGTGAGATTCCAACATTTTACGTCAAGCCTTTTCCAAATAGCTAGTAGCTAGTAAACAATAGAAAAAGAAAAGGGAGGAGATACCCCTGCCTGCTTGTCCAGTGTGAACACCATGGGCTGAATGCGCGTTCAAGAACATGCGTCACATGGTCAGTGTGTCCGTAGCTTTATGGGAAGGTTATTTATTTTTCACAGGTGCTTATCAGAAAGAAAGTCCACTCTCAGTGCTGCAGTTTAAGGACACATCTTAGTGTTTCCATCCTGGATGAAAGATTAGAGGATTAGGGAACCGTCTCTAAGTTGCTGTTTTATCTCTGTGTCCCAGATTCAGCGTGATATCATTAGATTGCTGAAGGAAATTCACTCCAGTTGTGGGACTGCAGGCCAAAATAATGTGTCATTATTTTCGATTCAAAAAGACCCTTTTCAAACAGGCTATTTCATTGATAACTTAATAGGGCTTTCTCTTTTCATACTGACTTGCTCAGGGACTCAAAATGCAAATGTTATACAGGCTATTAGAGGTGTTTAGCAGGCTTCTGTTTAAAAGACTTGGGCATTATTTGGGCAGATGGACAAAAACCCAGAGGCTGCCCTTACCCCTGACCCTCCACAGATGCTCCAAAGTTAGTCAAGGAGCTGTGGAGAATCAGTAACACACCGGAACCGACTTGTCAATGGGCAGGACAATTAGGAGCGCAGGAGCGCCGCTCCTGGCTGCGCAGTGGCGCTCGTTGCCCCATGAAACACGCAGTGATTAGGGACGAGATGAAAGAGGGAAGGAGACCATGCGGCGCGTTTCTGTGCAGGCCTGGGTGACTGATGGGTCCGGGCTGAATGGGGCTCTGGTGGTCATACATAAATTAAGAGGTTAAGTGAGCATTCAGGAACAAATGGTTGCATTTATTTACTAAGAATAATAGTTTCCTGCAGAGAACTCGCAGCCAGTGTTTCTACTTAGAATCACTCAAAATTCCCCTTCTGCTTTCTAAATCAATAATATCTAATTAATCCATCATAAAGCTGTTAATGATAGCCAAACCTTTCATTACGTATTAAAGACCCTTTTCCAATCATCTTTTGATCTGTTATAAAAGCATTCCTAGTGTTTTTTAATAGGATTATGCTGTTTTTAACTAAAAGAAAAGAAAAATGTTTTCTAGGACATCATCATCATTTCTGCAGAGCGTCAGTAGCTGAGTTGTGGGCCAGACTGTTAAGTAAGACTGCCCTCACTTCCTATCATCCCTTCATTAGTGCTGCAACAAAAACGGCAAGCAATCGAAGCTATCCAGCCTTACAGTTTTGATCCAGATCCCTTCTCGAACGAGGAGAACAAAAGATGTATGCATGTGGATCTATTCGTCTATAAGTGGATGCATCAGAATGGACTGGAGCATGAAGCTTGTGGCCCACTGATCGTACCTACTTTACAGCTACAGGCCTTTTCCTACAGTATTTTTTCATCTGCTCTTGATTCACAATGATTTAAATAAATAAATACTCAGAAATGCAATTTTGAGCTTAATTTTCTTTGTATATGTCCTCTATCGTGAAAAAAATGCCAAAAAGAAGATGTTAAAAACACCAAAACAAATGTTTTTATTAAAGTGGGTCTTTAATGCAGATAAAAAGAAAATAATCAAACCAGATGATAAGAAAGTGCTCGAAGCAATTTAAAAGCAGTTTGGAAGCACATGTAGTTCCAAACTGGCGCACAAAATGTTAAACTCCAATTAGCTTGGAGTTCATTAAGACATCAGAGGCTGCATGTTCACGTGGCTCGTTACACAGAACAAACATCGCAGCTCCCCGCGCGAGAATCCCACAGGAATGCGCCAGGCAGGTGTAAATGTAAAACCTTAATAAGGCGTATCAAAAGCATCAAAGGCGCGTCGCGCTGAGCCATTCTGCCATTAGTCCACGCAAGACAAAAGCCATCAGAGACTCTTCCGCGCTAAACGGCGCAGAATGGGTCTGAGCTGCGGGAGTTATATTGAAATCACAAATTCCCCCCTGCAGTCTGCACCAGGCGGGCAAAGAGTCTGGACTTCTAACGAGACAGATGACGCGAAGCGTGCGCGGTGGAACTCAGCATGTGCGCATTTTTGAGCTTTTGGAACATGTGCAGGGGCGCTGCTAGAGCCCCCTGGAGAGAAAGAAAATCACAAGGGAGGGTTGGGGGGTACCAACCAGCATATAGAAGGATGTTTCTTAAATCAGACACTTTCCAAAAATGTGTTATTTTCGTTTTCAATAATAAATTAATTTGTTTTGAAATTATAAAGGACAAAAACTTTGAGTTTTGATGATAAGTCATCCTGTCCAATTTGGCTGTTTGCACAGTGTTGCTCTTTATTTTAGACATTAGTCTCTCCAAAACAGCTTACAGCATATTTACCAAACTGAAGCAAACATGATGAGATTACTTGTCCTCCTATGCTGCTTTTTGACTGGACACCGTTATTATGTATTCTGGCACATGTAACTATTTATGTTTGCTGCCTTCTAATGTTAAAGATTCAACTTCCGACCAGGAAAACCTCTTTGTAGTTGAGAGTGAAGCATTTGTACAGTGTTCCCCTTGCTAAATCACTTTTTTTTGGTGTGTGGTGCAAATTAGATCTTGTCAATCAATCTCTTTTGCGCTGTATCTCCTGCACAGAATGCGTTCAGGTGCCAGAGTTCCATAAATCTTCAATTAGATGAGAACAATGAACTTATTTTTCTACAAAGATTTGAACTTTTAGAGTTTAAACAAAAGAGAAAAGTGGGAAAATGTGCATCCCTGTCTAAGAAAAGAGTATAAAGCACAAAGTGATAATTTGGAGTTTACAGCTTTAAAACATCTATCCTACTTCGCAGAGTTCACCTATCGCAGGTTATTTTTGGAACGTGACCTCCTAAACCCCATAAATGAGGGAACACTTTAATCCAAATGGTTCCATTGCTCATGTTCTGCATATAGAACACAGTAGTTGCAGGTCATCGTATACCATTTAATGTTACATGCTTTTCATGCAGAGTAAGTTTTAAAATTGGTCAACTAGAAGGTTTGCAATGCCATTGAGTTAAACCTAATTTACTCCAGTGCATGAATTGTTTAATTTTATAACAAACAATCTTATTTTTTTCAAAAATCACAATAAATTTGATCAATATTTGCTGTAGTGGGGGGGCACCTTTATCCATCAATCAATTGTCTGAACCCGCTTAATCACTTTCAGGGTCATGGGGTTGCCAGAGCCAATCATGGCTACTGTTGGGTGAAGCAAAGGTGAACCATGGAGGGATCACCTGTCTATTCCTAGGTCAGACACACACACACTTGCATCACTGAGAGACAATTTAAAATAAAAATGAAAATGTACAAACAATTTTATTTTTGGACAGTGTAAGGAAGCTGAAGCGAGAAAACCCATACATGCACCAGGAGAACATGCAAACTTCACACAGAAGGGACCCATCTGGGATTTGAACCAGTGCCTTCTTGCTGTGAGGATAGAGTGCTAAGCACTACACCAAAACGCAGGCCATCCATCCATTCTCAGAACCTGTCCAATCCCGTTCAGGGTCACAAGGATGCTGGAATCTATCACCAGCTGTTGAATGAAGGTGGGGTAAACCTGGGACAGGCTGCCAGTCTGGTGCAGAGCCATACAAACACACATTCACACATATGGGACATTTTGGAGTCATCAATTAACCTATGTAGCCTGTTTTGGAGTGAAAATCCTGGCATACACAAAGAGAACATACAAACTCTACACAGAAAGGTCCCAAGCTGGGATTTGAACCAGTGCCTTCTTACTGTGGGGCAAAAGTGGCAACTATTACATTACTGGGCAACCCGAAACCAAGTTTAATGAACATCACATTTCTGTTTTATATTTAAAATTGCATACAAATATAAATACAATCCTCTGGTTGACAAGTGAACATCATGTCTTTAGCACAAACAATCTCTGTGTGCGTTCCAAAAACTGACTGGCTAATTCTCTTGCTTTACTGATAATTTTTAGAATACCCAGAATTCAGAGATGTCAGTGGGCCAATGTGGCAAAGACCACCAATGAAAGAACTTCTTTTAATCAGCCTTCAAACCAATGAGTCTATGATTACACTCTCTAGCCATCATTTAGCATTCATCGGTCATTTTACTTCTGGCCTGAGTCCTAACCATTTATTTTCCACACATGTGGCATTTTTTTTTAAAGTCAGACAATATTACACTTTAATGAGCACTTTATATCACAGTTTGAATTTGCAATTCATATGTGAAACCAAAAATCCCTTATTATCTGGCAGTATGAAGAAAGTTGTGCTAAACTGAATTACTCTGCAAGGCATTGAGGGGGTTCTTTCATGCTGCCAAGCTGCTCTGCTATTCTCACTACAGAGGAAACTGCAAAATAATGAAGTCAAAGCTAAGGAGTTAGTGTTGCTGATTTCAGATTTTAAGTATGTAATATGATCTTGTAACGGGTGTTATAGCTGTTTCATCAAAGCTATAGAGAGACTGTTATTGTAGGAAAACAAAAAGCTATCAGATCTGCAGTATAGTCCATGTTCCAATGATCCTGTTAAGGACACGATTAGTTTTTCAGTAGTGGTCTGAATGTTGTACCTTTCCTTGCTTCATCACACCTTCAGTTAAGCTCATCTGCTCCACAGAGGCCAGAAGTGAGTGACAGGGATTTGATTATGAGTTCAAACCTGCAAAGTATATAACATGGAGGGGAGTGGGTCCCAAAGACCAAGACAGAGAAACTCTGATCCACCCTCATCTGAGCAAGATGGAGCAGATCCTATGAGTTCTCCAGATCATTTTAAGACCCACTCCAATGAAAATCATGTTTTTGGCATTTTTGATTTATTCTTGTAGCATTTCTCTTATAATTGAGCTAAAACTGTGTTTCTGAGTATTTCTTTATTCAAATCATTGTGAATCAGGAGCAGACAAAAAAAGTGCTGTCGGGAAAAACCTGTAGCAGTAGGTACAGTCGGTGGGCCACCTTTCTCCACTTCATTCTGACACATCTACCTTTAAAGGAACAAATCCATGTACGTCTTTGTTTTCCTCGTTCGAGCTGGAATCTGGCTTAAAACTGTACGGCTGGAAAGCTCCAATATTGCTCGTCATTTTTGTTGCACTGGTAATGTTAGATTGGGGTTGTGAAGGGCTATAAGCTAGTGGGAGAGGGTGTTAACGAATGGATGACGGTACGTAGTGGTAGGCTTGCTTTGTGCCAACAATCCTGCCCACAACTCAGAAGTGAATTTTCAATGAACTCCTGCCGCTTTGCAGAAATTACGACCTAGAAAACAACAGGTTTTTTAGATTTTGGCTAAAACTTGCATAATGATAATTAAAGAGAACGACTGGGAACAGTTTTAAAAGACATCAAAAGATGATCGGAGTGAGACTTTAAAGGGTGAAAAGTAATTCAATGACAGTTTGTAACAATATCATATTAATTTTACTGTAGGCTTCAAAACTTGTTATTCGACTTGAAACAAGAGATAAATAGTTAAAATTTCACTTGAACTTAATTGACTTCAGACTTGACTTGGACTTGCAAAGAGGGATTTGTGAGCATCTCTGCTACCTGACAGACAGACCAGAGTTTTTAAGGGGTTGTGTGTTTGAACAGGTGGCCAGCAGCCCAAGGGAACCTCAGGGGAGGATTCTCACATCATTTCTCTCTGTACTTAGGATTTCTAAGCAAGTCAGTCTATTCGACATCAGACATTCTCGGAATACTGGGCAAAGGTCAAGTCTGTGAAAAAATGAGTGCTGGAGAAGGTTTCAGCACAGGGTGGGAACAGTTTTCAGCTTGTACACGATGCAAAGGATAATAGTTGTTGGAATTGTTTGAGGTGGTGAAAAGATGGTTTATAAGAACAAGAAAAACAGTTGTAACTAAGCTCGACTAATTAAAATGTACAACGTTTCTTTAAAAATAATCACAAGTTTTAAGTCTCAAACAAGAAAGGACAGTAAAAAAAAGAAAACATTAAGAAGTTGCTCCTGTTGCTTAGCAGTGTCTAAGCAGATTGATATATCATACACTTGTTTTTGTTAAACAAATTTAGAAAGATAAAAAAAGGGGCCAAGCAACGTCTCTGCCAGAAGACAGTATTAACACCTGTGTTGTTTTAGTAAAATGGCAGGGTGTAAAACGAATCTAAATAATAAAACTGTTTCAAAACACTAAGAATCATTGTATTATCAAACTTTAACTAAAAAAAGCCATTTAAATGGAAACTTTTAAACTTTTAAAAATGGTTAGCTCACATTGACCAAGAGTACCAATGGGAATAGCAGATTTACAGAACTCCCATAACTGCACGTCCTTGACTGCGAAAAAGGATTTAAGCCGTTTATAAATTCTAAAACGAACAATGGCTCTACTGTCTACATAAAGTTATTTTTTGCAATAAGAAATTTACCTTTTGCCTTGAATTTTATTTTACATCTCTAGAAAACTTTTCTATCTCAGTTGTGAATTTTCTCTAACACATGGCAAATTGTCCTCAGGCATATGAATAACATATTTGAATGATGAAATCCAGCACAGTTCCCTTTGGCAGGCAAAGTCCCTTAAATCCTCACATCTCACCAGGCACGCAGGGGTGGGTTTTGGGAAATGAGGTATATGTGTGCATCTCCTTGAGGGCTGATGGGGAGCTTGCATGTGCACACTTGCTGTAGGTGGTTACATGTGTGTCGCCTAAATAAAAGGCAGCTTATGCAAATTACGCATGTGACCAACTCCGGGGAAAACGACAGTGCCACACACAGGGTTTTAATGCGCTGCTCTGCTGCTGTCTTAGCTGAGACTAACGAGGCACGGCCGGGCTGGAGCTGCGGCAGGCGTAAGACGAGTTCATGGGCCTTATGTGAGGTGACACGGAGGGCCCTGCTGAGCCTGGGGATGAGGTGCGCGAGGAAGAATTAGCAACAGTCAAGGCTGTGGCCCACTTCTTCCCATCGGAGGCTCTGATAGGTGACGACTGGAGTGCGTGACACACGGACATGGCAGAGTGCTGCTTGTGAGAATCGTCAGGGGGATCACAAACAAGCAAGGCCAGCTACTTCCCTCCTTCCATCTACTTTCCTCCTTTTTTTATGCTTGTCAGTCATTTCTCATCTGACAACGAAGGTGGCGCGTCTCGTGAAGCGTGGCCTACTTTCCTGCTCTCCAGCAGAATGGAAATGGGCTTAACTTATTTCTTAAGGAGCGTCTGTCTGATTTTAATTAACATCACCGCGGTTGTGATAAAACAAGGCTCTGTCTATATCTTACAGCAACAACATCCCACATCCGCCTTCTGTCTTTTTCACTGTGTGTGTGTTTGTTTGTGTGTAGTGACACAAACTCAAAGCTGAAATCCATAATTTACCCGAATGCCCACGAGCGGCACAACACAGATTTCAACACACTTCTCTCGGGTCTCTCATGAACCCTTGTGTTGCTGTGGGTCCTCTTTCTAAACGCACAAATGAGCAAATGAGCGCACATTCAACCTGTCTAATTTTTTTGTTTTTTTCTAATAAATATCCTTTTTTTGTCAGTACTGTTTTTCTACATACCCTCCCCCAAACATTAAGCTTTTCAGAGTTTGGTGTTTTGCATCGTGGCACTCCTCGTTTTGTCATATTGCACAAGGAGAGTATTTATAGCACATTCTTTCAAACAATGTACTGCATTTCTGTGTATTCATTTGGAAATAATAACATTGACAACTGCTTGAGAGATGGAGGGCTTGAGAGAGGGAGAGGGACGCATTTTGAGCATGTACCCACTAACGAGCTGTATTGTGCTCCAGGCAATGTGTATGATAGCTTGAAGCTTCTGTGTGTATGTGTGTGTGCAAGGGTGTGCGTACCTACTTATTGGCAGCTGAGGGATCTTAACAGTCTTTTTTTTCTAATTTTATATGCAACTCTCCTGTCTCCCTTTCTTTCTGTCTCTTGTTTCCTTTCCTTCCACCCTGCATCCTCTCCTTCTCTCTTTTTTCATCCCTCCCCTCCATCATTTTCCCACTCAGACGTAGGTTTTGCTCTATTATGGCCCCAAACTCTCTCTGTGCCGTTGTTTGGAGTGTAATGCATTATCCATCTCCATTCCACTTTGTTCACTCCACTTCACATCAAGTAGCTGCAGCTCATGAGCAACACAAGCTCACGCTGACATGCAGACGCTCAAGCAGGCGAGGGAGGGAGCCGCACAACGTTCCCATTAACTTTAATATTTCAGCAGCGTCACAGCAGCCGCCAGCAGCCTTGTCACCGCCTGCTCCCCCGGGAGACGCCGATCCTAGATCGGCCTGTCTCGCCCTCAGCACTGCCACGGCCACCGGGATGGGGGAATGCACTTGGCTAACCCAAACTTCCTGCTACTGTGCCCGGCAGTCCCTGGAGGCCCCCCTTCCCCCGCTGCACCACCTCCACACCCACCCGTTGCCTCCTGTCACCACCACTCCTGGACCCACCACTCTCTCCAGGGACTGAGTCCACAAGGGAATGAAGAGGCAGTAGAAAGCAAGACGAGCAGAAAAGAGAGACGCTCTCACAGGTTGTGTGGGTGGACTATGGGGTGCTGATTAGGCCCTTGAAGTGCTAACACGCAGACATGCAGATAGATGCAAGGCATAATGCTTCCTGCTGTTTTGAAAATTCACAGTTTCAAAACCTTTAGAGGCATACAGTGAGGACAGCGCGCGCAAAAGTCTTTTACTCTCTAAGGTGGAATGTTTTTCCATTTGTTCTGAAATGCATGTCTTTGATCAGCTAGATGGAAAAGGTCTGCTGCATATTAGAGCTGCCTGTCGATTTGTGTTTTTCATCTTCCTCCCTTTACATCTGTCCATCTTTGTGTGACTTCGTAAATGCAAGGAATTGAACAGAACTTTGCAGTTTCTGTGGCAGAAATTTGTTTTTATGTTCACCAGCTCTACAAGAAATAGAAAGAAATGACACAAAAGCCTCTTTGTTTCTGCTTTAATTCTTTTCCATTCAGTTTACCAAGGTCTGAACGACTGCTGCTTAAATGTGAAGCTGTGTTCACGCAGGCCTCAGCAACGTACATTCAAGCATCCACTTCTTATAACAAAAACTTTGTGAACGCACATAAATGAGCGTTTCGGATTCAAAACTCTCTTTTTCACAAGTGGCAACGCGATTTTCTACAATCTTTTTCGGGCTTTACGTACAAAACAGACAGCCTTTGAAAACACGTTGAAAGTTAAACCAGGTTAAACTTTGACCAATCAGGGACTCAGAAGTGGTGATGGTCTCTCTTTTAATTTACAGAGTTGCCAATCGTTTGAAAATTAATCATGGAGGAGAAATTAATGATTGTCGTTTGTACCTGGCTGGAATGACTTTGTCGAAATTTAGCACCAAGCTTCTTCCAACTGTAGGTGGCGGATATTCACAAATAAACTGTAACTTAGTAAAAGAAGGAGAAGCCCCTCTCCACTTGTCCAGTGTGAACACCATGGGGTAAACGGGCATTAAAAAACGTCCTTGAACGCTCATCACATACCCAGTGTGAACGTACCTTGAGCTTGAGAAACGTCAGGCATGCACACAGCCCTAAAGTTATGTCCTTGGAGTCATAACTCATGCATGATTGCTAAATGGAAGCATTTGTTATCCACCATGCAACACAGCCACAGGAGCTGAATCTTTCATAGCCACCTTGTCCCCTCCGCCACACACGTTGAAGCCCACAGGTCAACCTCCCATGAATGCAACCAAAGACACATTGAAGCATGAAGCATAAATGCCCACAAACAGCTCTCTATCTCTATCCAAGTCTTTGTTCAGCAGGAAAAGTAAGCTGCGTGTGCAGCCACACGTGTGTGCATGCGCTGCCTTCACGCCCTTGGAAACGCGGACCCATCAAACATTAACACAGATATATCACCATTTTCTGAAAATGAAATATTCATTTTCTTGTTCGGGCTGATATGCACTCTCACAGCTCATCCTCCATTCACACAGACTAAACAGTCACTTTGGGGGCTTGCCGGCCACCTTACGAAGACAAGTGTGCTGGAGACTTTCCCGCTTGTCTTATTTCCTTTTCGGTGAAACCCGTGAAATTCTGACCTACTTAACAGAGACTTCGACATGTCTGCCGTCAGCTCACATTTTCCAACAGAAGATTGCACGAGTGGCTTTTCTTGTTTTATACATTTAACCATCAAATGTACTAACATCAAGACAGCTGACTTTTTTTTCACTAATGCAGAAAAAAATCAAAATTTCTTCATTTGTTGTAAATAAATAAAAAATCATATATCTAAACTTTCATTACTTTTTACTCTTTTCTTGACACTGAAATTATCTTCTGTGATTGAAGATACAAACTGATAACAGGCCATTTTAAAAGGATATAATCTTTTTGTTGTTACCTTACAACCTTTTTTTGACAGGGATTTAAGGTTTCTTTGCTGAGGTTAGGTGTTTTGCTAAAGGACACAAAAAGCTGCGATTTGGAGCTTTTCGTTCTTTTTTTCCACACTCCTCCTGTCAGTTCACACATCACCCCTGAGGGTGGATTATTCTTGTCCTTGTGTCTACTTTCAAAGGTCATTCTGGAACCCAAGAGGGTGTAACCAATGAGACCCCCATCATGCTCAAAACATGTCAGGAAAAAGAAAAAAAAGAAAAATCTGCGTCACTTTAAAAATACACTGACCGAAAATAAAAACGCAACACTTTTGCTATTGCTTCCATTTTTTATGGTATGAACTCAAAGATGTGCAACATTTTCCACATACACAAAATAACCAGTTCTCTGAAATATTGTTCACAAATCTGTCTAAACTGTGATAGTGAGCACTTCTCCTTTGCCAAGACAATCCATCCCACCTCACAGGTGTGCCATATCAAGATGCTGATTAGACGGAATGATTATTGCACAGGTGTGCCTTAGACTGGCCTTAGACCTCCAAAATCGTCTGAGACCAGCCACTCGGACAGCTGCTGAAACAATCGGTTTGCATAATCACAGAATTTCTGCACAAACTGTCAGAAACCGTCACAGGGAAGCTCATCTGCATGCTCGTCTTCCTCATCAAGGCCTCGACCTCACTCCAGTTCGTCGTCGTAACTGACTTGAGTGGGCAAATGCTCACATGCGATGGCGTCTGGCACGTTGTAGAGGTGTTCCTTCACGGATGAATCCCGGTTTACACTGTTCAGGGCAGATGGCAGACAGTGTGTGTGGTGTCGTGTGGGTGAGCGGTTTTCTGATGTCAATGTTATTGATCGAGTAGCCCATGGTGGTGGTGGAGTTATGGTATGGGCAGGCATATGTTATGGGCAAATAACACAGGTGCATTTCATTGATGGCATTTTGAGTGCACAGAGATACCATGACGAGATCCTGGGGCCCATTGTTGTGCCGTACATCCAACAACATCACCTCATGTTGCAGCATGATAATGCACGGCCCCATGTTGCAAGGATCTGTACACAATTCTTGGAAAACATCCCAGTTCTTGCATGGCCAGCATACTCACTGGACATGTCACCCATTGAGCATGTTTGTGATGCTCTGGATCGGCGTATACGACAGCGTGTTCCAGTTCCTGCCTATATCCAGCAACTTCGCACAGCCATTGAAGAAGAGTGGACCAACATTCCACAGGCCACAATAGACAACCTGATCAACTCTATGCGAAGGAGATGTGTCGCTGTCACGTTCAGCTCGCAGTCTCGGAGGCCATCCTCATGGTAGAAGCACAGGCGGAGTCTCAGGACTTGATTTTTACTCAAACTTTATTTTCCAATTTTTTTCTGTTGGCATTTCACAGTCATGGCCCAGCTCTAACCACCAACCAACAACAACCTCCCAATGGTTACAACTCCCACCTTTATAGGATTTCTCCTTTGGGAGCTACCATCCACCCAGGTTCCCACAGAAAATCTATTTACACAAAATATTAAAATATGTACATTCAAAGTTCCCCTAACCCCTATAAAAATAAATAATTTCCCCATGCAAAAATAGAATCCACAGACTGTTCCTAAAACATTTCAATAATTCACTCCAATACTAAAATTACTAATCTAAATCTCCCCTGTTAACTATACAATGATTTTGGTTCCCTCCCTGGAACCAATATAAGGTCCTTGTACCCTTAGGGACCTCTTTTGCTGGCGGACCATTCCTGACACAGAAAACAGAGGTGAGTCATCACAATCAGACAAGGCATTGACAAGGCAGCAGGTGTAAAACAAATATTTAAATCTATGCTTTCACAGGTGCTCCTGACCCAGAAGAACATCGCTGCTGCCGCTTAACTTTAACTGCACAAAACCAATAAACTGTCAATTAACCCTTTCTGTCTTTTTCTTTAATGTGACAACTGCTCATTGTCACAGTCGCACATCAAAGCAAATGGTGGTCACACCAGATACTGCCTGGTTGTCTGAGTCCTCTGACCCCCTCAATAAAACAAAACTGAAGATTTCCGAGTGGCCTTTTCTTGTGGCCAGTCTAAGGCACACCTGTGCAATAATCATGCTGTCTAATCAGCATCTTGATATGGCACACCTGTGAGGTGGGATGGATAGTCTTGGCAAAGCAGAAATGCAGATTTGTGAAAAAATTTTCAGAGAACTGGTTATTTTGTGTATGTGGAAAATGTTTCACATCTTTGAGTTCATACCATAAAAAATGGGAGCAATAACAAAAGTGTTGCGTTTATATTTTCGGTCAGTGTAATAATGACAGTGAAGTTGTGTGTTTGTAATGGCTGCTGGTCAACCTAATGTTTCAGGTCAAAATTGCTGTGTGTCTCCATAATTATCAAACCATTTGTGCATCTGCAATCCAGACTGGCAGCCTTTACCCAACAGTAACTGAGTCGGCTCCAGGAATGTGACACTGAAGGTGATTCAGCGGGTTCTGACGATGGATGGATGGATGGATGGATGGATGGATGATGGATCATCATGGTTCTGGTTTGTTGCCTTAGTTATTGCTTCTATTTTGTTCTGTTTCATGTTTTATTTTGAAGGCTTCCTGTACATAGTTGTTTTGAGTTTTACTTCCCAGGTTCCAATCTCTCCTGATCGTTTTCACCTGTGTCTTGTCAGTTCTGTTTGTATTTAAGTCTTGTCTCTGCCTTGCTCTTGTGCTGGTCCATACCATCTGATATCTTTTAGTTACCATGAGAGTTGTTTTGTCTGTTTTTCCCTGTTTGGCAGTGCTTTTGGTTGTATAAGTAAAACCCCCTTTACTTGGAACCACCTGCCTCCCGTCTCTGTATTTTGGGTCCTTCATCAACCGCCCCCACCTGACATGGATGGATGCAGCAGCAACAACACTGAAAAGGGGCAAAACCTGATCTGCTAAAGACATGAATGGTAACTTTTGGTGAGCAAGCAAATATTCACAAGTTCTAAAATCCTGTTTTGGTTTTGTGTTATGTGAGTTTTAACCGTTTAACATCAGAGATGACACCTCAATAACTCACATTCTTTGACATATTGTAAGTCTTTGACCATTTACGCCATCAACGTGAACCATCGAATTATGTTACTGAGAAAAGTGACTTTTTGTGTCGGCTTTGCAGAGATATGCAACACATTACTAATGTTAAGTGTTGCACAACAAATAAGTTAAACCAATGAAAAATTAACTTTACAAAATGAAATAAAACAACTCAAAAGAGTTAAAGCAAGAAGAACTAGAACACAACAGGGACGAAAGAACAAGTGAAGCCAGTGAAAGAAACTAATGAGATCAAGAGCAGCTGTGGTTATCTGAAAGGAAATCAGGTGTGAACAACTAACAAGAAACCCTTCCTACAGAATCTTAAAAATCTAAGCGGTGCACAAGTCGAGTCCCAATTATCAAAATAATAGAACAGTAAAAATAAACCAACTGGAAAGTGTTAGTGCTTTCCATTAAAGAGACACCGAAGCAGAAACAAAAACACATTTTCATGGTCTCTCTACTTCATCGCAGTCCATCCAACCAGCACTGACTGGAGCCACGAGTCTGCAAAGGTGCAGGCGCAGTCTTTTCACACCACCTGTTCAAGGAAGGACCTCTGGGTCCTCTGCTGAACATCACCTTTCTAAGTTTAGGGCTAAGGGGTGGAGTGAGAAACACAGCATATGTTCTGGATCATGGATGAACAGGCTGGGAACGTGGCTGCAAAGCCCATCAAGCCTCAGACAGACGGGCAAAAGGCCAGCTTCTGCTGTTGATCAAATTCTCCAATTTAAGGTTGCTACTCAGGAAACAAGCAATAATTAGGTCTTAGTTTTCATCTGTTCATGAAAAAAGAAAAACAACAACAAAAAGGGGTGGGAGATTTTTTTGGCAGTGCATCTAAATATAGGTCTTGCTGTAGCACCCCAAGACTTCCTTATCCACTCCATTCTCTGGAGACTGAACATCTGGCTGGCAGGAGGAAGGCAGAATAAAGGAGTAATCCCAGATCCCAGGTGAGTTTAAAGAAACCCTCATCCAAGTTTGCTGCTTTTTCAGGTTTGATTGCTCCTTTTGGGTGGTGTCCAGCTGTCAAATCACTGGATACACATTTATCATCCAAATTCATTTCCTACCTAGAATCTGTATTTCTTTTGTAAATCATTGAGCCTCATTCAAAGCTACCGTAGACTACAGAATTTAATGTATATCAGTATGCTTTACATAGGAAATGTACCGTACTAACAAGCCAGTGGGATATTTCTTTATAAGGAAGGTCCTCCTGCAAAAAGCAAAAAGGTCTGATATTCTGTCATGATTTGTACATGTTTGCATATGTCTGGTTACAGATCATATGTAGCAGTTTTCAATCCTGAATTTGAGGCAAACCTAGAAATAATAAAGTTAAAGTACCATTAGTTGTCACACACATAGATACAGCTTCACTCAGGAACCATATGGTGGATTAACCCCCCCAATCCAACCCCTTAATACTGAGTGTCAAGCAGGGAGGCATTGGGTCCCATTTTTAGAGTCTTTGGTATGACTCTGCCTGGATTTTAACTCACGACCTTCCGGACACAGGGCGGACGCTCTACCACAAGGCCACTGAGCTTGTTGCAATATTTTAAAAGGCCACTTGAGGATGGTTTCAAGTGAGCAATTTCCCCCCTTGACTCAGATTGTACATTAATAAAGAACTATTTAAAAAAAACTATTCATAGTTTTTATTGCTATTTCCCCTTAGTGCCTGCTAGTATTTTAAAATGATGAATTTAGTGGAACTTTGGGGCAGGAAAGAGTCTCTGGTTAACCTTTTAACACCAAAGCTATAGCTCCAGCGTTGACATTCTTTCAACTATCGGAACTACGCAACCGTTTACGCAAGTAAAAGTAATTCCAGTGGATTCTGAAGCGGAGAAAAACCTCCTTGTGATGATATGCAACACTTTACAGAAATGAAGTGCTGAACCAACGTGAATTCTCTGATTCTGTAACTGTGAAAAGTGGCTTTGAGCCGTTATGCAACGCTACGTTAGAAAGGTTGGTAAAGGTGACAGTTTGTCAAAGAACATTAGGTGTTATCTCAGGTGTTTAAGGGTTAAAATTTATATATTACATATTACAGATACTCTACCATCTTTTACCTGTTCCAAAGATTGATCTAAGTTCTAGATTACCCTCTGAAAAAACCCTGAACGCTAGTTTGGCTCACCCAAAGCATCAATGTGACACGAGGGGTCCCCCTGCGTCCATATATGATGAGTTCGGAGTGAGAACGCATTGAAATATTTGTCTTTTAGCATCCATGTGACAATAAGAATTCATACCACTGATAAAAAACTTTGAGTTTAATATTGCAGTGTTTTATTAGTGAAATATTGTCAGCTCAATAGTTAGCAGTTGGACAGGAGTATATTAACTTTTTGTCACCAAGTAGTTTGAAATTTTCATCACTGTTCATTTGAATCCTCTTCTTTAAATCCTGACACACTTAAGGGATCTAAAAATTGGAACTATGGCCAAGTTTAAAAAAAAAAATCAGCTGAGTTGAAAATGTTAAAGAACTCTACAGTGTGAAACTCAAAAACCTGTTCAAATATCTTGCGCAGGAATTAAAAAAGTTGTTTTAGAATTTCTTTGCTGACAAGAGCGGGCTGTCAAATCTTCTTTGGGAAATCTCATCTCTTAACTTTTCCGAGCCAACTTCCATCCATAAATGATCAGACGCTAATGACCGTAGAAAAGGAAAACAATAAAATGCAAATCTATTGGCAAGCGCTGCAAAAAGACCAAATTTGAATGAAATTCAAGCCTTTAAATAAACTCATTTCAGGGAGTGGAAAGCACAACGAATCACTGAAAAAGGGGGGGGGGGTGTTAACCGAGGCCTCAGACTCACAAATGCACAAATCATCACTGGAAAATCATTAGAAATCTGGCGAGGTAAAAGGACACAGATTGAGGAACAAACCCCTCATTCAAGCAGCCTGACACACTCAAACCCACACCCCAGCGCACTCACACAGAGGAAGTGATGTGGAAGGGAAGTGGGGCGGTTCTGATGAAACAGCGCAGCACACACTCACAGCAACGTCCCGTCATGCCTCCCACCCTCCTCTGTGGACATTTATTGCTCCTTCTGTGTGAGTTTTTTTTCTGTGGTTGAGGTTCGTTCTCACATCTCATTGTGTGTGTGTGAGTGTGTGTGTGTGTGGCTGTGAACAAAAGCCTCATTAGTGATTCATTTGTGTGTGTTTAACCACTGTGAAGAAAAGGCAACATTTTATTTGTCCGAACTCAACCCCGACCATATGGCAACCCCCTCACCGCTCTAACTCCTCTTCCTTCTCTCCACTTTTCTCCCACTTTTCACCTCCTTCTTCAGCAGCTCCCTCAGGACTTTGCACTTTTCCTTCTTGCACCCCCTTCTATCTCCACTCCTCTTGGTTCATCCGTTCACTCTGGTGCATCTGCACTTTCCTCATGCAACTTCACCTCCTTCTTTCTTCATCTGACTTTCGAAGAGCTGTGTGTGTGTTTGAGGTCAACGAGGGCCAGGGCTCTTTGGCTGTCAGCTACAATCAGCACTTACGTGTGCCAGTAATGTTGCGTATTGTCCGAACGCATCACCAGAGCAGCATCTGAGGCGTCCATTAAAGTTCAAAGCAATTTATCACTGCCGCCGTCACTCCCTCCTCTTCCTCCCCATGCTGTCACCATCTTCTCCTTCCCATCAGTCTCCATCCAATCACTCCCTCTTTTGCATAAACTAAGATTCAAATTAATCTGCATTGTTGGGGGGTTTTTGCATCTAAAGGCAAAAACATGTTGCGAACTGAAGAGAATTACATGAAAAATTAAGACGGAGAGGAAAAAAGAAGCATTGTCTCTGTTTAGCAGGCGTCTGCCTCTTCGCCTCTGCCTGTCGCATTTCTTCATGCAGGATGCCCTTGACATCTCGAGTGTGATTTGTGACAAGCTGAGGCTCTTGAAGGCTTTGAGCAGCGAGCGCGCACGAGTGTGTTCTCCCGCATAACAGAAGTCACCCTGGGATATGACCAGTTCAAATATTAAACTGGCCTCAACAACTGACAGCTCTCTAACAGCCGTCCAACAAGCCTGCACCGGCTCCGTTTCACAAACACACGCCCACACGTGTTCCAGCCTTGACAGTAAGTAGCTTTCCTCAGTGTACACAAGCCTGCTCGGACGTGCAGATTGTGTGTGTGTGTGTGTGTGTGTGTGTGTGTGTGTGTGTGTGTGTGTATTATTATTGGCGTGTGTGCGTGTGTGTGTGTGTGTGTGTGTGTGTGTGTGTGTGTGTGTGTGTGTGTGTGTGTGTGTGTGGAAATGGTGTGTGTGTGTGTGTGTGTGTGTGTGTGTGTGTGTGTGTGTGTGTGTGTGTGTGTGCATGTTGCAAACAAGGTTTGGACTTGTTTTTTAATCAGTGGGATTTTGCAAATGGCCTCGGGCTTCTCCCTGGGACTAATTAGCGATGTGACTTCGGCATGATAAATAAACACACACGCAGCATTAAAACACATAAAAGAGCAGAGAAAACGGAGTTAGAAAAGAGTTGGGATTTACAGATCAGATGAAAAAAAAAAAAGCACACATTTTCAAGGGGAAATAAACAAAAGCTGTCTACTCTGATCTAAGCTGTTGCTTTCCAACTCTACCCTTGTTTTTTTCCCCCTCCATTTTGCCTTTTATGGTGAGTTTTCACTTTCTCTTCCTTTCCCTCTGTTGCACACACTGTCAAACACACACACACAAACTCTCCTAGTGAATGTGTTGACAGCCTGTGTCCAAGTGAGAGCAGAAGGTTGACTGCCTGAGAGAATTCATTAATTTAAGTATAGTTTCGATGAAGCCAGACTCACGTAGAATCCCATGTTAACCCTCAGCCTGATAGACATACCCCCAGAAATATGGCTACACCTAGAATTATGTTTTCTCTGCTCAAAAGTAATTATCTTCCTTCTAAAAAAAAA
>CM074494.1:18132763-18396809 GCA_037389245.1 Oryzias sinensis
CTTTGTCCCTTTCGGGGTCACGGGGCTGCCGGAGCCTATCCCGGCTACTTGGGCGTAGGCAGGGGATGCCCTGGACAGGTCGCCAGTCTGTCGCAGGGTAAAATGTCCACAATCACACACCCATGCACTCTCACACTCACACCTATGGACAATTTAGAGTTGCCAATTAACCTATGAAGCATGTTTTTGGACAGTGGGAGGAAGCCGGAGATCCCGGAGAGAACCCACGCATACACGGGGAGAACATGCAAACTCCACACAGAAAGGTCCCCAATTGATGTATTTTTCATGTCCCCCAGCCAGGACTTGAACCAGGGGCCTTCTTGCTGTGAGGAAAGAGCACTTACCACTGCGCCACCGTGCAGCCGGAGCAGAAGTGGGGACAGAGCATCACTTTGGTATATCCAACATTTGATGGACACTTGTGCAAGTGGCTTCCCATTGGCTTCAAGGGTGGTTTTCCACAGCTTAATTTAGTTTCCTATTAAGGCTCTTAGAGTCCTGTTGATGTTGTACAGCTCCAACCATTCAGTGATCCACATGTGTGGCATTGAGTCATAAGCTTTCTTGTAGTCAATCCAGGCTTTGCACAGGTTGGTGTTTCGTGACCTGCAGTATTGAGCGACTGTTCTGTCAACCAGGAGTTGGTGTTTGGCTCCTCTGGAGTCTCTGCCAATGCCCTTCTGTGTGTTCCTCATGTATTGATCCATGTGCCTATTTATCTTGGTTGCAATGATGCCTGACATGAGCTTCCATGTTGTGGAAAGACAGGTTATTGGGCGGTAGTTGGATGGGACTGCACCCTTTGAGGGATCCTTCTGGATCAGGATTGTTCGCCCATCCGTTAGCCATTCGGGGTGAGTCCCATCTCTTAGCAGCTTGTTCATTTGTGCTGGTAGGCGCTCGTGGAGTGCGGTGTGTTTCTTTAGCCAGTAGGCATGTATAATGACAGGGCCCGGTGCAGGCCAGACCTGAGACTCTTCCTTGGATGTCTGCCACTGTGATGGATACCAGATTCTGTTCAGGGAGGTTGCTATGTTCATTTCTCAGAGAGACCAGCCATTGGGCATTGCTATTATGTGCTGCCTCTTTCTCCCATATGCTTTTCCAGTACTGTTCAGTTTCCAGCCTTGGTGGGTCTGCTCGGCTGTTTTGACCCTGCCACTGAGCGTACACTTTCGCTGAGTTGCGAACAGCCTGTTTATTTGTCTGGCTTCATTGTTTCTTGTGTACCTCTTTAGGCGGCTGCTCAAGGCTAGGAGCCTTTGTTTGGCAGTTTCCAGTGCTTCAAGTATGGGCATCTAGCTGTATCTCTTAGATACTTGCTTTCTTATTGTACCTCTTTAAGCCTCTGTCAGCTTACTCACATCCTTCTGAGTTGCCTTGATTTTGGCCTCTAACCGTTCCATGGTGGGTATTGTTGTTTTCTCCCATGGTTGCTCTTATAGCCAAGCATCTCAAGGATCACTGTTGCTGAAGTGTAAACCAGCTCAATGTTTTCTGTGATGGTTGTGGTAGGAATTGCCCTCAATGCTTCATTCACAGTTTCCAGGAGACTTTCAGGTGGTACATCACTTAACTGTTGTAGCTGGTATCGGGGTTGCCTAGTGTTCATTCTAGACATGATCTTGTCTTTCAGGCCAGTTGCTGCCTCGCTCAGCATATCTGTAGTTGTTGGGGCTGTGTACCCAAGCTCAAGGTGGGAGTGTGGTATAGCCTCCTGTCTGACCTGCTGTTCTGGCTCTCCCGTGGTATTATATTGTATCGCTTCAATCTCAAATTGTGATAGGAGTTGCCGATTTTAGATGTTAGAGCATTGGGCTACCAGTTGTTGGCAGTTATCCTTGATTGTGGGTTTCAAAGCATCTATTCATTCCACATTCTCTGCATGTAACCCCTCTGGGTGGAATTACTTGAGTAGTAGCATCGCATGACTGCTTGTGGGTCCTATTATTTGTTTAAGCATAGTTGGAGGCAAAGCCTTTAGCCACCAAGCCCCTGTCTTATGGGATAAACTACCAGCCTTTGGAAGAGAGGCCGAAACAGTTTCTACATTCAAAGATAGGCTCAGAACATTCCTTTTTTGACAGGTTTATTGGCAGACTAGCTAGTAATCAGAGAATGTTTAAGTTACTATGAACATGTTTGAATTAAACTTAATAACAGTAATAGTTGTTAATAGGCTGCTAGAATTTAGAAGCTGGGGTAGCTATGGTGCACTGGGGTTCTGTCCTCTATTCTCGATCATTTATTTATCATTCAGTTCTCCATATCTCTGTTTGGTGCAGTGTGATTCATGCATTGTCCCCCTTTTCCCACTCTCCGAGTGATTCCAGATTCCAGTTGTGCTCCTCATTTCAACGTGTACCTCGCCTCTGGCTCGTCTCACGCCCCTAGCCGTCCCCCAACTCCATCTGGATGAACCCCATCTGCTGGACTATTTAGACATGTAGTTGTAGGGTTAGATAAGCTAATTCTTCTCTAAGACATCTGGTAACTGACCATCCTGGGGGGATCCCTCCTTTATGTGGACACCCCTGAGGTTTCTTCTTTTTTTCCTGGAATCTGTTTTTTTTTTTTCAGGAGGTTTCCTAAAAGAGAAGGAGGGTCTAAGGCAGGGGTCTGCAACCTTAACTACTCAAAGAGCCATTTGGATCAGTTTCCACATATATTAAAACACAGAGAGCCACAACAGACTTTGGAAAACCCAGTGTTTCCAGTGAACGGCATAATTTAACTGGTTTTGAAACATTTCAATCGCTATTCACTTCTCATTCAATTTCATTCAAAATGTATTGTCTTCAGAGGCAGTCCTGGCTAGTTTGACACCTTGGGCAAAACAAAAATATATATTTTTTTACTGTATTATTAAACATAAGTAAAACATGCTTGTATAGTTGAATTCACAATCAATATATAGTGTGTAGTTACATCTAACACGCATCTGTTTGTGTTTTCTTTCTGAAGGCTGGGTGTTTTTTGGTAAAAACTGACAAATTTCTCTATTTTTTTTTCTTGAGCTGAATACAACCTTGACACCAATTATGAATTAATAAGTCAAGTAATTTCAGTTGGCTTCATGAATGAACAATGGAAACTAGAGGACATATTCTTCTGTTTTTTGTGCTTAAGTGTTGCATAAAACTTACTAAAAAAAAGACAAATGATTGTGTTCATTACATGTGAAGCATTGACTGTATATGATAATGGCAAAGAAGCTTAGATGAAATGCATCAATAAAATAATTAACAAGACTGGTCTAATTAAGTGTAAACCTTCATTAGCCAAATGTTGCTCCAAATCTTACTCCTCCATCAGTAAATTTGGACGTATTTGGTGCCTAGCAAGTTTTAACTTTGGACCTCGCATGCATTCTTTACCCTTGGAGTGTTTTTCTTCTTTCTAAACTGGACGCTGAACTTTTGATCTTTTGTCCATTTTCCAAAACTTAAAATAGACTTTTAAATCTCTCAAACATCCAGACTTAAGATGAGTGAGGTGATGGAAACAAATTCCCTTTAATGCAGACTTCTTTTTGTTCTTTCTCTTTTCATAAAATCCAGTAAAGCAAACATAGAATATAAATTTTATGGATGACAACTATTTTTTATTAGGAACCAGCTGTTGGTTTGTTGCAGGTTCTTGAATCATAAGCAGTGAGCCTCAGCCCCTCCCCCGCCTCTCTACTTGTTCATGTCCTCTGCAGGTGCGAGTCGTTTTCCCACTTGCAACCCCCCATGCGCTCCTCCAGTGTACTCTACACAGAGAGGGCTAAACACAGTTGTCGTAGCAGAAAGGTGACAGGATAGTAGGGATACCCTAGCACAAATTAAGTTAATTTTACGTGGAAATGAGGAGTTCAAGTGTAGAAAACTGCAGGGGTTGGGGACTGTCAATTATTATAATTTTTTTTTTTTTTTTTGGGTGCTCGTGTTCCCACAACGAGATTACCACTGACTGTCTTTTTGGAAGAACTTTCCATCCCATTACAGTCTCTTGTCCACAACCGAAGACACACCCCCTCCGCACATTCACGCTGCTCTCCTCCTCCTGCCCACTCACACATACCAACAGTGATAAGGGCACCACAACAATCTTAAAACATAATAGTTATTTTATAAAACCACAGAGAGCCGCAGCACAGAGATGAAATAGCAACCTGTGGCTCCGGAGCCGCAGGTTGAGCAAGAATTGCAATTTGCCACAACACAAACGTTCAACGCCCATCCTTTCTCACACATCTAACCCTAACCGGATCAGGGAGGGCAGGGACAGCAGAAGAGGATATGGGAGACTTTGGCGCAGTCATTTCAGTAGCTATGTCACGAGTCTGAGCATTTTAAAGCATCTGGTTTAGATCTGCTCCTGATCCAACGCAATTTTAATTAGGAAAAACATATTTTTATTCATGTATTATTTTATGTGTCCTTTATTATGAAAAACATTTCTGCAAGAACAAGTTAAAAACACAAAAACAAGATTTTCATTTGTGTGGATCTTTTAATATTTGTATAGGGAGCCAGGTGGACCTCTCAAGAACTAAATGCTGAAAGTGTGTATATTCTACCCAATGAGAACTCATTTACATGATTAAGTCATCACATGTACACCACGCCCACTTCTTGGACCTCTTACAGGCATGATTGCCTAAGCTTGGAGAAAGGGCCTTGGTAGCAAGCAAAGCAACAGGTAGGTTTTTCCTTTTTTTGGTGGGGTGTTGATGTTTCTTAAGTCTGTCTCTGCCTCTGTTTTTTTGCAATGACAACTACATGCACTCAGAATCAAATGCAAGAACGTTCACATAAAGGAAATACAGTAGTTAACATTGAGCACATGTTGCTAATGCTAGCGCTAATGCTAGCGCTAATGCTAGCGCTAATGCTAAAATAGCAGTACATCATGACTGAGACCTGAAAGTTTTAAAAAGATAATCCATGAAGCCTGAAGCCCTCACTGCTCTTTCTAGCCTAACTGCATATTGGCTGATAGTGTCATATTCAGCTCTGCAGCAAAGGATTAAATGTTCATGAGGGATTTTCCTGTGGTAGCTATGGGACAGGTGTTAAATTTGTACTTGAAGGAACTGACTTTATTTCCATGCGCATAGTTCAGCATTTATAAAAGAAATTAAGGCTTAATGTTATTAAAAAAAATGTTTTCTTGATTTCTTTGTTATTCAATATAACCCTATTTTCTATACACAAATATAAATATTTGTACTTTTCTTACAGTCTCATCCTGATCATTACTAAATTTTATGCATGCACTATTATAATATTGATTTTATTTTAAGATATTTGAATACATAAATTTACTTATACATAAGTGTGATCAACTAAAACTTATGACTTTACATTTGTTGTGATAGAGCCAAAAACGAAAAGAAAAAAACAAAGGATGAGAAAGAAAAAAACAAGGATTCAAACAACCCCTGATCATACATCAAGTCACGTCTCGGCCCCTGAAGAGTTGACAACAGAGGTAAGATGGACAGTATGTGTTGTAGTCATTTGTGTTAGTAGCTGCAACTTAGCAATGTTTTCAAAGAAAAGAGTTGATATAGTAAGCAATGACTGACATTAATTTAGTGTAATAATACTGTACTTTAGTAATCTTTAGTAGAGGTTGTGTATTTTGTAGTTATTACATGTATTTTTATTTAAATTCCTTCATTTTTGCACTTGATGCTACACACAAATTACAAACTCAAACTGTGTGGGGTCCTTTTGTGAAAACCTTCCCCCAACCTTTTCCTGACTGGCTTGACTTTTACACACACAAGTTTCTAGCTGCTCTTTATGGGGCCCTCCCGTCTGCTAATTACCTTTTGTCTTGGTGTTATCTCTAAAGTTAACATGTCTTTCTTAGAACTTCATGGATTCTCTTCTTAAAACTGTCTTTTCATCATCTGTTTGGTTTCACAGACTTTTCTTAACCCTTTTTCAGAGTATTTTCATGGAAACGCTTTTTTAATGCACACTATTCCTTTAAAAAAATGCTATATTGTCATATTAAACGGTTTTGGTCTACATATCTAACCTAATTATAAAGTGTTTACAAAAACCTTTGTATTATGGTAAAGTCATGCAACTATAAAGTGCTTAATCCCTGTTTTCCTTTTTTTTTTCTATAGGTCGTGGCACTCAAACCTGGAGACACCAGACCTTTGGCAAAGAAACTTTCACCTGATCAAACATCAAGTCATGTCTTGGCCCGTCAAAAAATGACAACAGAGGTAAGATGGACAGTATGTGTTGTAATCATTTGTGCTAGTAATCATACTGCAACTTGGCAATGTTTTTACAGAAAAGAGTTGACATAGTTAGCAATGACTGACATTCATATAGTGTAGTAATACTGTACTTAAGTAACCTTTAGTAGAGGTTTTGTATTTTGCAGTTACTGCATGTATTTTTATTTAAATTCCTTTATTTTTGTACTTGATGCCTTACACACAAATTACAAACCCGACCTTTGTGGGGTCCTTTTGTGAAAACCTTCCCCCAACTTTTTCCTGACTGGCTTGACTTTACACACACAAGTTTCTAGCTGCTCTTTATGGGGCCCTCCCGTCTGCTAATTACCTTTTGTCTTGGTGTTATCTCTAAAGTTAACATGTCTTCTTAGAACTTCATGTATACTCTTCTTAAAACTGTCTCTTCATCATCTGTTTGGTTTCACAGACTTTTCTTAACTCTTTTTCAGAGTATTTTCATGGAAACGCTTTTTTAATGCACACTATTCCTTTAAAAAAATGCTATATTGTCATATTAAATGTTCTTAGACTATTTATCTAGCCTTAATTATAAAGTGTTTACAAAAACTTGTCTATTAAGGTAAAGTCATGCAACTATAAAGTGCTTAGTCTCTGTTTTCCTTTTTGTTCTGTAGGTGGTGGCACTCAAGCCCGGAGACACCAGACCTGGGGCAAAGAAACTTTCACCTGATAAAAAACCTAGTTATGTCTTGGCCCATCAAAAAAAGGCAACAGAGGTAAGATGGACAGTACTTGTTGTAGTCATTTGTGTTAGTAGTTAGTAGCTGCAACGTAGCAATGATTTCAAAGAAAAGAGTTGACATAGATAGCAATGACTGACATTCATATCTTGTAGTAATACTGTACTTAAGTAACCTTTAGTAGAAGTTTTGTATTTTGCAGTTACTGCGTGTATTTTTATTTAGATTCCTTTATTTTTGTACTTGATGCCTTACACACAAATTACAAACCCGAGCTTTGTGGGGTCCTTTTGTGAAAACCTTCCCCCAACTTTTTTCTGACTGGCTTTTACACACACAAGTTTCTAGCTGCTCTTTATGGGGCCCTCCCGTCTGCTAATTGTCTTTTGTCTTGGTGTTATCTCTAAAGTTAACATGTCTTCTTAGAACTTCATGGATACTCTTCTTAAAACTGTCTCTTCATCATTTGTTTGGTTTCACAGACTTTTCTTAACTCTTTTTCAGAGAATTTTCATAGAAACACTTTTTCAATACATACTTTTCCTTTAAAAAAATGCTATATTGTCATATTAAATGTTCTTAGACTATATATCTAACCTTAATTATATAGTGTTTACAAAAATTTTAGTATTAAGTTAAAGTCATGCAACTATAGAGTGCTTAATCCCTGTTTTCCTTTTTTTTTCTGTAGGTGGTGGTACTCAAACCTGGAGACACCAAACCTGGGGCAAAGAAACTTTCACCTGATAAAAAACCTAGTTATGTCTTGGCCCGTCAAAAGATGACAACAGAGGTAAGGTGGACAATACTTGTTGTAGTAATTTGTGTTAGTAGTTATTAGGGGTGTCACGATTCTCCAAATCCTCGATTTGATTGCATTTTCGATTCTAAGGTCACGGTTCGATTCGATTCTCGATTTTTACATTTGTTCTTTTTTAAGCACAGATTGTCATTTTTTAAAAACTAGACTGTAATACAATAGAATATCTGACCTTTGTTTGCAATGTAACACACTACACTGTCAAATTTAAAACTTTTATTAACAACATAAGGAAACAATAACTTATATCTTTAGTCAGTTAAAATTGTTAAAATAAACTGGCTTCCAGTTTCTATTTTGTAAGTGCAGCCTTCTTCAAAAAAGATGACATTCAAGTTCACAACAAAACAAACAAAAACAATAAAACAGAGACATGTCCATAGTCTCTGAACAATGAAGTGTCTTAAACTTTTTGTGAACAGATAAACATGTACCACACTGATAACTACTTTTTATCCCCTCAAAATGATGAGTGTATTCTTCCATATTTTTACAAGGTCTGCTCAGACCTTCAATAACTTTCTCTTTTACATTATTGTACACGGAGGGAATCACCGTAGCTGAGAGGTGTGTTCTACTGGGGATTTCGTAGCGGGGCTCTAACACGCTAATTAAATGCGTAAAACCGCAGCTTTCCACCACCGAATAAGGTTGCATGTCCGCCCCTATGAATACTCCAACCGCAAGCCTAATCACATTTGCACGAGTTGAGTTGCTTGGAAGTTTAATTCCAAATGAAGACGGAAGAGTAGTTTGTGTAGTTGTTGGTTTACAGATGAATCTATGTTTTTGTTGTACCTGCGTGATGCCCTGCATGTTAGTCGTGCTGTCCGTGAGAGAATACGCCACACACACATACAGCGGAGCTTGCAAACTGTTTTATTAATTTTTTGTCAACAACGCGAACGTTGTCAACATAACTCACTGGAAATCCAAAATGCCTCCACTCCAGCGACTTCGGTGAAAGAGGAGGGGATTAAAGTTCTGTCGATGGGTCTCCTGCATCTGCAGTTACCATGCTATCTTTTGAGTGGCTGTTAGAGGAGGTTGACTCGCAGCACTTCTTTTTTTTCTTTTTTAAACTTCATTAACAAATAGACTCGCAGCCCTTTTTCCGCTTGGCAAGTAACCAGACGCAGCATGGGGGCTTGGCAGCATTGACGATTCCATTTTTTCATTCGAAGTTCGAGACTTTGACTTAATTTCGATCGATTTCGATTTAAAGTCGAAATCGTGACACCCCTAGTAGTTATACTGCAACTTGGCAATGTTTTCAAAGAAAAGTGATAATATTTTCAACAATGACTCAATTAAATTTAGTGTAGTAATACTGTACTTTAGTAACCTTTAGTACAGGTTTTGTATTTTGCAGTCATTACATGTATTTTTATTTACATTCCTTTATTTTTGCACATACACACAAATTAAAAACCTGAACTTTGTGGGTTCCTTTTGTGAAAACCTCCCCCCAACTTTTTCCTGACTGGTTTGACTTTTACACACACAAGTTTCTAGCTGCTCTTTATGGGGCCCTCCCGTCTGCTAATGATATTTTATCTTGGTGTTATCTCTAAAGTTAACATGTGTTTCTTAGAACTTTATGGATTCTCTTCTTAAAATTGTTTATTTTTATCTGTTTGGTTTCACAGACTTTTCTTAACTCTTTTTCAGAGTATTTTCAGAGAAACGCTTTTTCAATCCACGCAATTCCTTTAAAAAAGGATATATATTATCATATTAAACGGTTTTGGTCTACATATCTAACCTAATTATAAAGTGTTTACAAAAACCTTTGTATTATGGTGAAGTCAGGCAACTATAAAGTGCTTAATCTCTGTTTTCATTTTTGTTTCTATAGGTCGTGGCACTCAAACCTGGAGACACCAGACCTTTGGCAAAGAAACTTTCACCTGATCAAACATCAAGTCAATTCTCGGCCCGTCAAAAAATGACAACAGAGGTAAGGTGGAAAATACTTGTTGTAGTCATTTGTGTTATTACTTATAATACAACTTGGCAATGTTTTCAAAGAAAAGTGAAGATGTTTTTAACAATGACTCAATTGAATTTAGTGTAGTAATACTTTAGTTCAGTAACCTTTAGTAGAGGTTGTATATTTCGCAGTCATTGCATGTATTTTTATTTACAGTCCTTTATTTTTGCACTTTATGCCTTACACACAAATTACAAACCTGAACTTTGTGGGGTCCTTTTGTGAAAACCTCCAACCAACGTTTTCCTGACTGGTTTGACTTTTACACACACAGGTTTCTAGCTTCTCTTTATGGGGCCCTCCCGTCTGCTAATGATCTTTTATCTTGGTGTTGTCTCTAAAGTTAACATGTCTTTCTTAGAACTTTATGGATTCACTTCTTAAAACTGTCTCATCATCCTCTGTTTAGTTTCACAGACTTTTCTTAACTCTTTTTCAGAGTATTTTCATGTAAACGCTTTTTTAATGCACACTACTCCTTTAAAAAAATGCTAAATTGTCATATTAAATGTTCTTAGACTATTTATCTAGCTTTAATTATAGTGTTTACAAAAACTTTTGTATTAAGGTAAAGTCATGCAATTACAAGGTGATTGATCTCTGTTTTCATTTTTTTTTTTTTTACTATAGGTGGTGGCACTCAAACTAGGAGACACCAGACATAAGACAAAGAATCTTTCACTTGATCAAACATCAAGTCATGTCTTGGCCCGCCAAAAAGTAACAGAGTTTTTCTCAAAAAAAATTATTTAAAAAAATGCTTTTCAATGCACGCAATTCCTTAGAAAAAAAACTATTTTGTCACATTAAACATTCTTGGACTTAATATCTAGACTTAATTATAAAGTTTTCCAAAACCTTTGTATTGAGGTAAAATCAGGTCACTATAGACAGTCACTATAGTTAGTCACCATAAGGTTCTTAATCTCCTTTCCTTTTCTTTTTTCCTATAGGTGGTGGTACTCAAAGCTGAAGACACCAGACCTGAGGCACAGAAACAATATTATTACACTTGGGTTTTTATATTATTCTTATTATTTTTAAGTATATTTTTTATACTTATTATTTTCTTTAAAAATTACTAATCTTGTATGAGTTACAGTAAATAACGATGTAAAAATCTGGCTATAAAGTAACTGTAAAAATGTTTGGTTAAAGTCTGTTTAGATGTACACATAAGGCTGCAAGCAAGTGGAAAGTAAGTAAAATGTATGCTATGTGTTTCTGACAGTTTGCCTTTACAGCTGGTCTGAAAGGAACAATAAATCTAATTAAGAAACAAAAAAAAAGATTTTGGACCCTAGTTAGATACAAAAGCTTAGAATATTTGTGTATGCAGCAAGTGGACCTCACAACAACTGAATGTTGGAAATGAACCCCATAAGTGACCAAAAAACTAACATAAACTTTTTAAAATTCAAATTCGTTAAAACAAAAATGGTTTTTATGTTTGGTATTTTTTTATAGTGCCTCCTGATTTTTTTCACACTTGTAGCACCTTTACAAATGGTGGACCCCACAACTTGCTAAAAAACTGTTGGGCCCCTCAAAGGGGGAATGCAAGTATGTGTGTGTGTGTGTGTGTGTGTGTGTGTGTGTGTGTGTGTGTGTGTTGCAAACAAGGTTTGGACTTGTTTTTTAATCAGTGGGATTTTGCAAATGGCCTCGGGCTTCTCCCTGGGACTAATTAGCGATGTGACTTCGGCATGATAAATAAACACACACGCAGCATTAAAACACATAAAAGAGCAGAGAAAACGGAGTTAGAAAAGAGTTGGGATTTACAGATCAGATGAAAAAAAAAAAAGCACACATTTTCAAGGGGAAATAAACAAAAGCTGTCTACTCTGATCTAAGCTGTTGCTTTCCAACTCTACCCTTGTTTTTTTCCCCCTCCATTTTGCCTTTTATGGTGAGTTTTCACTTTCTCTTCCTTTCCCTCTGTTGCACACACTGTCAAACACACACACACAAACTCTCCTAGTGAATGTGTTGACAGCCTGTGTCCAAGTGAGAGCAGAAGGTTGACTGCCTGAGAGAATTCATTAATTTAAGTATAGTTTCGATGAAGCCAGACTCACGTAGAATCCCATGTTAACCCTCAGCCTGATAGACATACCCCCAGAAATATGGCTACACCTAGAATTATGTTTTCTCTGCTCAAAAGTAATTATCTTCCTTCTAAAAAAAAAGAAAAAAAACTACAGCTTTTTTAAAATTATACACAGTACTTCTGAATTTCATTACCATTTTTTTTTCTTGAATGCAGCACATAAACTGCTTTGCCTGTCAAATCTGCTCTTTGAAATTTGACTCTATTTTACTCAAGATTTTCTAAATTAGCACTAGTATGCTACCTTTACCTCTCTTGGGTAAATCCACCGTATGTGAAAAGCTCATGCCGCCATTCATTGAGCTTCTATTTTTATTCTTTACTGTTCAAGCATAATTTCATGGAAAAAGTCAATTCATATGTTTGCATTAAATCACCAGAGGCTATTCACCCAGCTCTACTGGTGTGTGGTGTAGTTCACAGTTTAAAGACGTCTGATTTAAAAAAAATAAAAAAATAAAAATAAAATGTTTTTAACATGTTCTTCTGGCGTTTTTCTCATGATGGAGATATCCTTCAAAGACAAACTTTAAAAATTACCTTTCTAAGTGTTTATTTATTCAAATTGTGCGGAGTCAGAAGACCAAAAAATATTTGACAAAGAGCTTATTTGTGAATTAGAAAACATGGAAGGCGATCCACAAGTAAGGTGACTGAGACCCACCATCACAGCAAAAGAAAAAATAAAGGACAACCACCACCTTACTGTTATGGTTGTTGTCTTTATTATTAGTAATCATGCTAATAATCTAAGGCATGGGCGTCATTTGGATGAATGGGGAGTTGGTTTTATATTTGCAGGGTTTTTTTATTTACAGCAGTGTTTCTTTTATTTGCAGCAATGTTTCATTTGTTTTGCTTTGTTTGCAGTTTTAGTTATTTTTTATATATATATATATATTTTGCTGCAATTATGGGTCTCTACCACCCTATACCGGCTCATTGCTCTGCACCATTCTGATGCATCCACTTGCAGACAAATGCAAGACGTCTTAGTTTTCCTCGTCTGAGCTGGAATCTGACTAAAAACTGTACGTCTGGATAGCTCCGATATTGCTCGCTATTTTTGCTTCGCTGCTAATGTTGTGTTGGGAGGGGGTTGAGGGGCTATAAGCTAGTGAGAGAGAATGTAAACAAAGGACTGATTGCTTAAGGCAGGCCCAACAGTCCCACCTACAACTCTGAGGAACCTCTAAGGAGGCTCTAAGGAACTTCTGCTGCTCTGCAGAAACTATGTCCTTGAAAATGACACAGGTTTTTTTTTATTTGACTCAAACAGTATAAACATGATTAAAAGACCACTGGGAACACTTAAAAATAGATCAAAGAAATGATTGGAGAGGGACTATAAATACTTATCCATCAATTTAATAATAAGATGTTAAAAAAACAATGTTTTTTACTTCAGTTAATTCAATGTGTATTTCAGCAACACAAATAGATTTTACCCCATGCCGGATTAAACTGTTGCTAAGCAAAAGTTCCTGCATACTAGCATACTAACAACAGCCAGCTGTGGCTGGCTATTTCAATGTGTGTACATTGAACTGAATGCATATATTATTAATCTGTTGAACTGGTATGAGAGCCGTGAAGCAGAGTCAGACATGCAGTGCATTGAAGGTGGAAGAGGAAATTAACACAAAGAAATTGTTGGAGTCAGAATTTGTTGGTTTGCAATTTGCAGGTTTTCCAGGTTTGTCAAATGTTGGGAAAAGGGGGGGGAGTATATTCTTGCAAGTGTTTTCACCTCATTGTAGGAGTTGACCAGCAACATGACTGTTGCTTCTGGTTGGGTTTCATGACGCCAAAAGCTCTGTTGGTGTTGTATTCCTGCTATTGCCTACTCCTTGTCAATCGCCTAGGCTAAGTTCAGGTTATGCACTCATTTTATCCCTATATAGGATGGGCAGACGAGGTAAGTCACTTCATCATGGCTCTGCTAAAACATTCTCATTGAAAAAAGTAGGAATGTCAACGCTGGTGTAGGTCCTCTCCAAAAGAAGCTCCACGTGGGTGTAAGGCAGGGCCATAAACCAAGCTTTTTCCCCTTTTTAGTGTGTTTTCACTTTCTATTTCTTTCCCTCTGTCACACACTTTCTGTCAGACACACACAAACACTGCTTTTGAATGTGCTGACAGCCTGCGCCCAAGTGAGAGCAGAAGGTGGACGGCCTGAAATAATTCCGTAGGCTTTTCCGCGCTGCGCCTAATGCAGCAACACACACATATGCACACATTCTGCCTGTGTAAACCAGAGAGATTAGCAGCTCATTACCATACCGCAGGAGGAACCGGTGAGTGTGTGTGGGGGACTTGTACACACAAACACACACACACACAGGAAGGGATGTTTTTGCTGTATGTGGATGTGTTTGTGTGTGCCAGTGCACCTCGGAGCATTGTCTCCTGGTCATAGCAACTGTTCTGTTATCTGAAAAGTGTCTCTAATCAGAGGATAGAAAAACAGAGCATTACTGAATGTGTTTCCAGCGTCAGAGACAATCGGCAGATTAAACAAACTCACCCCATTAAGCAGCTAATCCATCTGTCCAATCAGTGGGGAGGACAGAGGCGGGAGCGGCTTCCCGGCAGTGACCCCATGCAGATGTGGAGGTGATGTGGGAACCATCCGATTTTCAAAGCTTTTCGCTCAGATTTGAGGGAGGGTCGCTTTATCTGTTTGAAGTCTGGTGTTTGGCATGAAAACCAGAATGTAACCCAGTTTACACAACTCTGATGTTCAAGTTGATTTGGAAAGCTGTTTCCAGCTCCACACTTTGAAAGTCTAGTTCTGCCTCGTTTCACACTAGAGACGCTGTGCGTCCCCGTGCTGCAGCTGTGCACAGGTACTGTCTTCCACATGTCTTCAAACAGACACTTTCCCTTTTCAACCTGTGCTTACGCTCTTTATTTTGTACTTTTAATTCAGGATTGTGCTTCATAGAAAACTGGAATTATTTTAATATGTCAGTGTAGAATACATCGTAGTAGTCTGCAAATAATACAAATTTTTCAGAGCTACAAAGTAAGGAGAAAAAGCAGAAAAAGCTTTGAAAGTAAGATATTTTGGCCATTGAACCATTGTAACTGCCACTCTTCCTCGCTCATAATTTGCGGATGGTTTCATCAAATCATTGAACGGTTAGTCAACCTTTAAAAAGTAAGTTGACCTTTATTACAACATGATAATACAGGATGAAGAAAACAGCAAACATGATGAGGTTCTTCCTGTCAAGGGGAGGAAAACAAAGACAGATGTATGAATAAGGAATTGAAGCAAAGACAAATGGTTCAAACGAATCAAGGCAAAATCACAAACTAAAATACACGATTTATGCTTTTTGTGTCACCTAATATTGTAAAATGTTTTTTTTCGTCTTTAGCTCTAAATAAATGAACTCTCGTGTCCAATTCTCAAGTTACTCTCAAGTAATTTGGAAATAAGCTGCAAGCTTAAACGCTTTAAATTTCCACTTGTAGAATATCATAAAAAAATGTCTTGGAAAAAGATTTTGTGAAAATGTCATCACATGTTGTGCCCAGATTTAATGAGGATTATTTTCCTTGACAGGTATTCAACTGTTTTGGCAGGAAATGTGCTGCTGATGGAGTTTTAGCTATTCAGCACATGCCTATTAACACATCAACAGAAATAATCAGGTTGCAGCAACATAAATACAGCAATCAAAATGCAATTTTATAAACATAATGCTCTTAAATGGCAACATGCATAAATATTTAGTTCATGTCAAAATTGCTAACATTTTTCTCTTTATGATCTTGTTTTGTTTTTTGTTTTAATTGTTTATTTCAAGCAACAAAACAAAAAGAAGTAAAAAAAAAGGTGAGCCCAAACCCTTTTTTAAAGTTAATACTTTCAGTTTTAGTGCAGAGTAGTTATCAAGTCACTAGTTAAAGACCCACTCCACTCATCTTGTGGTCTATTGTAAAAGCATTCTCAAGGGAATTATATGATTATGGTGTTATAAGGAAAATCCAAAGACCTGTGTCGTTTTTTAGGACAAAGTTAAGTTGTGGAAGGGGCTGTTGGCCCAGAATATGCCCGCCCCCACTTCCCATCTGTTCACACACTCTTTTGCTACCTTACAGCCCCTACAACCCCAAGCTAGCATTACCCAAATCGTGGGCAATATTGGAGCTATCCAGCCATACAGTTTTGAGCCAAAAGGCAGTTTAGATGAGGAAAACCAAGATATACATTGATCTAATCGTCTGTAAGTGGATGCATCAGAATGAAACGGACCAGGGAGCTTATGGCCAGCCGACTGTAGTTTGTACGTAAAAACTGCAAATAGAATTATTTTGTCCAAAAAATCCAACAAGAGCATGTTTAAAAACAAATTCATTGGAGTGGGTCTTTAAGTTGCTTCTGTCTTTCCAAACTCTAACCAGATAGGGCAGATGATCGTTTCACTAAGTTTTGTTGGAAGTTTCATCCTGTTAAAGGTAAGTCATACCCCTCCACTGTCTCCCAATACATGCTCATGTTGAAGGATTGTAATCAAATCTACAGTCTGTTTGGTGCTTACATGAACTTTTTCCTAAAAGGAATAGTTATGACGGTTTTGCTGGGTAACAACAATCTGGAGTTTAATTCGGTTTGGATTTGTTTTTGTATCAAGCCTTGGAATAAGCTCGGCACATAATGTTATGCTTTTTAAATAAACTGAATTGAACAGAAACCCAACTTTCTCAAAAAGGACATCATTACAACCACACAAGTAATGCACGATGATTGAATTTTGGCTCTATGAGAAAAAAAATATCAGCTCAATCTACAGTGAATAGGTAGCAAAAAAGCCACTGCGATGACACTTTATAAAGTCAATTGTCTGTCTTTTCCTCTGTGGATTTCTAAGGCACTGCAGAGGACAATACAGCCTCTTGACTCATGTTTCTTTCTACGGGACATGGCAGGTAATGTTCACAACAACAACAGACACATCCCATGGCAGCTCTTTTCAAAACTGTCAGCCAGCAACTTTGCCTGTAAAGAAAGAAACTGTGCAGCCTGGAGCCTCGATCGGGACAAAGGTCGAGCTTTCTTTCAGCTTATGAAAAGATCACAGTCACTGCAGTGAAAGTGAAGGGAGAGAAATATGTGAGAGTGTGTGTGTGTGCTTCAGTCTCTCTATCACTCAACCACACATGCCTGCGACACAGACACACACATACCTCTTCACAATCAGAAATCAGCGCCTGGCTGCAGAGAGAAAAGAGAATTCATTAAACTCAGCCACCCACGCTGGGCCGCTGAATAGGCGGGTGGGAGCGAGGGGAGGGAAGAAAAGGAGGATGATGAGGGACAGAGCGGCAGAGGAGAGATGGCAAGAAAAGGAGAAAGGCAAGGAAAGTGGGGCCCATCAAATGAAGTGGAATGGAGGCCCGTCGAACAGAAAAAGGTTTTTGGGAGCGGTGAAGGAATGGGGGGGGGGGGGCACCACGATGGGGACAGAGGAGGTATTAGATGGACTCTGGGGGTCTGCCTCTTGTCTGAGATCATAGGAAGCAATTAAAAGTTATCCTCAGAAACTCGGCAAACTGTCCTCCTTCCTGCAAGAACAGCTGTCCTGACACCTTTCAGCAAATCTGTATAACAAGCAGTCAAACACATAACCTCTCCGCTGCTCAATCCCCATCCCAAACCTAATCCACAATCACATAATCTGGTTAACAAAAGTTGTTTTTCTGAAATTAACAAAAGCCTAATCTAATTCCCACTTAACACTAATTAGGAGATTACCGACTGAACATCCTATTACCGTAATCATCAAGCTTTGGCAAACAGTCCAAAAGGAGTCAATTCAACAACAGCAGCAGTCACTGTGGTGTTAGGAGATTCTGTTTGTGACTGTTGTCTCCCCCAGATAAGACAGTGGGAGAAATGCAGGAATCCTCCATCCCTCCTTCAGATGCACACACTTCCACACACCCCCACCTTAAGCCTTTTACTGTCCAGAATGTCAGCAGCCATCTCCAGCATCGCCGCCTGTCACACACAACGAGTGTGTGTCAAGCAGAAGTGCTGGTGTACGTGTGTGTGTTAGGCAAAGAGGAGAGGCAGGGAGGGGTTGAGGGACGGAGATGGGCAGAGGAGGGAGGGGTGTCCTTGAGAGAGGACAGAGGTGTTCAGCTGGATCTAATGTGATGGAAGAAACAACTGGAGCACGCACATGCATAAACACACGCCCCACTGTTGAACCAGTCTAATTCCTTTTGATAAAATAATAAATTTGTGGGGATAAATTCACATGAATCCATCCGATTAAATCCGTTTGTCCCCGTTCAGCCTCTGCAGACCTGCCTCTTTTGTATCACCAATGCAGGAATGGGAGTGGGAGCAGGGCAAAGCCCCCAGTCTGGCTTTCTGTAATGGGCCTCAGCATCATTATCATCAGCAGCGGGCCCTCGAAGATGCGCCAACACAAGATCAAAGAAAGTCTCTCAATCTTCTCCCCTCACTGAGGCAGCACAGAGCTGCTCTGTAACTGGTCCTGCAATAATCCTCCCATTGATCGACTTCACAGAGTTGAGTCTGCACCCAGACTTCTTGGGCTGAGGGTTAAAGATGCCAAGGAATGTCTGTCAGAGTTTTTACCACAGGCTGCCAGGTTTTATTAAGCCACTCAATGGCAGGGCTGCATCTACAGTGTCCTTTTTTTTCTAAATCAAAGCAGCTTCTTCTCTAGGCACTTCACTTCCATGAGGTCATTTTCATGTTTTATTGTATCTCCAGGCATTTCCACACATTTTCCCTTCATCATCATTTATGCTTTTTGTTAAAAAAAGAAGTGAAATAATGTCTGTGTTTAGCATTTTAAGGTATATCGGCAGCAACATGAAGGGGTAGAAAAGGAAATTAATTCCCCTTATTTTTCAAGCTCCTTTTCGTCCTTTGAAGTCTGTGAGTGGGAGTTCAGACTGGAAGGCAGGAGGAGAGGCTGGATGCTGAAGATGAATAGACTGAACAATAGACCAAGGAACCATTACCTCAGCAATGCAACCAGATGGACCTCCCTCTGCTCAACACTTCCATCTATTGGTGGATGGATGTAGTGCCAACTTTTCTCTTCTGGTTCTGGTCTGCTGGCAGTGCTGAGTTGGCATCACAGGGGGTTACTCATATGTAAAGTGCATTAAAACTCAAAAGTTAAAAAAAAAACAAGTTTCCCAATAAATGGTTTTAAAGGCTTAATAGAATAATTTATAGTGAAAATGTGTATTTTCTTTGCTCGTTAGTTTGAAATTTCAGATGTAATTCCTTAAAAGGTTAACAGTGAGGAAGAATGGTCCAGAATCTGTATCTGCTACAGCAGATAAAAGAGCCATTTGGGCCAGTTTTTTACTAATCAAAGTGCTAAAAGTCTCACTGCATGCACCATTTGCAAAAATATACTTTTCTATTTTTGTGGCCACAATTAAGTCTTTTATTTATAAATATTTACAATAATTGAATTATAAGAGTGTTATTTTTTACTATATGTATAACAATTTAAATATATTTTACCTTAAACAGCAGCACACACCAGAACTGTCAAAGTCCACATTGCTTTGCTTTAGGAGCAGATAAGTTAAATATATTATCTATTTTCTTTTAATGTAGAACATTTTATTTACATTTCATTTGTTTACCGTCATATTTTCAACATTTTTTATTTATTTTTTTTCTTTCTCTTTTTTCTTCATCTTAGGTATAGTAAGATCAGATCTTTGAGTTCTACTGCTATATACTGTTAAGTTTCCTATATTTACACTGAAAGGAACTGTAAAGCATTTCTGCACTAAGATTAGATAATCCACTATCATTTATAGTGGATTAGATTTCCACTATAAATGATACTATTAAGCCTTTAAAACCATTTAAATTGGAAACCCAAAAGGAAGGTTAGCTCAGCAAAAAAAACTTGGATGCAGAGCAGGTTAAATGTCCAAATTCCCTCCCTACTCCCTAAGTACCAAAAACAAAGGAGGACTATCTAGTTAACTGGATTTTAACAGCAATTCTGACACCATTCTCATTACTTTTTTGTTTTTTAAACTGTAGATGTGAAGTTACAGATTTCCCTAAATGAAACTTAAACATTTCACAAAGACTATTTATGAATCCATTGTGTTCTGAAGATGAAAACATGGTTTATACATTATTTTTCACATGAAGAATCGTTCAATCTTATTGCATTGTGTTCTATATTTTATAGTTTAGTGGGAGTCGATACAAACTGGTTTTTGGGGAAATTTCTAAAGCAGTGAATTTGGAAAATATAGGTTCTGACGTCACTAAAATGGCGATAGTCCATTAAGTAGTGAATAGTGAGGGAATTCTGACACAGCCTAGTGTTTGTGTCTATCGAGGTTCTTGAATTGTATTGCAGTTCAGACACATGATGACCATTTTTTTCTTCGAGCTGTAATCACGACGTCAACCATTTGCCAAACATATGAAATTTATGAAGATCATTTAGGAATATACAGTGTTTTGATGATGAAAAATAAATGTCAATTCATTTTCTCAACTAACAAATTGTTTAAACGCAGTGCATTGTGGTCTATATTTTCCAGTCTAGTGAGCAACGATGCACACTCGTTTTTTGCAAACTTCTGAGAGATTTCTAGATTACTGGATTCAGAAATAGTAGATTCGTACACCCCATAAAATTGAGAAACACCCTAGATACCGCACCAAGTAATGAGAGGTGAGGGAACTCAGACTTAACCTATATGTAAGCGGGTGGTAACAGATGCATTTAGTTACTAGACTTTATGGTGAGAGAGAAACAACATTAAATGTGGGTGTCTAAGCAGTTGTGTACGTTCCACTTTTAGACAGCAGAGAGGATAGTTTTACTGATCAGATAGCCCCAATTTAACGTCTTGGGTGTAGGAATTATGGGAAAATCCCGGTAGAAGAGACAGAAAGAGGTTGTATCGGTGAGAATTTCTTTTCTTCCGTATCTGGAATAATCTGAGATGGATGATGCACCATACGTTTTGAATAGTGCTTAAGATTTTCTCTACAGACACCAAGAAAGCCTTATGCTGTGTTTTGTTTTGATGCAATTCAAACCAGTAGTTCAATACGCCACAGAAAAACACACATATCCATTTTTTTCTCACAGTCAGACATGAAATAAAAGTAAACTTTCCCTGTTTTCGGTCAATTACAATTAACAAAATAATTTCTATTTGCTAAATGACAGAATAATGAGACTAGGGTTTTTATTAGACGAGCTTTTATTAGTTTTATCAAAGTCAGAAGTTTGCATACGTTTCATTAGTATTTGGTACTATAGCCCTCTAAACTGCAGTACTTGGATCAAACAACTCGGACATGCTTACACAAGCTTCTCACAAGATTTAGTAGGAATTTTGGCTCTGACAGAACTCCTGTAACTGAGCCGAGTTTGTAGGTTGCCTTGCATGTACGCGCTTTTTCTGCTCTGACCATAAATGTTCAATAGGATTTAGATCCTGTCTCTGTGATGGCCACTCCAAAACATTGACTTTGTTGTCATTAAAATACGTTGTAACCAGTTTGGCGGTATGCTTCGGGTCATTGTCCATTTGAAACACCCATTTGCGCCCCAGCTTCAACTTTAAAGCTTTGGCTGATGTCTTCAGATGTTGCTTCACATGTGGCCAAACTGGTCAATTTTAGTTTCATCAGACCGCAGGACACGTCTCCAAAAATTAAAGTCTTTATCCTAAAACAAAAATACTTTAAAAAAATCCTAAAAAAAAAAAAGAAATTGCTTAAAAGAGTTTTTACAAATAAAATTTGAATTTAAGGTAAAAAGGTAAAGCTTTTTAATACCCTGTTTTACAAAAGGACTGGTGTGGGAGTCTTAATCCTCTTTTTTATCACAGTTTTGCGAATACTCTCCAGGTCGCATCAGTCTTTCAAGCACATTTCCTGGCCCATTGCAACACCTGAGAGTTCTTTATTTTTAGTCATTTTGCTGTGGGTTTCCTGCTTTGCATAGAATAAACACACTGTCAAAGATTTTGCTACAGCTGTTTGGCAGATCATCTGACTCCTGAGGCTTTAGAGTGCCATAGTGTTTCTGACTTGACCCTATGGTGAGCAAGGTGTTCATGTCCTCCGCAATAAAACATGCCCACACCTTCACCACTGAGCTTTGCAGCTGGTAAGAGGTGTTGCTGCTTGTGTTTCAACTCAAAACATGCAAATAAGCAACCAGATCTCAATTGGTTTGCATGGAATACGCTTGACTTTAAATTCTCATTTAAACTAATAGCCTGGTTCCATGATGGGAGATAAGGGAAACCTGGGTTTCATTTGCCGACTTATGAGTTCTGACCCTCAGCACTGAACTTTCAAACAAGAACACACTCGCACCAGAAAATGTGCACTGCACCTACACGCGTCTAGCATCAAAGTATGGCTAGTTCGACTCTGAGATGTGTGCAAAGGCATAATGCTCCAAAGCCAAGGCATCAATTACATCGACCCCTGTGTCGTATAGAAACTTCTTGAAACAGTTTAGCATAAACTCACAATTTGAACCGTGCTGCAAACAGCACTATGCTATTGCAAAGCAGACTAAAGTCAATAACATAAAGCAGGCATTCATCTGCACAAGACCTCTATTTTCTCTACCCACCTGCAATGTTTTTTCTCTGTTAATGGTGAACCAGCAAAAAGATTGCACACCTACTGCGGGGGGTGGGTTGAAATGGTCGCATTTGCACTCAAGCTCAGATCATTATAGGCAATTTAAGCAGAGGCCAGAGAGAAGCCATACTGGAGGAACAATCTTTTTCTTGTAGAGTTTGGAAAAGGATTGCCTGGTGTGAGGAGGCAACTGAGAGCAGGATTGGATAAAAAGAGAAGAGACCTTTCTTTGAGGCAGTGGAGGTGTGAAAACCATGCCAGTTTGCATTTGAATAATTTGTCAATTACTTTGAAACCAGGTCACTCAATCACATGTTAACACACCCATTGATTCCTTGGTTTTGTCGTAAAACAACATGCTCTTGGTTCCTTCCTAAATTTACCGTAATGATAAAATGTTGCGTGCTAGAAGGGTTGATTTAGTTTCTTAAACACCATGTTACTTGTTGCAACGTAGCCTTCATTGAAAAAATTGTGCATGCAACAACATTTTCATATGTTAAATTTATTAATGTTCTGGAACTGTTGGCTTAAAAGGCTGAGTTTTTTTTTTAAATCAGATGTTTAAGAAAGCCCTCTGGTAAGCAAACAAACCGGGCATATGACGCGGGTTCTTGAACACGCATTTATCCCATGATGTTCCCACTTGACAAGCCGGGAGAGGCTTCTTCTTTTTCTGCTGTTTACTAGTGCATGTCTGCCAACTACAATTGGAAGAGGCTTGGTGAAAAAATATCGAAGAGGTGCAAATCTTGCAACTTTTGCTCCAGGCTTTCTCAGTTCTATTCTGAAACATGAAAGACTTGGTGTTATATAATTCCAGCTGGGCACTAACTACAACTATGATTTATCCATCAAGATCAATTTTTAAACGGTTGGCACTTCCGTTCATTTTAGAGGACGTCATCCAAACATCACCACCAAAAAAATCAAAATCTCTGATTGCTCAAAATTTGAACTGGTTTAACTCTCAACGCGTGTTCAGTGGACTAACATTTTATATGTGGAGCCCAAAAACAGTCGTGAAAACCTGCGCAGCCACGGGGGAACATGAGAGTTTTGCACATGTTCACGTGCATTTACTTTTCATTGAAAGTGGTTGCTAGAAAGTGCATTGCTTAGGTTTACAGTGGTGGCCCATAAAAACCTGTAGACTGCAGTTCAAAATAAACCATAACTAAAGCAGTGACAAGACAGGAAGTCCAGAAGGATAAACAAGAAACAGAACAGACAAAAAAAGAACCTGATCACAACAAAAGTCTAGCACTCTGCAAAACCTGGTAGAAGGTTTACAGGGAAGTGTGGTGAAAGAGGGAAAAAGGGTGCGGCATCACTGAAGCCTGACACAAAGTAAAAGCAAAAGTAAAACAAACTCAGCTGGTTTATTCTTATCAGTAAGAAATTATCTGACAATTAAAATTTCCTTTAAAAGTTAACAAAATAAGAAAACACTAAACTTAAACACAAGAATTATCAGTTTAGAACTGAAGCTGGGTGATGCAAACAAAAATTACAGGAGAATACTCCACGTCTGGGAGTGCAAATCTTTAAAGACCCACTCCCATTAAAACAATGTTTTAGGTATTTTTGACATGTTTTCTTGTGGAATGTTTCTGATGATTGGGGACATGTATGAAGAAAATTAATAAAAAAATTCCATTTCTAAGCCTTTTTTATTCAAATTATTGAGAATCGGGAGTAGACCAAAAAAAATGCAGTTTGAAAAATAGTTTATTTGTGATGTCAAAAATACACTGGAAGGGCCATAAGGGGCGACAGTGGCTCAGGTGGTTGAGCGGGTCGTCCAATTTCCGAAGGGTTGGCGGTTCGATCCCCGCTCCCACCAGCCAAAAATGTCGTTGTGTCCTTGGGCAAGACACTTCACCCTCCTTGCCTCCAGTGTGGCTCCACTGGTGTGTGAATGTGTATGAATGATCCCGGTGATCGTCAGAGGGGCCGTAGGCGCGAAATGGCAGCCACGCCTCTGTCAGTCTGCCCCAGGGCAACTGTGGCTACAACCGTAGCTACCATCTCCAAGTATGAATGAGGAGTGAACTTACAGGTGAATTTCTAATGAACTACTGCCACTCTGCAGAAACTACTTTCTAGAACAGGGGTCCTCAAAGTCTTTGTAGCGGAGGGGCAAATTAAGAACTCGGCATTAGACTGCGGGCCAATTTTGGTGAAAAAAAATGGATAAACAGAAAAAGTTGGTTTTAATAACTTTAATGACCAAGTGTCATTTGTACAGTTGACCAGGTCCTCCAGATGTTTTCCTGGGGGTTGCTTTCCAGATCTTCTAATTGTCCAGTACGTATTTGTATCATTTAAAAAAACGTATTTCCTCAAACTGGCTGCGCAGTGGTTAGCGCTCTTGCCTCACAGCAAGAAGGCCCCCGGTTCAAGTCCCGGCTGGGGGACATGAAAAACTACATAAACGGGAGACCTTTCTGTGTGGAGTTTGCATGTTCTCCCCGTGCATGTGTGGGTTTTCTCCGGGACCTCCGGCTTCCTCCCACCGTCCAAAAACGTGCTTCATAGGTCAATTGGCAACTCTAAATTGTCCATAGGTGTGAGAGTGAATGGGTGTGTGTTTGTGGGCATTCTACCCTGCGGCAGACTGGCGACCTGTCCAGGTTGTCCCCTGCCTTTGCCCACAAGTGGCCGGGATAGGCTCCAGCAGCCCCGTGACCGGGAATAAACGGTTAAGAAAATGAAGGAATATTTCCTCCAACATTTCTTTTGCTCTAGACAAACAATGTCAGCTACTTTCAGCATTTATTCTTTTTGCACGGTCCCCATCACTGAACGGCTTGCTACGCCGGGCCATATCCAAAGCCACAACGTAGCTAGCTTCTCTCACAGCTTCATTGGATTTAGCCATTTTTGTAAACATCTGGTGTGCAGCATAGCCTCGTTGTAGTTGTTGGAGCTTTGTGTTCCACTCCTCGCCGGTAAATCTGTCATAATTTTTATAATTTGTAACATAGTGACGATTTATACTGAATACTTTGAGCATTGCATTTACCTGCTTGCACATCAGGCACATGACTTTGTCGTACCTCATGGGCTGGATAAAGTAAGCATTTGTCCACTTAGCTTGAAAGCGCCTTTTCTTCTCGCCAACAGAACGTTTTTCCTTAAAGGAAGCTGCTCTGGCTCTCTTTTATCGAGGGCCACACTTAGAGAACCCTTGTTCTAGAAAATGACACAAGTTATTTTATTTTGGCTAAAAACTGCAAAATCATATTTAAAAGACCACTGGGAGCACTTTGAAAATAGCTCAAAGGATGATTGAGAGAAGCTCTGAATGTCTTTGTTTGAGATCTAACTAATAGCGAAGCTTGTTAGAATGAACGCCATCTGTAAACACTGAACCCAAAGCACATCTGGCAGGCTGAGCACATCTGTCAAATCCACCAGCTGTTGGCTGGAGGATGTTTTCAGTAAAAATTAGAGAGGAATCGTTCTTTTTTTTGTCTTACTGCTGAAAAGTAAAGTTAAATAAACCTCTTTTTTATTTCCCCACTTCCTCAATCATCATATTCTTTTATGGTGCTCAAATCACATTTATTAGACCCGTCAAACTGAGGCAGACGCGTAAATGGAACTGTGTGTTAGAAATAAAGTACAACCAAGAGAATACGATTCAGCTGGTGAGGTATTAGGGCCGTGGTTTGCTGAGATTGTATTAATGAGAATTTTATTATTCACAGCCACCCGTGGATGTGTGTGTCGAGTGAGACTTATCGCGTGTGTGTGTTTTTTTCTTTCCACCATAAACACTTGCAGAGCAACTCTCGCGCACACAAAACAACTCACACGCCTGGGTCTTAACCGAGTGATTTTTCCAAGCTCGGCAAAATGCATTGATAAGCAAGTGCATGCACACACAGATACACTGCAGTGTGAAATTGGGTCAGCAGTGGAGAGTGGGCTTTAATGCTGAGCACATACGCTCTTTAAAACTGATCTGCATATTCATGTGGGTGGCTATCAAAATGACACACACGCACAGATACAAGCACACACAAATAAGTACATGCATGTTCACATTGGCCCAAACTTATCCATCCCACACACGTACCCACTTGCACACTTACATGCAAATACACACAAGGCAGAAAAAAGCCTGAATCTCATGGATATTGTAACTGTCAGGAAGCTGCAGGGGGCATTTATGCTCCACTCATTTTAATTCTGCGGCTAAAATTGAGCTTCTTCCTCTCCCTGCGGTACCATGTCAATCATTTCTCTCCTTTCCCTTTCACTTATCTTCCCCCGCTCTCTTCTTTCTCCCGCTGGCAAGAGCTCTGGCCGTCTTCCGCAGACCAGCAAAGTCCGGCTAATGTCGGCCATCTGGCTGAACAACCCCCTCCCCATTACTTCAGAATTTGGGGAAAGAATTGGAATATTGTCGGAAGTCTGACAAAAGTTCTTCTGAAAAATGGTATTCTTCCACTTTGGCTGAATCTGCTGCTGCTGAGCTGTGAGGATGGTTGGTGGAGGAGAGCAAAAGAAAGGTGTGATAGACTTAGGGGGAAGAAAAGGAGAAAGATGGGAATAAAAAATGGAATAAGAGGTATCTCCCCCAGGAGGTGCTCGTCAAAACCCCCTACTGTACTTTTTCCAACTATTTTTTTGACGAAGAAATTTCTTGCTTACTCTGAAAAGAAGGGATGGGCTTCAATTGGAAGGAAGAAGCAGAAGAGTTGCAACAAAAGATCTGGAGAAAGGAGGCAGATTGCTCCGAACACCGCTAGAGGGCCCAGGCAGGAAGGTGGAGTTAAGGGTGGTGTGGATTGGTGGTGTCGTTTAAAGGGGGAAAGGAGGGAGACACATAGGGAGTGTGTCTCCTGTGCATGTGTTTGGGGACCCACACTGTCAGGCCTGAGCATATGATTTATTTCAGAATAATAATGTCGCTTTGATCTCCTTTCCTTGGAAAAAAAAACCTTTGCTGGTGCTTGTGAGCACGCACACAAACGCACAAAACCTCCACCATATGCACAAAAATGCATACAAGTATTCATACACAAGCTTCCACCTGCATCACACAGTCACACACACACACATTATTAATGTTTTGTCCTTTCAGCTGGCGGCTGAATGGGACTCATTTATGCAAGCGCACACACTCTCACGCCCGTGTTCCCCAGGGTGTCTAATCTACTTTAACCATCATCAAATCCATGGAGATCCAATTACAAAGATAGAGGGCTATTTGTTTTTCTCTATAAACCCTAAAAGATTAAATACATTTTCATGTTGAGATGAAATTATTTGATACAACACGAGTATCTTTTCATTATTAAATGATTAACTCAATTTGATTGAATTGGCAATGCTTTTATTTTGTCTGTTTCGGCTCCAGCTCAGTTTCTGCAGTAGGGACGGGATTCTTTTCATCTTTCCTTAAAGTCCAGATCACGGGGGCTGGATTCAATGCCATTGATTGTATATGAGGACTGGACAGAGCGACCGCGCGTTGACCGAGTGTGACGTCAACCATAGAAGAAGACTTCCGCTGCCATTTTTCCTCGAAGTGGATGTCACCATATTGGAACAAGAAACCATCAATAATTTGTAATTGGTCTGGGTTGATCTGATTCAACAATTCAATGGCAATCACTCTCACCAATCAGGAGTGAGTTTGTTGGAATTTTCCAGCCCCCACAACTTGGAAGCGGGCTGCATGAAATCTGTTTTGAAAGTTTGACTAGAGACCACGTACTTTTATTGAGGCATCTATTTGGCCAGTTTAAAACTTCAATAACAAATAATATAAAAAAAATTAGGATTAGCAAGAACATGTGAAAAAAACTAATAAATCAAGAATAGGGATTCTGACTAATATAATGACTGAGTAATAGCTTAATAGCTATTTCTCAATGGAAGACTTTGGAATATTGGCTATTTGGGACCAGTGGGCACTTCCTGTTTGGAACGCAAAGGGGAAGGGTCACTCAGTTTAGTTGTCATATGCACTCAATGATCAATTCCCACATGCATCACACTGAAGGTCTGACTTGACTTTTCACCTTGAGAGACACTGTCATGCAAACGCTATACTCATTCATATATTATCTCAATATAGTAAGGGTATTTCTCGACAAATCAGTTCTTTGACTTTTTGTGAGGAAGTAGCATGTCTTAAAATCAACTAGTCTCCGACCACACTTCTGCCCCCTACCCTACCCCAACTGACGTCCTTTTAATTTAGTGCAACTGCAAAAGCATTTACCGTATTCTCTGCTCTAGGGCGCACCGGATTATAGGGCACACTATCAATGTATGGTCTATTTGTGAACTTATGTCATATATAAGGCGCATTAAGCGAGACAAAAGAGTCAGAGATACGTCAGTCAGTCCGTTTTTTTAAACTGCGTTCTCAGTAACTCTATTAACACAATGCATTGCGTTTGAATTTTTTTTGAAAAAAAGTTATTTTAATGTTTTTTTTTTAATAAAATACCAACATTTTCATCTTCAGAACACAGTGGACTCATGAATTAGTCATTGCAAAAGACTCTCATCAATGAGATTTTTACTTCATGACGTCATTGACATCATATTCACCGTTAAAAAAAAGAAAAAAAGTCGTGAGCATGGTGTACGAATTTATTTTAAAATCCAGGGCACTGCATAGTTTTGCACTATGTAGTTTTTTAAGGGTTGGGGGTTAGGGTGGGAATCCGGACACACCAGGTATGACACAGCTACACGTTAACCAGGGAATCCCCATCTTAGCTGTGTTAGCGTTTTCAAAATAATTTTGACATCATTAAGCACAGCCAGAATTAACTTATATATATATATAAGGTGCTCTGGATGAAAAGGCGCACTGTAACTTTTTGATAAAAATTATAAACGGGCCTTATAAGGCAGAAAAAACATGGTAAACAAAGAACAGGCTGCTGTCGCTGCAGCACAGACACCGTCCCTAAATCACACATGCTCTGACGCACTACAAGTTCGGGAAGGCCAGCCACTCTTTTTTTTTTTATGCTGCAACATCTCGTAAATGCTCAGGTGAATTTACAACATGACAGCAGTCGCACTGCAAGGACGTTAGCGTCAAACACATGGTGCAATCAACTGTTCTATTTGCTGTTAGTACAGTAATGTAGAGAAAGACAAGGTTTAAGTGTTTTTTTCTTCCATTCCACAGAGAGATAATGTAGAGTACAAGTTTACGCTCCAAAGTGAATGCAAATTAGGTCCTCATCTCCTCATCCATCCATCAAGCCATCATCTGTTATCTACACCTGCTTCATTTTAAGTAGGGTCATGGGGTCGCTGAATGCTGAAGAATGCTAAATATATAAAAAATCAAATAACTTACAAAAAATCCAAAAGTAAAGCAGAGAATTCCTGAAAAAGATGCTTATTTTGATACTTGCACTGCGTCAGCCTTAAAATTGCAAGATGCCATGAAACTTAGAATTATTAGATGATGTTTATTGTATCAGCTACAGCTGGTAATCTTTTTTTGAGTGTTTGTGAATGGTTTACAAATTTTTCCAGGACTGTAGATTTTTTTTTTAAAACTCACAGCAGTATGAAGGCTGAATGTGTGTATGAAATGTGTGCAGTCCTGGTGTTATTACTTGGGTCTGAGTGATGTTGCTGCGAAGCCTGAGGGAAAATGTTTCACCTTTTTTAATCCAAAAGCCATGCAAATTCACTCCACGCTTTGGTGTCTCATGGGCTTTCTGTCAGACAGCTTCAACAGAATTTTTTATACAATAAAAAAAAGGCATAATAATAACAGTATTTTTGCTGCATCCAATGTAAAATACATGTTGAGACACACACATCTCCCTACATTGGGTGCATCTTGGTGGTAATGTGTTGGACAGTTGTTAGCATCACTTCATGCAGATTTCATGAGATTCCCTCAGTCCAAAACGTACAGCACACCCCCATAAGAGGCTTCACTGGAGTCACATGGTGTCTGCGAAAGATATTTAGTTAGAATGAATTCAATGGTAGAGATCATTTTGGTTTAAACATATTTTTTCTGCTGGAAGTGGACTCCAAAAAAAGTATATTCTGATACATTCAAAGGATACTCCTGGTCATGGAGAACTAGAAACAATGGCCGAATATGAATTGCTTCCTTACCCCTACATTTACCCCTCCAAGCAGAGTGATGTGGAAAACATCAAAAGTCGCCGGTCATCAACATAAATCTGGAGTTGCCAAGGCTTGGAAAATACATAACATCTGTTTTGTAACTTTAAAAAGTCATGCAGAAACAAAAACTTAATACTTGCATTTAAGTGTACACTTCTGTGCTTCAGAGCACACCCACGTGAAGAAACGCGCCACGTGGATCACCCTACATACAGAGGGATAGCCAGTGTCGCTGATGCTTCTCCTTAAAAAAACCTGTTTGAACACCACTTTTGCTCCAAATGCCCCCTACAATTGGAGCAATAGGGGGTGGCTAGAAGGTGTTAGGGAAACAATTGGGATTCAGCCAATGTTTATATGGTGCACAATTGGACAATAGAATACACCCACACATTACAAGACTGCCACCATCCTGAAACGCTGAGACAAGGGAGGATGGTTCCACAGTCGGGTATTTTCTGATACCACCTTTTAATTGTTGCAGCTCCAATTGAGATTCATTGGTACAGGTCCAAAGAGAAAATAAAACATGACCTACATTTTTTCCATTTTCATTACAATCTGGTTCTGAAAACTACTGGATTTTTCCCCACCACATCCGAATCATTCATGACTCACGTCAAGTCGCTCGGTCGCTCACGTCAAGTCGCTCGGTCATGTGAAGAAATGCATCCGCTACTTTCTTAAAGCAGTTGCGTTGACTGCTAAATTGAAATCCAAAGCTGGCGGAGTTATCTAAAAACAAACCTATTTGGAAAGTTTCTTATTACAGAGTAGAACCAGTGAGAAAACAGAAGAAGAGCTTTGGACCTAAAAAACAAAGCAAAACTTTATTTAACTCAGGAGACTTTACTTCAAAACATAGATTTATTGCAACCGCTTTTCATAATACCAACTATCTAATGGTACATGGGTGCTGCTAACAAAGCTGTATACTTGTTTCATATAAAATACCAGTTATATGATGGTTGTAGCATTTTATTTTGTTGTATTTATCCACTACACCTAATGAGTCAGACGATGTTGAAGTTCGTTTTCTGATCTATATTATATTATAATTGGTGTAATCTTGAGTAAAAACTGGCTGCAGATATTTTACACAGGATGAAGTTTAACCTTTCCCTCAAAAATCTAGGGAAACCAGAAGTTACCAAAAATGTTTGGCCCCATACAGAGAGGTCCTTGAAAATGTTATCTGACTTTAAACCAGTCTGTGACCTTGAAACAATTGGGGACCACTATGCTGCAGGCCTTGACATACTCTACGTTCAGAGATGGTATGCTACCTTTGTCTCTCTATTTCTTCTCCTCTGATATAAACAAGGCATTTTCGACCACACAACTGCTGTTCCATTAATACTTTCCCTCTTTATGGATCATTTTCAGTAAACCCTAGAGATGTGAGCACATAAAAGATCTAGTAAATTAGCAGCTTATGAAAAAAATCAGTCCTACTGGTGTGGCACCAGCTTTGATGTCACATTTGGAGTAACTCAAATTCATTTTTTCCCTTTTTGTGATGCTGGGTTTAAGCTTCGCTAAGACATCTCCACTACATCTAGATGTCTTTACTCTTCAAGGTATAGAAACTTAACAAATATTTTAAGTGAAATGTGCTTATAAATATTCCAGTGACTACTGTGAAGTGTCAACTTCTTTTAAATATGCTGATTCTATCTGAATCACAGGGATTTGTTGTTTGCCGCCTAATGCTTGCAGAATGTAGAGTAGAAGACATGAAAATGTAGAACTGAACTGTGCAGTCTTAATTGCAGGTGTTTCAGGGTGTATTTCTTACTTTTGTGTCCCTGTACTGCTCAAGCCTGAAATAGCAAGGGGTTAGTAGTTCCTCTCCTCCAGCAAGTCCCCACTGTACTGTATCTGTCAGCTCGTCCCTGATGAACTGCTTCAGCAGCACCCTCAGGGACATCAGTGCATGCAGCTGCTGGCTACGCTCTTCTGGGTATTCAACCCTGCTTTCACTGCAGGCAGCAGATGTAGCAGCTTGGTGATGCCATGTCTCATGAGACGCTGAGACTGTGCAACAGCTCCACTCTGTTATGGAATGTGATGTGGCCTTATATCATACAAAGGTAGAGATGATCTAACCTGCCTGAAGGCCATCAACTGAAAGAAAGCAACACATTTTCCACCAATTACTAAGAGTTATAGTTGATGCTTTTTATATTTAATGTTCAATGTGAAGAAAAAGAAATAGTATTTTCTCATTGAAGAGCCAGAAGGACATTTTTGGATGACAAATGTACGTAGGAAGATAATGATGTCTTGTCTGAAATAATTAAATATGTTCTTAAAGGTGAAAATAAAGAAATCACATCACAGCAGTTGAGCTACTTCTCTATGAAAGTTGGTCTATTAAAGGAAAACATCTTTTCATACGTGCTTTGGCTCTAAGCACCTTCATGTTTGCTGTGGTGATGGACAGATTGAAAGATGAGGTTAGACAAGAAGCTCTCTGGACCGTGACGTTTGCCGGCGATGTTGTCATCTGTGGTGGGAGCAGGGAGCAGGTGGAGGGGGTCTTTAATTGATAAAGAGACGAATGAGGTTTGCAGGGCAAAACACATGCTTGTTTGAGAGCCTGATTACATTCCAACAAAAAACGGATAAGCACAAATAATTAAATAAATGTAATCAAAAACGGTGCTACTATATATATATATATATAGTAAATATATATATATATATATATATATATATATATATATATATATTTTTTTTTTTTCAGTCCACTATCAGATTTCTTGGTGTGTCTAATTAATGACACATTTTTAAAAGTGTTGTTGTTGTTTTTTCATTAACATTTGGTTTCATTTTGTAAATATTAGCTTCACTTACAGTTTCAGGGTTTCCCTAGCACAAACAACACTGACATGACAGGGAAACATCCCACACTCCTCTGCTGTCCTTCTTTTAAATCCCACCAGTGAAACAGAGGTTGATTGGGAATCTTGAAGTAATGTTATGGTTGATTTTAAATAAATAAAACAGTTGGAGTAAATAGAAATGATGTATTAGTTGTTTGTTGTATTGCAAATCATATCATCACCAGTAAGCACTGGGATCACTAATGTCGTGCACTTCAAGTTTTCCTCATATCGTGTAGCCCTTTAAAACACCATATAACATTACCATGTTTTCTACTTACACAATAAAAGCATGCTTAAGAACCTAAACTGACTTAATCTTAAATTTTTGCTTCTAGAAATACCGGTTGTCATAAATAACCATGGCTGTTTTCTCCTAACAGGTTTCTTTCAGGTAATGCTTTTAGTTTTTCATTGTTAAAAGTGATTTTATTGGATAACCTTGGTTACTTTTTGGTATATCATCAGCATAACATTAAAGTCATGCACAAAATTATCAAAAGTTGTCTGTTTGTTTTTCTGCTGTGATGCGTTTCAGGTGTTGCTTGATGCAGATTCCTTTTTGTTATTTCAGAGTTCCTGTAGCAATGAGTGAAGTTAAAAGAATGACGCTTTTACTTTCCAATCAAAGGTAAGTCCAGCATTTTATGCCACTAATGTGAACTGTTAAACCATTGTTTGTCATTATTATGTTGATAAGCATTTGCACATGTCCAGACTTTTTAAGGTTTTCCAAGAGAATTTTACTGTTTTAGAGATGAGCTGCTCCAGGCGGGACAGGAGGGTCAAGCAGAGCGACCTAAGCAGAGCAAAAGGTTGAGAGACCAGGATGAAGATGAGAAAAGAAAACATCTGCTGAGACAAAAGGACAGAGGAGGAGAGCTGCCGGAGAAAAGGAGGAGGAGGGAGGAAAAAAGTCCAACATCGCCCAGACAAAAAAGAGAGGCAAAAAGGTTTAAAAAAGAAAGGGAGAAGGACACGCATGGAAAGAAGAAAGGAACAGAAGAAAAAGGTATCATACTTGCAGAAAGTGAGGATTTTTTCTGGTTCTTTTTTTAAATCAAGTTGTAAAGCTAATGTACGACCTATTACTAATTGAAGACTAGTTTTTCAGGGCAGAAAGGTGAGACAATGAATATTCGGCCTCTAGGCCCCCTATACAGAAGTCAAGTATTCTTAAAATTTTAAAAAAAATCTTTAAATAAGCTTAAAATACGTCAAGGCTGATGTTGTTTGCACATATTTACGTGCAACATGCACATATTTTAAGTGCGTCGAAGGATTTGAATTTAAACTAAAGTGTATTTAAAATTAAACTTCAAGTTAAAGTCCCATTATCTGCCAGGTTTCAAGATGTGTGAAATGTCTTCTCCGTGTTTGATCCATCCCCTGGAGGAGCGTTGAGCTGCAGAAACAGCCACACTCAGGAACTATTTGGTGGTTTAGACCTATCTACAACCGTAATGCTAACCTTCGTGCAGCCAAGAAAAAAGCTCAGGGCTGGCTGCACATATTTAGAAAATTATGTTCAAACAATATACACTTATAATAGGTCAGTGGGATAAGAATTATGGTCTTGTTTTATAATAAAAATTCTAGTCACAAAGACTTTTTTAACCTTCAAAGGTGATTTTGCAGGACAGAAAATAGGCGATTTTTCTTGAAACAAGAGCATTTTACCTTCTTTCTTCTGTTATGGTCAGGTTATGGAGGAAGATGAAAGAAACAAAACACCAGAAAGCATATGAAACATCTATGAAAGTTAATGAATGCCACTGGTGTTTAACATGGTCAATTTAATTACCAGTAAATGTAACCGAGCATTCATGGCTAAAATAGGCTTCATAAAATATGAACATAGAAAGAAAATAACCAGAACTATACAGAAACTAAATCTTAAGAAATCTTGTTTTTGTCTTATTTTTAGTCTCTAAAAAAATTTATTGTATCAGGAAAATGTTTCAATAGTAAAATTATCTTAGTTTAGTTTAACCAAAAAAAAAAAAAAACCGGAGGGTGTAGAATTTTTCTTAAAATAACAATTCTTGGCAGATGTTTTGCTTATTTAAAGAAATGTTTTTAAATGTTAGGAATTTTTGACTGTAGGGGGTTTGTTTTTGCACAAATGTACCTGTCCAGAACTGATAAGAAACTATTCGATTGTATTTTTAAATTTAGGAGTAAGAAATGATAAATTAATATGCAAATGGTTACTCTGGGTCTGGTTTAGTGTTAAAGAAAGTTTCATTGATCTCACACTAAGACTGTCTTCAGCACAAAGTTTGGAATCCTCCATTAGATCCAGTCAAGCCCACGTGGAAACCAACCTCTTGACAGCCTTTCTTTTAGATTTTGCTGTCTTCAAGCTACCAAAGAACTTAAGGCAGATTATGTGGTCTGTGAAGTAGGTGTGTGCTCCAGAAGGATTGGTTGAGTAATAAGGATAAGGTGGGTGGTTTAATCTCTCGGAAGACGATGTATGCTGAACTCCACCATCGCTCCACAGCAGCGAGAAAAGATGTGAACTGGAATCCAAGAAGTAAATAAAAGGCTAACAGCAACGCTGAGTCCCAGAGACCATTGCTGTATTTTCAGAGCTAAGATAAGAAGCACAGTGTTCTGTTCAGCTAAAGGGCTGCAGTGCAAAGAGGTTTGATGGGATAGTGTCTTCAAATATAACAAGAACACTTTTAAAAACTTTCATAAAAGAGACTTCTTTAACCTTTTAAAAGCAGAACTCAATCAATCCCTTTGTTTGTAGAACACCTTTCATCAACATGTGTGTAACAAAAGTTGCTTAAGTTTTTTAAAAACAGGTTAAAACAATAGAACATCATATAACCTAATAGACTTAAACAACAATGAAAAGAACCAATGATAAAATGTAAAATCCATGAAATACTTACAAAACAAAACAAATAATTATTTTTTTTAGTTACATGAATGTTAAGTTGGAAAGATGAGTCTTAAATTTATATTTTAATTTCGCCACAGAGGCAGAAACTCAGATCCAAAGATATATTTAAATTCCCACTCCGATCATCTTTTGATCTGTTCTAAAAGCATTTCCAGTGGTCTTTTAGTTTTTAGCCAAAATCAATCAATCAATCAATCAATCAATCAATCAATCAATCAATTTATTATTTGTATAGCACCTTTTAAGCAGAAGCAACCAAAGTGCTTAACATAAAATCACATAAAATAACGGACAATATGATACAATAAAGAATCAATAAAAGCAATAAAACAATAAAACAGTAAAAGAATAAAAGAATAAAATTAACAAGCTGACCCACTAAATCCGCTCACTGGAGTTAAAAGCCTGGCTAAAAAGATGAGTTTTTAAAAGTGACTTAAAATCACTGATGGTTCTGGCAGACCTCACAGAGAAGGGGAAATCAAGAACCTTTGTCGCAACATTGGAGCAATCCAGGCGTACAGTTTAGAGCCAGACACTAACTTAAACAAGAAAATCGAAAACATACATGCATCTAACCGTCTACATACCTGAATGGAACCAAGCAGGGAGCTTATGGCGCGCCAATTGCAGCTTCTATGTCACAGCTACTTCTTTTTCAAACAGCTTTTTTTTGCGTCTGCTTTCGTCTAAAGAAATACTCAGAAATGCATTTTAATCTGAATTTTCTTGTCCTCCATCATCAAACAAAATGCTACAAGAACATGTTGAAAAGCACCAAAAACACATTTTTTTTATTGGAGTGGGTCTTTCAGGGAGCAGCACCTCAGGATCTGATAGCTGGAGGTTTTAAGGACTGAGGAGATCAGATAAATGGGAAAGACCCAGTCCATTCAGACATTTAAAAACTAGAGCGAGAATCTTAAAATCAATGCACAACTCCTAACTATATTTTGTGGAAGTCACCTTCTGCTCCAGAACCAAAATAATGCAATCTGTAGAATATATTTGATGTTTATATAAAGGTTTTGATGTTTGTTTGTCCTTTTTAAAACAGTTATAGATCTTTAGCAGTGAAAATGTGTCTCCCAATTGCATTTTATCCTCTTATTTTCATGTAGTGTGTGTAAAGAATTAGCAGTGTGCACAAAGTTGCATTAATTTCAATTCAATTTAAATTCAATTCCATTTTCTTTATTTCAAACACAAATAAAAATGAAGACAAGAGTTTAAAAACAACAGATAAAACAAGACGGTGTGCTTGAAAAGGAGTGGGTTGAAGAGAAAACTTGCGATCCCACCCCTTTTTTACAACACCTCATGATCTACATATTTCTATTTACAGTTTTGTACATGTTATACATTCACAATTCCATTCTGCATAGCACCTTTGCAGAAGTGACATTTTTGTTTTTATTGATTATTTCTTGCCTTGTAGAGTTCCATCAGTGACATCTTGTAGGTTTTTTTAAATAGATATAAACTTTTGCTTTGTTTTAAACATCATCCAGTCCGTTCCATGAATCCACACTACAAATTGATTAGCACATTTTCTTTTTTGTAATGTGAATGCACTGCTTTTTGAAGTTCAGCTGATTTCCTGATGATTTCCTGACGACCTAAAATTTCTTACTTTTGCGTGGCATCAGCTCCTGCAACTTTTACTGTCCGTGTGTGTTTCTGCCGTCTACTGGTGGCGGTAAACAGCCTGAAATTATTTACACATAAATAGAATTCAAATGTATTTTTTGTTTTGTTTTTTGTATCCTATGTGTGGTCTCTGCCCCCTCCTCTGCTCTCTCTTGGAGCCAGCAGGTGTCAGCTGAAATGCGGTCAATGCTGCCCTCTTGTGGTTGCAGTGCTGTATTGCACAGTCTGGGTGGAGCCAGCGTGAACTTGCTCAGCCCCTTTGTTGTGGTTCTAGGAAGTGAAACAGAGATGGTTCGTGAGGAGCTGGTGGTTCGCCTCAACGACAGAGAATACAAGAACTGGCTAAAGGCCGGCCGGTGTCTGATCATCCTGAAGGACGGCCTGCTGTCCTACATAGACCAGCAGATGAGAAGCTTCCACACTGATCTGCTCAATCAAAGCTCTCTTCTGAGAAGTCCATGTCTGACTTCATGCAAACCAAGAGGAAGTAAGGTGTGAATTTCACCAAACTTTAGTTCTGTTACACACTGTATGTGTTTTCCTGTGAGGCCCCTGAGAACCTGCTGAAGCTTGAGTGGATGTCTTTGCACAGCTGTCCTCCGCTTGTAGACCGTGTTCAGAGTGGCAGAAGGTGATCCTGATGCACCACAGAAACCCAGATGGGACCATCAACTGGGCAAACTGCTCCCCCCCACTGTGGAGGACTTGCCACTGGGAGGTGGCCAAGGTACCCTGAAACAAAAAGTACTAATGAGTACTAGTACTTAGGCTATACTAAAAGTATACCAGTATACTTCAAGGTTACTTTTTATGAGCTGTAAACTTAATGTTCCAATTTAGTTTAAAGAAGTATTCAGTTTGTATACTTTCTATACCACACATATGTGGTCTATAGTAGCGGTCCCCAACCCCCAGGCGGTCCGTGGGTCATTTGGTATCGGGCCGCACAGAAAGAATAATAAACTTACATTATTTCGTTATATTTATTTCGGAATCTGTAAGATGTTTTATTGTGAAAATGTGCCTGATTCTCTGTTACATCCGTCTATGTCACTCTTGACGCAGGCCAAGGTGCTCTTCTCGGTCACGTGATAGGTCACCGCTAAAATAAAACCCAGGAGCTAGCAAAGTGAGAAAAAACCAAAAAAAAACAAGCATCTTTAGAAAGTTTCTTTGCCCAGAGGAAAACGCCTAGCCAGGAGACAGCAGAGAGCTACACTTCATAGAAAGTACTTCTTTTGCACCAGTGTGGGAAGGGGAGAGGATGATCAGACCTGTGCGATGTACAACTGCATGCCTGTCAATAAAAGCTTAGAAGTTGTCTTGTTGTGTCTCCGTTTGTCCCTCATCGTGACTTTGTTTCAAAAGTTTTCCACCACCCCTTAAAGACCGGTCCGTGAAAATTTTGAATGACGTTATACCGGTCCGCGGGGTCAAAAAGGTTGGGGACCACCGGTCTATAGTATACTTGCTAAACTTCTACGTAAGTATACTTAGAAAATTATACTTCAAGTTTACTACTTTTTGCGAAGGGACCCCACAGAGCAAAAGAAACTAACTCAAAACGTTTTTTACACCAGTTTTAACGAGAAACCAGACGTTTATGTTTCAAAAGTACAAATTTAATACTAAATATATTTTTATTACAACTTTCGGTTCTTATTTCTTGTTTGTTTTATATTTAAAATAATCTTGCATTTTGTGGTATTAGCACCAAATTTGCCATGGATGTACTTTAGGATCCCCTCTTTCAGAAAATTTCTGAATTTGTATTTTGAGCATTAACAGCCCATAGTGCTAAGACTGGGGCAAATAGAAGGTGAATAATTTGGCAAAAATAAAGATGCCTGCCCTCTTAAAAAATGTATGCTGCCATTTTGGATTTTTCTCGAGGCAAAATTGTTTTCCTGAAAGAAAGAGTGCTAATGCACATATGCCAAATTTGGTGCTTGTATCACAAAATACGCGTTTTATCTGAAATATCAACCTTACCGGCCCTAGAAAAGCGTCGCATGACGTGTGTTTGTCAATGGTCATGTCAACCATGTTTAGCTGACACAACTGTGACCTCAAAGGCTAAAAATTGGCTTCAAACCAGCACAAAACTAATTTGTCTGACTTGCAGGCCTACATGCCCCGAGGTCAGGGTCAAGTGAGGGGTGCAGGTCAGTGTGATGCATCCGCTCTGCTCAATCTGATCAACTTCTGCAAATGGTTCTGTGCTGAGGATCCCAAATCTGCCAGGCAGGTAAGCCACCATGACAGTAACCTTTCTGTTTGACACAGATGCAGACTTTCAAAGTGTTTTGTTTTTACTTTAAATTCCACTTTAGTCATCTTTTGATCTATTGTAAAAAAGTGTTATCAGTGCCCTTTTAGCTATGATTAGGCCACGTTTAGACAAAATAAAAAAAACCTATGTGGGACATAGTTTCTGCAGAGCAGCAGTAGTTCATTAGAAATTCTGCTCTGAGTTGTGGTGGGACCATTGACACAGAATAAGCCCACCCCCGTCCCATCTTCCATTTGTTTACACTCTTTCCCTCTAGCTTATAGGCAGTCACAACCCAAACCTAACATTAGCAGTCCAGCAATTTTGGAGCTATCCAGCTGTATGATTTTGAACCGGATTCCAGTTCAGACGAGGAAAACAAAGACGTTCATGGATCTATTGGTCTGCAAGTGGATGCATGAGAATGGAGCTTGTGGCCTGTCTTAGTACCTTATATGTCACACTTAGGGGCTTTTTCCAACAGCCTTTTTTCGTCTGCTCCTAATATACAACAATTTAAATAAAAAAAATACTCAGAAATGCCATTTTTAGCTTAATTTTCTTTATATTTGTGCTCCTTCATTAGAAAAAATACTACAAGAACATGTAAAAAACAACAAACACATAATTTTCCTTGTAGTAGGTCTTTCAACGCAGACAGTCAGGTTAAATCTAACATAATGTAGTTTTCATGTTTCTAGAAAAGCCATTCATTATCACACCAAAGTGACAAAATCTGACATGAAATGTTACTGTTTCTACTTTTTTTTATGTCTGCAGGTGATCCAGTGCAGGAACGAACTGATGCACTCAAGTGAATTTCGAGTCAAAGATGAATGGATGAAGAAGTACCGCGCAGCTCTGCAGCACTTTGTGCAGCAGTTCAGCCACATTCCACGCATGGCAGCGGTGGGTCGACAAATAGAAGACGTGAGTGTTTGAGTGCTGCAGCTGAAACCTTCCGTTTGAAAGTCAAGTCAAGTAACTTTATTTGTCAAGATCTACAATGTTGACACATACATAAAAATTAAAATTGCGTTTTCTCTTCATCTTCAGTTAAACGGGGAGACACCTTCAAATTGCACAATAAACAAACTATAAATAGAAGAGGCCTAAATATAAATAGTATAAAAAAAATAAAAGTAAAAAAATGAGGAGGGAATAAAGTGACTAGAGAATAAAGTGACTCAAGTACAGTTACTTAAATTTTTAACGGCACTAGAGGACTGGTGGAAGGTGCAGTCAGTGCTGATGAGTTAGATGACGTATGTGTGTCGGGGATCAGTAGAGCAGGAGGGCAACAGGGCAGCAGGAGGGGAGGGGGGGCAGAAACCTGGAAAAACCTGGGAGGTCAAGAAACCTGGAAAATACTTAAATACATTTGTTTCTTTTCTTATTTTAGATGCTGGCTGTTGACCTGTCCATATGTGTCTTTGGGGAGGACCAAACAGATTCCGCTTGCATGTTGAATGATTCTATCAGACAGCTGGAAACCAGTGCTGAGGTGGTCAGCCAATGGGAAGCTGCGCTGCTGCAGGAGATGCTGCAGGAGTGTCTGCATGCTGCTCCTGACAGTGAAGAGGCTGACGCACAGGTAGGAGAAACAAGTCTGTCTACGTTGCTTTATTGGACGAAAAAAGGAAAGTGCAGCACCCAACCTCCTCTGTACTCTTTTAGGACACCGAGCTCCTGAAGAGCCTGGGGGGCTTTCTGCGGAGCAACAAAGACTTGAGCGAGAGGTTTTCTACAGAACTCCAAGCTATCACTGAGCTGGAAGCCAGAGAATAGGAGATGAGCTGAAAATGTTGGGTTTTGTTTTTTTTTAGTTTGTGTTCTGAATGAGTGTAAGAACAAAGCAAGACACTAAAAGCAGTCAAACTACAAGTGGGAAATTCTTTCTTTCATGAAATAAAACCCAAAATAAACCCCCAAAAAAGACTCAAGACAAACAAAGAAATAAAATTAAATATACATCAAATAAAGGATAATGAATGGACAGGAAAATAGAAAAAAAGTTAAACCAAAATAAAGAAATACATACATACACACGTACACATACAGTTGAAACTAGAAGTTTACATACACCACATAAAAACACATGCCTTTTTTCTCACCGTCAGACATGAAATAAAAGTAAACTTTTCCTGTTTTAGGTCACTTACAATTAGCAAAATTATTTCTATTTGCTAAATATCAGAATAATGAAACTAGTGTTTTTTTAGACGAGCTTTTATTAGTTTTATCAAAGTCAGAAGTTTGCATACGTTTCATTAGTATTTGGTACTATAGCTTCTAAACTGCAGTACTTGGATCAAACATCTTGGACATGCTTCTCACAAGATTTGGTAGGAATTTTGGCTCATTCCTCCAGACATAACTGCTGTAACTGAGCCGAGTTTGTAGGTCGCCTTGCATGTACACGCCTTTTCTGCTTTGACCATAAATGTTCAATAGGATTTAGATCCTGTCTCTGTGATGGCCACTCCAAAACATTGACTTTGTTGTCATTAAGCTACGTTGTAACCAGTTTGACAGTATGCTTCGGGTCATTGTCCATTTGGAACACCCATTTGCGCACCAGCTTTAACTTTTGGCTGACGTCTTCAGATGTTCCTTCAATATTTCCACATACTGTTCTTTCCTCATTAAGCCATCTATTTTGGGAAGTGCACCAGTCCCTCCATCAGCAAAACAACCCCACGGCATGATGCTACCACCCCCATGTTTTACAGTTGGGATGGCAGTCCAAGGCCTGCAGGCTTCCCCCTTTTTTCTCCAAACATAATGGTCATTGGGGCCAAACTGGTCAGTTTTAGTTTCATCAGACCGCAAAAAATGTCTCCAAAAGTTAAAGTCTTTATCCTTGTGTGCATTAGCAACCTTTAATCTGGCTTTTACTGTTTCTCTTGGAGTAATGGCTTCTTCCTGGCAGGGTAGCCTTTCAGCCCATGTCTGTACAGTACTCGTTTCTCTGGTGATAATGACACATTCTTATCATCTTCAGCCAGCATCTTCACAACATCTTTTGCCTTCGTCCTTGGGTTGTTCTGGACATATTGGACCACAGTACGTTCATCTCTGGGACACAGAACCCGTCTCCTTTCTATGCGATACGATGGCTGGACATTCCCATGATGTTTTAGATTCTGATCATATTATAATAAGAGGGGATTTTAATATTCATGTTGATGACCCCAGTGACCGTCTAGGAAATGCTTTTGCAGCTTTATTAGATGATGTTGGTTTCACCCAAAATGTAAATGAACCCACTCACTGTCATAAGCACACCCTGGACCTTGTTTTAACCCATGGTATAGAGATCAGCCAGCTGAGTGTCCTTCCTCTTAACCCCATCATTTCTGATCACTTTCTGATTACCTTCCAGTTTACATTAGAACATGCTACTGCCCCAGTGAATAAGAAACAACTTAGAAGAACCTTATCTGACCGTTCTGTGTCTGAGTTTAAACTCACAGTTCAACCAGTGCTTAGTGACATTCTGAGAAATTACTGAGACCAGCTCCCATAGCATCAGTCTTGGTATAAATGACCACTTTGTTAATGACACCTTACAAGCCCTCAGGAGTACTCTCGATGTTGTTGCCCCCCTGAAACCTAAGTTTGTTAGACAAAACCCAGTAGCACCGTGGTTCAGCGCTGAAACACGTTCTCTTAAACAAGAAACCTGTAAAGAGAATGGCACCGCTCCGGCTCAGGGCAGTCTCTGAATACTTGGAAACATAGCCTATTAAATTATAAAAAAGCTCTCCTGTACCTGACCGTGTACCTCGTCTCTGGCTCGCCTCTACTACTGCTTCTACACCTGGCTGTGGATCCTGCCTCTGGCTCGTCTCTGCTCTGTACCTGGCCTATCCCAGCCACTTGTGGGCGAAGGCAGGGGACACCCTGGACAGGTCGCCAGTCTGTCATAGGGTAGAATGTCCACAAACACACACCAATTCACTCTCACACTCACACCTAGGGACAATTTAGAGTTGCCAATTTACCTATTAGGTTTGATAAGTTAATTCTTCTCTATGAGTTCTGGTAAATCGCCTGTCCGTCCTGGTGGAGGATCCCTCCTTCATGTGGGCACCCCTGAGGTTCCTTTCTTTTTTTTTTTAGGAGTTTTTCCTTACCGCGAATGGGTGTCTAAGGGCAGGGATGCCAGTTTAGCTTAGTCAGTTTGTTAGTTCATTTTAGTATTTTCCTATTTAATTCTATATATTCATGATCCTTTTGATTTTATGTTCCACTTTTTCAATTAACGATACAAAGTCCATCGAGACGATTGTTGTTGTGAATTTGGGCTATACAAATAAAATTGAATTGAATTGAATTGAATTGAAATGAATTGAATGTTTATACTTGGATACAATTGTCTGAACAGACGAATGTGGCACCTTCAGGCATCTGGAAATTGCACCCAAGGATGAGCCAGAAATCTACAATTGTCTTCCTAACATCTTGACGGGTTTCTTTTGACTGTCCCATGATGTTTTCTAAACAAGTAAGTGTGTTTCAAATGTGCCCTAATATACATCCACGTGTGTGTTTAGCAAATTCATATAATTTTGTTTATTGTAATTGACCTAAAACAGGAAATGTTTCAGGTCTGAAAGAAGAAAAAAACACGTGTGTTTTATGTGGTGTTTGTCAACATCTGGTTTCAACTGTATACATACACATGCATAGACGCATTTATCTCCCTCTCTCTCTCTCTGTGTCTAGCTATCATGCTATATATATATCTAAATATATATGTAAATGATTATTATTAATCTTAAATATGATTAGACATATTTGCACTCATAGACCTATACATACATATCATATTTTCTGTCGGATAAGTCGCAATAGATAAAAATATTAATAATAAAGAAGAAAAAGCATATATCAATCGCTCTGAAGCATAAGTATCATGTTTGGGAGCAATATGTGACTTTTTTTTATATTGTAAAATAATGTTTTTTTATAAAAAAAAAAAAGAATTAGGTGCAACGCTTTAGGATTGAATCTGCCAAGCCTGGGGTAGTACTGCATTCAACCTTAAACACGATTACTGCGTCAAATTTGCATCTGCTGGCTCTTTTTTTGGAAATTAGAAATTAGTTTATAAACTACAGTATATTTGAGCCAAAATTAATTTTGTAAGAATCGTATATAAGTCGCTCCTGAGTCACAAACCTGGCCAAACCATGCAAAAAAAAGCAACTTGTACTCCAAAAAATATGGTAATTTCCACTGCAGTGTCAGTTACTGTCCTTGATTTATTGGTTTGGGTCAACAGTAATCTTTTCTTTGTTAAGAATTCAATAGAAAGTGTGGAAAATAATGGGAAAAAATACAAATATTGGGAAGTTTTTTCTTCTTTTCTAAATGTGTCTACAAACTCCAAAACATTTAGAGTAAGAAGCCAAATAAAACTAGAGTGGGGCCTGTTTCCGCTGCAAGGTGACAGGCTGTTTTAAAAAGTCACACATTGCAAAAAGATAGTGCAACACCTTATAACATGCAAGACTATAGTCATGTACAGAATTGCAAAAAACAAAAGAAAGCAAAATGCATGTTTTTAAAAACAAAAGACTGAATGAATGCACAGGGGGTTGCAGTACCGTAAATTGTGCATTTGTCAGGTCGCTGCTGTGTAAACCACAGTTTTTTCTGATATAAACAAGAAGTCTGATTGATTTTTTTTTCTTTCTTTTTTTTTTATGAACATCTGACGATATTTATTTTGGCCTTAAACTGCATCAGGGACGAATGGGGTTTTTGTGGGTTGGGGGGGTGGGGGCCTTTAGTCAAGTGATTTGTGCGTGCTGCATCATTTATGCCACATGATCTTATGTCTTTTTGATTTTGCCGTGGGATTAAAAAAAAAAAATTAAAAACCGTTCCAATAACATAAATGAAGCCACTTACTGGGATATTTATAAAACGCCCCAAAACCCCTTATCATTGTAAAAAATGTAAATATATGATGAAGTACATGAGGTGTATCCGCCTCACAAAAAGGTGTGAAAACCAAAAGCTTTTCCTGCCGGGTAACCTTTCGCTCACTAGCTGACTGCTGCAGTCGTCTGTACTTCCACCAACAAGACAAATGCCTCTGAGGCAACATGGAGAGAGAAGGACTCTTCATCCAGTCCATCTATTACGGGAAGATTGGAAGCGTGGTCACAGAGAGGCTGCTGGAGAGGTTCGGACAGGATGGCAGCTTTCTGCTGAGAGACAGTGAGACTGTGCAGGGGGCTTACTGTCTCTGCGTGAGGTGAGCTGCACATTTGACCAAAATGGGTCATTTTCCCATTCCTGAGGTTTTTTAATGGTCTTCTATTTAAGAACGATTAATTAAACGGAGAAATGTAACTTTTAGAGTTTTATAGAAAAGTAGATGTGTCTGTACAAAACCGTTCAAATGTTTTTACGTCACGTTTTCATCCGTTACTAAATAAATTCCAGTGAAAACAGAAAAAGAGAAGCCAGCGTTAATTAGTTTTGTGCCTTCCAGCAAACTTTCTTTTTCTGTACACTAACGGAACCACATCTCTGACATGTTGATCTCAAAAGAAGAACAAAGTTACGAATGTTGCAAAGCTGATGCAGAAGGCACATGAAAAAGGGGTAGAAGTGTACCTCAAACCTGTGTGGGTGGATTGCAACGAAAAAGAAAAAAAATGAGCAAAAGTCTTTTTATTCCTTCTGTTTGTGGAAGCACCAGCTTCAGCGTTAGTTCTTGAATTTTTTACTAAACCACATTTTGCCCTCTTTACAGAAAGTTTAAAGAACATAATATCATTTAGATCTTTGAGGTAGACATGCTTTAAACCGTCTTACAGGAAAGAAAATGTGTGAAACTGGAAGCACTTTAAAAAATCTGAAATCTAAACTTGACAATAAAGTAAAACAGCAGTTTGTGAGAGAAGGCCAATAGTTTTGATGCTTACAAAAATAACTATTTGTTTTGAACTAATACACTAACACAGGATCTGTAAAAATAGATGTTTTTATTTAGGCTATACATATTCTGCTTGTTAAAAATTCAAATTTATTTGCATTTTTGTGTTTCACTTAAAAACATTTTTTTGTTGCATATAAAATTTATTTAAGCCAGTTTATTAACAAAATAGTTGAAAAAGGGGCTAGAAATCAGATTAAAAAACTATTACTTTAGTGTTTTTAAACTGACTGGATCTTTTTTCTTCTAAAGTGGAGAGATTTGCTCTGAACACAGCTGTTTGTCTCCATGCAGCATCAAAAGAGAATAAATGAACAAATGTTTATACATTATGATCAGCTGTGGTCACTGACAACAATTAAAGTTTATTCATGACTGACATGAGTCAAAATATTTATGATCTCAAACTTCTCAAACTAATAAGTTTGAGTTTTACTTCTCAGTATCAGGGGCACACAGTTAAGTCAATGGCTGGTGAGGCACTCTTCTCTAGAGTATAATTGACACTTTTTTATCATTATTAATTTTATGAATTTTATTTTTTTTGTTTTTTCTCCTCTTTAATTAACAAAGACAAAAGGGGAAAAAATATTCTCACTGTTCAATCCACAGCATGCAAACTGAAAATTTTCAATTAGAGTTTTGATCAATTAAAACAATAACGTTTTTTTTAAAGGATAATTATAATTTTAAATCATATTTAGGTTTCAAATACTTTTTTTTGTTATTCATTCATTCATTTTTTATTACTCTTTGCAATGAAATATTTTTCATCAAATCAAGAAGAATTTTTTGCTCTAATCTTTATTCATTCATATTACAGTTTTGTAATTTTTTATGGAGGTCCTTTTTATTTTAAGACCTAAATTTATTTTTGTTTTGTTGTTTACCCCATCTTAGGTTTTTTTCTTTTTTCAAAACCATGACTCCCAAGCTGGGGTACTATTGCAGAAGAAATGCGGAAAACGGCCCACAGCATTTGACAGCTTAGTTGTCCATCTTTTACGTCAAAAACTTTGTATGGTTGCTCAACAAAGGTTTCCATATTTGTCATTATTTTCCAAAGGATAAATCAAAAAGTGCTTTTCTGATAATAACCAGTCATCTTTTGTTTAGAAGTTCAGCAGAGCTGACTAAAGTTCTGACTAAAGCCTTAGGGTGTTTTAAGACTGGAAAGATCCTTTGTTCTGGATCAAGTCCCAAATCTCACGTTTGGTCTGTATTCAGACTGTCAAGCGACCAAATCCCAGCTAGCCCTGGCTGCAGTGTGCAGACCAAGGCGTAGTTCAACCCATCATATGTGATTCTTCTTTGTCACCACAATTGTGTATTTTTCTTCACTTGTAAGTTTCCACATGCAACTTTTGCCACAAAAAAACATATGGAAATAAGTGAGCAAAATCTAAAACTACTTAACTTTAATTGATAATGCGAAAAGAGAATTTCGAATTTGCAAGAAAACAATTCCATCTAGAACCGGCTCCACAACCAACCTGCACCTGAAAACTAAGAGAATCTCCTCCTGAACAGAGCAGATCCTTTCTGATGGAAGAAACCAGATCAGCCTCACAAAGCTGAGACATTTAGTGTTTATGAATCCCAACCTTTACTGTGACGAAAAATCCCACACAGTGGGAGTGCCTCAACGCGTTTAACTCCGCCCACATTGAAGCGCGCCTCGGTCTGCAGACTGCATTCAGGGGCTTCTTCAACACTTAGCTGTTAAAAATTGAAGGGTGGTTTGTATGAGCATCCTACAGGCACTTATGTATCACCTGCACATCCCGTGTGAGCAGCAGGTCAGTTAGGGGCCACCTTACCAATAGTTAGAATGCTGCATAAAGGGCGCCTTTCAACAGCATCTCCTGTCCGTCGTTGCGTGTAACTTACAATATCCTTACAAATATGTCACCATTCACTGACCACATCTACGAAAATGGTACATTCCATTTTCATGGCGTCCCTTAAAGTGGACACATGAACCTCAAGGGAACACCTAGACACACCTGCACCTTTATCAAGAAGCAGCCCCTGCTGTCTTTGACCCTCCCTGGGCCCTGACAACCCAAAAACCCAAACGGGTGCATGTGACTAAGGCGGTGCAAAATCAAATTAAGCTTTAGTGAGGACCACGTCTGCATGGGATGACTCATCTCCCAGTTTCTTAGCAAAGAGCTTTATAAAGCTCTGCCCCAGAGCACCAAACACTGGGGAACCATTGGTAAAAAAAAGTACAGTCTATTTGAATTCAATGACAAAAAAAAAGCAGATACGTTTAGGCTTTTTTTCCAAAACAGTTATTTTAGGGGATTCAACTTTTCCTATGCTAAAATAGTTTTAATTTTATCTTTTGTTTGAGCCCCATTAAAGGAAAGATCAAGACATATGAGCTAAATTAAGTTTCATTCTAAAAAGGTATTCTAAAAAGGCATCGTTGTCTTATATCAGAAACATACAAATTATGTGGAAGGGTGTAATACACACAGACTTCTGCTTAAAAAAGATCCATCAATTGGTTGCTAGTCCTATCAGGCTTCACATTCATTTGACATGCACTCAAACGTCCATGCTGATAATATCGGACAAGCAGGGAGGGGCTTCTTCATCTCTTTCCTTTGCCACCGTTTATTAGCACATGTCCGCCACCGACAGTTGGAGGGAGCTTGCTTTGAAATGCCAAAACTGGGACAGATCTCACAATTAAGGCATAAAACGGAAACGGTCCCTGATTGGTCAAAATTCGATCTGGTTTAACTTGCAATGGCAGCTTTTTGTAAGTATAACCCCAAAACAGTCCTATTTAGCTACAAGTGAATGTGAGAGTTTTGAATGCCGGAGCCTGAAAAGAGCTCCAGCATTCAAAAAGTTCAAGAAAAGCTTGAACAGTTGCAAAGAATGACCTGAGCTTAGCTTTATATGGAATAATCAACTCAAATCAATCTTATCAATCTTTATATAGCACTTGTCCACCAAAAATAAATAAATAAAAACGAATGATTTCAAAAAAAATCCGGACATATAAAAATTGAACCCTCATCTCAACAATTACTCCATAGTAGCTTGGAGGATGTGTAACTTCTTTTTTTTTTTTTACAAGCTTATTTTCCCCGCTTCTGGTTGTTATAGGTTGGTGCCATCAGTGTGAATGTGTTTGTAAGTGAATGCAACTGTGACTGTAAAGCGCTTTTGGGCCTTAAAGCAAGGTAGTAAAACGCTGTATAAGTAGACGCTGTTTACCATTTTCTATCTTGATTGCTCTTTTTTTTCCCGCCTCCTTTAGCTTGTCAAGCTTACAATTGGATTTGTGATAAAGCAGATATTACGGAGCCAGAAACAAAATCGTCCACTATAAATTCTAAATTCTTTACAAAATAATCTAATTAGGTGTCTGGGTGAGTAATCATTTTTAAAAGAAGAACACTTGGAATAAATCATATAAAGATAGGTTTTATAAATAACTCTATATAGAAATCAGTTGCAAAGTATGACTGATGTCTGGTTTCATGTGCACTGAAAACAATACTGAAATCTGAGTCACCGCCAAATAAGCACACCGTGTCTGTTTCAAGCTTTCAAACTGTTGCACGAATGCACGGGTCCGTCTATACTCATTTCAGATTAATTCATGCCTTGATGCTTGTCTTCATACAGGAAAGCACCGTTTGTCTACACATACAGGCTTTCACACTCTACGTCTGGCTGGTCCCTTCAGGTGGGTAAACAAGAAAAAAATAAAAAACTCATCAGCATGGGTCTGTTTTTATTTGCAGGTCTTTGAACTTGTGTTTCTTCAGCAGGATTCAGAAGAGAGCCTACGGAGATTTGAAGCCCTGGAGTCCCTGATCAGTCACTACAGAAGGGTCATGGTCACTCGTGTTGGTATTGTCCCCCTGATCGCCCCCCTGAACAAGACACAGATACCAGACAGCATCTGTGAAGGTACCAATGGCATACCATAAAGGCTGTTTCGTTTTATGACAGCACAATTGCACCCATGAATGGTTTCTGTTGAGTCAGAAAGGTCTTTTAAAATAAGAAAGAGAGAAAAAAAAGCAACAATAACAATTCTGTTTTCTACCACAGAGTTTCTCTACCTGGAAATGAGCAGCGGCAGCAGCAAGACCTAATGACTGAGTTCAACATTTCAAGCTAGCAGGTCCTGCAGAAACTTGACAAGCATGTTTACCGTTTCTTACTTTTTGCAACACGTATCATGTTTATCAACAGTTGTGTTGCTGGATCTCAAATTTAAATTATATTGTAGCGACCTGGGGGTTAGCCCCACCTTCAGCCCCTAAGGCTCATGGGAAGTGGGGAGTTTAGGTGAAACCTTGAGTCAGAGGGCTGGAAGCTGAAGTGACGCTCCATGCTGTTTGGGCTGTACGTGGGCTTGATTAAACGGGCTCTGTGCTGAAAAGTAATCTCTAGTGCTCTGCCTGTTTATTCCCTCTCTGAGACTGTCCGGGGTCGTGCAGTGTATGGGGCACGGACAGCTCTCCAATGAAGCCATCTAAATAGCAGTCTGGCTTTAGCTACCCCACGAAAGTGACGGTCCGGCTGGATTGTTACATTGGTGTCAGAAGTGGGATGCTTAGCCGCTGCTACACCATGGAGATGGAGCAGCTGATCCTGGTGGCAGTCAGGAACAAGGGAGGAGTAAGGGCCATGACACCACCATGATGGTTCGAGCACCCTCCGTCATCTGCAGCCTGGCCTTGCCCGACGCAAGCGCTAGACCATCTGGACCAGACTGTGATAATGGTGCGCAGCCCAGCTGAACCTTCACGACGCAATGGCTCAACAACTCTGGAACCACACCTGGCTCAGGTCAACCTGGCGACCGGCCATGAGGGCTAGACGCCGAAGGGGACTTCTCACACACCCAGGCCTGGCGTTAGAGGGCGCTACACTGCTGGACCTCCCACCTGCGGAGCTGCGAGACCTGTCAGCGCGGACAGCAGAGCTTCGCTTTGGGGAGGAGGGTTTGACGAAGCAGACCCTACAGCAGCCGTAGTGATGAAGACGATCATCTGGGATGCCTGGGGACCCTGGGGACCTTCTGCTGCTGGTGTGCAGCTCTTCACTTGGAGAGAGTCTGCTCCCCCATGGTGACGTGCACCCTGATGGTGGTGCTCCCACGGCGGCGGGGACTGGTTCTCCTGGCTGGGCACATACTGGCATGGAACTGTGTCAGTTGCAGATGTGCTAACCCAGCCAGTTAAGAGGAGGACTGTACACGGTGGCGGTCGAAACCCAGGATTGTGCGAAGGAGTCTCCAGCCAGTGTGTTCCTGTGTTTTGCTGTTGTGTTGTGGTGTTCAGTTCTGCAGTTATGTGAGGGTTGTGGGGACACTAACCCTCTTAGGTGGGGGCAGTGTAGCGACCTGGGGGTTAGCCCCACCTTCAGCCCCTAAGGCTCATGGGAAGTGGGGAGTTTAGGTGAAACCTTGAGTCAGAGGGCTGGAAGCTGAAGTGACCCTCCATGCTGTTTGGGCTGTACGTGGGCTTGATTAAACGGGCTCTGTGCTGAAAAGTAATCTCTAGTGCTCTGCCTGTTTATTCCCTCTCTGAGACTGTCCGGGGTCGTGCGGTGTATGGGGCACGGACAGCTCTCCAATGAAGCCATCTAAATAGCAGTCTGGCTTTAGCTACCCCACGAAAGTGACGGTCCGGCTGGATTGTTACAATATTTTTATCACTAAAAGAATCAGTTTTGTCATTAGCTGTTCTTATGTGTGAGTTGTAGATGGATGAATAACTAATTTTACCCCCAAATAAATCTTAAATTATTCATGGCATGAATTATCATTGAATAAACATGAACAAATACACATTTTCTCTTCTTTACTTTTCTTAATATAGTTTTCTCATATTGTTTTTAACTCTTGTGCTATCTTAAGTACTTTAACCTTGGGAGTTGGGTCATCTAGACCCATTAGACAGTGCTCTGAACCTTTTTTCTTCAATGATTTGTGATCTTCACTGGTGTCCATGGATTACATGAAATCTTTCCACCTTTATCCACCTTTGTCATGGTAGGGAGAACACGTCAATGTAAGGGTGGGGTCATCCAAGAGCACAAGGGTTAAAGTCCTCTTTATTAAAATTCAATTCAGCCCCACACATATAAGAGATACAAATTCTCCTTTTTGTTCTGCTCTTACTTTACTCTTTGCCCTGTAACTGAAAGTTGTGTTTTGATTTCCAATTTTTTTAAAATCTTTTGTAAATACTGTTGCCATTTTATTAAATTGTTTGCAATAATTAGACTGTTTTTGACATCAGCTTTTTTTCCTCAATAACTTGTTTTTAGTATACTGTAACTTAGTGTTGGGTTAAATAACAATATTATTATTTTTCCCCAAAACCTAAACAGTAAGGCAGATTAAATCAAATTATTTGATTTATCCTAGAATTCCTCATTTTAATGCTGTGACGAACTGTGCTAATGCAAAACGTGGCTCCACTTGCAGATTGTTCAAAACTATGTTTTTTTTTTACTTAATAAACATATTGTGCAATAAAATGAAGGATTGTGGTCATTTCCTTTGATGTCATCACCCCTGACAGGATGTTGCTAAGAAAATTTTTGTGAAACTGGATTTTTCATGTTGCCACAATAGTTAGAATATTCCCGTAATTTACAGGGGACATGGTACTGAAGCAGCTTAAAATGTTTTTGTTGTTCGGAAAAGGTGTTTGACCGGTGGGACAGCAAAATAAAAACCTCATCACAGGGTACGGGAATAATAAAAATTTAAATGTAACAAAAGTTAAAACTGAATTAAAAGTAACAGGATGTAAACTTTTAAATATAAATTTGTAAATCAAATGTAGCCTAGAACAGGTGAGTCTTTAACCTAAAAAGACATCATGTGTCCGTTGGGAAGAAACTACCCAAATGGCGTGTTTACAACGTGCAAAGAATGATGAGAACATGACGCTGTGGTAAAGTTGTCTGCTAGAGATCCAAACCGCGATATGCAATGAAGCTCTATGAATTGATGTTTATCAAGATGCATAATGCGCACATCTATAGCTGGAAGCTTTGAAATAGTCATGATTTAGATGTCTAAAGACGTGTCAGTGCCTAGCAGGTACTGGGTTTCTTTGATTTGAAATAAATCCAGTAGACAAAAGTATTTTCACCTATCTGTTTCATCTTATCACATCTAACCACAGCTTTCTGTGATGTGTTCAATCCAGACTGATGGTAGTCAAGACATCTTGTTGAGATTCAATCAGCAGAATCTGGGTCACAATAAGAGAACAAGAGTGTTTTAAGGAAACCAAAAACTCCTTATTTTGAATTAGTTTCCGGCTCAGAGCTCAGAGATTCTCATTTAAATCAGCGAGTCTAATTCGACTTTTTTTAGCGTGTGCAGAACGATCACTGTAATAGAAACACAACACTTGTGTTATGACTACAAAACAAAGTACAGCTATACTTTAATAAAACATCTACAATACTAAAATGCTATAAAAATATGAAACAATATGTGTTTCACAAGTAGACATGTTGTGTGAGAACAAAACAAACACTTGTTTAAACTTGTTTTTATTTTTTTATTTTTTTATAAGTTTCTTACCAACTCTTATTGTGCCAAACAAACAAAGTAGTGGCCAAGGCCTTCACTTCCTGTTTAACCCTTGTGCCATCCTAGGCACTTTAACATTGGGAGTTGGGTCATCTAGACCCACTAGACAGTGCACTGAACCTTTTTTCTTCAATGATTTGTGATCTTGACTGGTGTCCATGGATTACATGAAATCTTTCCACCTTTATCCACCTTTGTCATGGTAGGGAGAACACGTCAATGTAAGGGTGGGGTCATCTAAGATAGCACAAGGTTTAAGGGTTGAGCAAATGAAGCGGAAGGGGTTTGGATTTGTTTGCTTACCTTTTGATCTGAGTTGTTTATTTATGTCTGTCTTTTCTATCTTTTATTGTCTGATTTTTTTTTTTATATTGTTGGATTAAAGTGGCTTCCTTCCTGTGCGTGGCCAGACAATTACCTGGAGCCCATAAAGAGGAAGGAGCTCAGTATGAAGGGAGCTGGAACAGGGAAGGAGCTTGTGTGAGCTGTGCCGCCATGTGGGTTTGCTGTGAAGAAAATCTCCTGTTTCTGAAGCTAAAGGGCGTCTGCCATCTATGTTAACCACGCCACTCTAGTCACACCACATTGTGACAAAACCTGAAGAGAGTTAAACAAAAAGTAAAAACTAAATAGTATGAATAAAAATAAAAAATAACAAATAAAAGCCAGAATTTCAAAATAAGTGCATACAAAAAACTGTAGCAAAAAGTATATATATAAAAGCTGATAACAGACGGACACAAACAGCAGTTTACTCATAGAGCTACCATAGAAGTTGCATTATGCGATCCTTGTTTGTCTTGCATGTTAATTTTTGTCCTACACCTTCACCACATGTGACCCCACCCGCTAACCAAGTTTCAGTGTTTGCACACAGCAATTACAAAAATAGAAAATAGACAGTGAGAGATGCAAAAGGTAAAAAAAAGTTTTTTTTCTAATACAAGAAGTTGAATGCTGATGTAAAAATGTATAGTTATTTATATTTTAAAGTTTGTCTCTTAAAACTACTTCAAAAAATAAAGGAGCAAAAACATCTTACTAGGCTTCACAGGTTGTGTTTCTATCAATTATTCAAACTTCACACGATGAATTTGATGTTTTTATCTACTAAAACCAGCCACTCTATATTTATTAGCCTCGAGCAAATGAACCAAATCTAGCACTAGAAAATAACTTTTTCTGCAGGATACAAGTAAGATGGCGGCATACATATTGCAAATATTAGCAGCTTTGTCTACTTTCAGCACAAGTGTGTTGGCTCCTGATAGAGAGCGCCTGTTATTGCTGGCCCATCATGTGTTCGTCTTTCAGTGACTTCTTGTCATCAGTACTTTGCACTGTATCTTCAACTTCTGTAATTTCCTCTTCTTGACTTGGTGGCGGTGCGGGCCAGGAAAACTGTCAACACAGTAACATACAAAAATAACATCTTCAGTCTATTTAAATATTTGTGGTTGCGTGATCAATTAAATGAAAGGGAACTTGTGTCATTTCTGAGCGTGGGCTTACACTCAGGGGATCATTTTTTTCCAGGAAGTACTGGTACTTCTGTGGTGGGCGAGGAATCGGAGGAAACAGGAAGTTAGAGAGTCTGAGAAAGCAAACACATAGAGGTTGCATTAAAATTATTTTTTTTAAATGTTTTTAAAACCTAACATTAACAGATAAATGTTGAAAAACTATCAAAATAAAAACAAGAAAAAAAACTCATATCCTCCCCAATATTTTCTCTTTTTTTTGGTCTGCATTTGCACTTCTCCTTATGATCATGTAAAGATCACTGAGGTCCTGGTTTGCTAGTGAACTTTGGTTTTGTTGGGGTTTTTTTGTAAAAGAAAGGGAGGCAGTAAAACAATTGTCTCACTTCCTCCTTGTGTTTTTCTCAAGCTTTACAGCTGAGGCTGATGGGAAATTTTTTTTCTTTGCCACATTCAGAAGACAGAGCAAAGTTCAAACATCGTCTGAGCAGCAGCTTAACATCAAGGGCTCAAAATGCACCAACTGGTAACCTGCGACATACCTCTGATGACGGACCAGGAGCAGCACAGCAAGGAGGATCATGGGTATTACAAGTAAAATCCCCAAAATCACCAGAGGGTTGAGTGGATTTGTTTTTTCCAAAGCTGTAAAACCACAAATGCACCATTTTTGCATATTTTGATAAAGCTGCGCTGAACTGGCAGTTGTGTCTGAGGAACACTCACTAAAAATGGGACTCCATTCACTCCATTGAGAGTTCCAAGCATATAACTCTGAGATCTTTGTCCTCATCCTCAACCTGTACGTGATAGAGGGATCCACATTTGGCTCAGTGTAAGACAGCTTTTCAGTCAAATTCTTCACGTTCCCCTGTTTTGAAAGGAAACATCAAGAAATTCTCAGCTTTCACAGAACTCCATAAAAGTCCTACACCTTCACCACATGTGATCTACCTGGTCTCCCATGTCCAGCTGTAAGTCGTACCAAGATGCCTTAATTTCATCCCTGCCAGGAATTTCCCATGATACCTTCAAGTCTCCATCTTTGATCAGTGCAGATACACTCGGTGAAGGTAAGACAACTGTTGCACAAAGAACAGAACACCTAATTTAAAACAATGTAACATGGAAAAAAGACAGATGGCAAAAATCAACAGATTTACTTTTTGATCTTCATAGTCATGACATCTTTTTTTTTAAGGCTTACATAATTTGGTGTAACACCAGGGTGGTTATTTTGTGAAATGGTTCAGCATGTTAGCAACAATTTGAAATGTAAATTTTAAAATAATGAAATGAAAGAAAAAAAACATTTTACTCAGAGATAATTTCTCAAATGAGAGGGTGTAAGTTGTCCATTTGTCCAGAAGGGAGGTGTTAAAATGGAGAGTGACATATTGCACGTTTTCTCTGTCGATTTTCCAAGATAAAGATCCTGTTCTCTCCACAGAGTTCTGTCTTTTAGAATCCACCAATTCCTGATCCTTGCAAACACTAGAAATTACAAAACAGAAGAAAAGACTGAGAACATATTAAGGGTTAAATGTGCCACCTACATCCATTTCTTATTGTTTCAAAGAGAAATATGAGGCTGTTTTTATCAACTTTCACTGTCTGAAGCAAACACTTCCGGATTGAAGCCCTAATGCATTGTTCATGTAGCTTTTGTATTTAAGCAATTGAAGTCCATCAGTTCACTGAGTAACCATTAGGAGTCAGTCACCATGCAGTCCAATGTCAATAGGTAAAAAAAAAAAACACTTTTTATTGTGTCAGCGCTTTTACGTAAAATTACTGACAAATGTGCTGCAGGTTAATTCTGAGGTACAGTGGTCCTCGTCTATCGCGGTACTTATGTTCTATAAATAGGTGAAGTCCACAAAGTAGAATTACGAATGTTTTAAGGCTGTAAAACCTCTCACTCCACACTTTATTTGCTTTTCTAAGACAGACATGAACATTTTCACACTTTTTTTCTCGTTTCTCTCTTGTGTAAACTCTTTAACACCAGAGCTTTAGCTCCAGTGTTTACATTCTAATTCTTTAACCCCTTAAGCAAGTGACATAATTCCAGGGGAATCTTGAAGCAAAGAAAAACTGTCTTTTTTAGTGAAGTGCTGACATTCTCAACAGAAATCAGCAAAACCGCCTTTATGCAACACTTGACATTGGTTATGTGTTCCATAACACAAAAACACAAAATAGCAAGTCTGCGGTGAACTGCAATATAGCGAGGGACCACCGTACCATTTTGTGATATGTCAACACTAAGTATTACTCAGCAATTAGGTTGTGGTTGTTTGATTGACAGGTGTTTGTCAAAGTCACACCTCTACTTAACTTTAGTGGGCATGTTTTAAAAAAAACTTTAGAGCAATCTTCTTATGTCCATAACTCGGGTAGGGCGTTCAGAAAAAAACATCCCAAACAACCTATTTTAGCAGGCTGAAGGAGATTTTTAGGATTTTTTGTTTATTCAAAGATATTTTATGTTTTATGTTATGTTTTTTGTAGCTGTTTTTTGCATATATGTCATACTGTGCTGCATGTTCTCTCTGGTTAACTCCATATTAGCCTTACCTTTTAAAAACTTTAGGATTGTTTATAACAAACCTGTTTTATGGAGTTCATGAAAAATATAAGAAACTATACTTTTTATTGTCTTGCAAATGATTTTACTTTTCCAGTTTTAAGAATAAAAAATATGACTGATGCATCAAACTTTAGAAAGTCAAACCAAAAATCTCTTATCTTTTGATTTTAGAGTTGAATTTTAGCCCTTCAGTTTTGATCATTTTTGGATTACCTAAAATATAGAACAAATGTTTTCATTTACAAAGAATTAGGCTAAAAAAGTTGATTTGAAACCGATTGTCTAAATAAAAAAAATCTCCCCTAAACACATTTAACCACATAGATTAAAAATATACATTTGTAAAAATATGAACGTTTTTATATTAGGAATTTCTAACGGAACATGCAAACAGTGAGAGCATTTAGAAAGACAAGCCGTAACATTTACAAAAAAGTCAGTACATTCAAGGTTACTCAACTTCTTTTGTTTTGTGTGCCCTGAGCTCTGTTTCTTCTTGTCTATCCTCAGATTTTCTTTCAACTGTGTTTTTTACATGCCTCATATCCAAGATTCCCTCTTTTGTCTCCTTAAATCCTTCAAACATTTGATTTTTGGCACTGATCAGAACTACTTGATGTGTAAGTAACAGTACCCGATAAAAACAGACATCCCCATGTCCTTCTCAGACGTATGGAATGACCAGGAGCAGTTGAGTACATCGGTTTGGTACAGGAGACAGGTAAAGGTGTGCTCTACATTCTTGTTTTCAATGGCCTCCGTCCCCCCGTTCGAATTCATTAGGTGGACCTGAAGTATTTCACAAACACAAAAAACAACAACTGACCATCTGTAAAGTTCTTACAACGAAATGACTTTTTGTGTGTTTTTATGTTATTTATGTTTAGTTCTCACATGGTCTGACAAATAGTCCTCACAAACATCTGCGAAGTTTTCTGCGCTCACTATTAAGAGAAGAAGATAAATCCATCTGTTTCACCACACTGATAAAAAAATGACAGAACTTCTGCATGTTATCAAAAGACACCCACCGCTTTGTGAGGCCAGCGATAGCAGGAAACTTGTAACAAAAGGAAGAGGCCAAATCCACATGATCTTCAACCTGGGGGGAGGAAGGGGTGCCAGACAAAACGAATTACAAATTAATTTCAATCATATGCACTTCTGCTGTTCATTTCATCATCACTTGCAGCTGCACCCAAACCCCGTCACCGTATAAAAGACATCTTGTTAAATAATTATGGTGGGCTTTTGGTTTGATCCCCAAGTCTTTCGAACGAAGCCCCCCACCCCGCCCCTCTGAACACTGCAACACTGTACATGGGTGATTTCCTGGCTTCCTCTTTTTTAAGTGCTTTGCGGCTGATGCAGAGTTCCTGTAAGACATCTCAATGGGTCCCCTATTATTTTAATAATCTTTTCTTCGCCCTTTTTGTACTAACTTTCCAGTGTGAAAAGTCTTGGAAAGGTTTTCATTTTATAAAGGTCACTGAGGTCATCAGAGACAGTCTCAGAGCTGTTGTGTTGAGAGAAACTCCTTATATTTATTACAAAATAAAATTGTTAAAAAATTACTGCTAACAATTGTTAAAGTCTGCATGATACTGCAGTATTATCAAATACTCCCAACTGTATTATTGATAGATTGTGATCTTGAAAGGAGAAAGAAAAGCTCTTACCTTCTGCGCCTTCACTTACAGACTACTGGTCTTTTGCTCTCTAAGCTAAATGACACATTTCTAGGTGAAAGACTCAGCTTGACGTCACTTTCAGACATCCAGGAAGCCAGTGCCTTTTGTGTTTGTGTGTCTGTGTTTTTGTGTCTTTTAGAGGGAGTAGAACCAAGCAAAAGTAATCCCACTGAGTGAATTTAACATCAAATGTGGGCAATGTTTTGAGATGTGATTTTTTTTATGGCAAATGCCTTCTTTTTTCCTTTCATTTTGTTCCTTGTTTAAGGATGTTTAGATGGGTTATTGCATGTTGTCAGCATTATTTTTCTTAAGGAAATGTCCTAATAGCCCATTTTCTCCTGTGAATACCACTTTATATGTTTAATTTAACTTAATATGTTAGTAGCAGACAGATTTCCCTGACAGGTGTTGCTGTTGTTCTTATCAGGTTCAGGAAAAATGTTTGTCAGAGAAACAAACCTCGGCAATACCACAAAAACAAAACAGTAGTTCCCTGACCGGGAATCGAACCCGGGCCGCGGCGGTGAGAGCGCCGAATCCTAACCACTAGACCACCAGGGACTGCGCATTGTCAAGGTCGGGGTGCAATAAATCATTGTAAAATGTTTATGTCGATGTATGGATGTGTTTTTTTTATAAACTGTTGGATTTTGTTTGTTTTTACATTTTTAAAAGGGAGTGGCAAAAAAAGGAACAAATTGAAGAAAATGTCTTCCCATCCCCTCTTTTTGGCACAGAACAGCGCCTGTGTAAGTTATGAAATGCTACATACATTAGAGACTTACCAGAAGTATGAATCATACTTTTTACTCCTCTATTGAGCACCGACTGACTGTATTCAAATTTAGGCAGAGCAAAATCTGTCCTGGAAAAACATGAGAGACTAGGCGGGAATGTACATTTGTCACTAGGGGGCGAAATCACGTCACGTTCGTCTTCCTTACATCTATGTTGTTTGGAATTGCAAGATTAAGTGGCCCAATGACCAATTTCCTCGTATATTTTCTCTTAGCTTGCCTTTTTGGGTATCTGAACAACAGATTTTACCAGAAGCCTTAGCGGCAGGTGTGTTCGGTCTGTCAGGGATTTTCCTGAAAGCATGGTTTCGATTTGACCGCTGGTTCACCAGGAAGAAGAAGAACTATCTTCTTTGCGCATTCATTGAAGGAAAATATCCAGGAACCTGAAGGTACAACTCTGTAAATACTTTCTTTTAAGTTTGAATCAATTATATAAACGTTTCTGTGTTTAGTCCTTCCCAGCATGTCGGCTAAAGACACTTTAAGGAGTAATAAAACAGCTATTCTGTCGACTTTGTGCGCGGATCAGAGGCTCATCCTCAACAAAGTCCATGAGAGTCGCCTCATTACGACTCGGGAGTACAACAACCTCAAAAGCATCAACAAAGAAGACGTGGAAGGACACGTTGTTGAGCTTCTGGATAAGATTTTGAATAAGGGCGAAACAGTCTGTCAAGATTTCCTCAACATCTTGCAAACGGATGAGGAAATTAAATCTACTTTTCCAGAACTGAAGCAACAACTGCAGCTAGAAGAAATCTCTTTACCTAAGTCCATCCAAGTGTCCTCTTCAAACGATGGTATTTAAACACGCACAACACCCGGAAACTATTGCATGGTGTGTGTTATGAATGCTTAATTGTTTTCTTTCACTTGTACTTAGAATGCATGCTGCACGACAACAAGAGGCAGAAAAGGGTAAGGGTTTATTCGACTGTTGAAAGCAGGAGGATTTCTCACCATATAAATGAAATGTTATCTTTTCTCTTAGGAGGAGGTTTATCAGCTGAACACTCGTCCTGTCGGCATCTGCGTGATCATAAATAACCAGAATTTCTCGGACGGCTCAGTGAGAAGAGGCACAGAGAAAGATGCTGGCATGTTTTACATCACTTTAAAAGATGTTCTTGTTATTTCATGGCTTAAAATCAACCATTTCTTGATTATTATTGTTTTGCAGAAAGCCTGGCGGAGGTGTTTTCATGGTTGGGGTTCAGAGTGCTGATGTGCAAAGATCAAACCAGTGATCAGATGAAGAGGACCCTGGAATGCTTATCATTACTGTCCAGCTCCACTGACCTACTGAAGCTGCAGGCTCAGGAGTGGTCTGAGAGCAGATACGCCGGTCCTCAACAAGCGCTTCAGCATGGCGATGCATTTGTTTGCTGCATTCTGAGTCATGGAGAAAAGGGAATGGTTTTGGGGATTGACCAGATGCCTGTTCCTATTAAACATATAACCCGAATCTTCAAGGCATCTGAGCAGTCAGCTCTCACAGGGAAGCCCAAAATGTTCCTGATACAAGCCTGCCAGGGAGGGCAGATCCACAAAGGGGTAGCACTGACAGATGTTGAGGCGGATGATTGCAGTACACAAACCATCCCAGAGGAAGCAGATATCTTGGTTGCCTTGGCCACTGTGGAAGATTACCCAGCTTACAGACACATTTCTGAAGGCAGCTGGTTCGTCCAGTCTCTGTGTCAGCAGCTAAAGGAGCGCTGCCCCAAGTAAGTAAAGAAAAATCTCCAAAAGCTCATTACATTGTCACTGCATGGACAGATGAACTAGCAATTTTCGTTGATTGTTCACATTGTTTTAGAGGAGAGGACATCACTGCCATCCTCCACCATGTGAATGGTGATGTGGGACTGAAGGAGGGCTCCTCCCGCATGCCTGGTGCCAAAAAGCAGATGCCTGAAGTGAGGTTCACACTGAGGAAGAAACTCAAGCTGACACCATATTAATGTGAATTTATACACTCCTTTAAACAGTCCAGAAAGCTTATTTGGCTCTGGAAAATATTGTCATGCTATGTATTTTTCTCTTTTATTGTCTTTATTTACATTGTATTAAGCTTTTTACGCAGTCACAACTGCATCTGAAGAAAATAAAGTTGAACATGTGGTGAAACTCAGTTTTAATTTCCTTTAATGCTGTCAAGAAGTGGTGATTCTGGAGGACATAAAAGGGCAGGAGACCACTGACAGGATTTTAAGAAAGTACAACAAAAAATGTGAGCTTTAACTTGGCAGAAATTATTAACTTATTAAGTTATCCTAAGTTGAAACTTAAACCTGTCATGAACAGGGAAACAGAAAAGCTGAAAACAATATATGAAAACCTTCTCTACATACGAAAGCTGAACTAAAAACACACCATACTCAAGATTTTTAGAATTCAATTACATGTAGGCTTCGATATCAGATCAGTGAGATTTTTTTTATTATATATATGTCCCAACGTGCCAAAAAATGTCCAGCTTTTTGATTATGAAGGAACATCATTTGCAGAAATTTGGAGAACTCGGTCTGCCTTTTTTATGTGTACTTCCTTATTTTCATGTTTTGTTATTAATTTCTAATCTTGACTGATTTGTGTGGTTTGTTTTAATGTGGCAACTTGGTAGAATTTGAACAAGTCATAAATGAGAAAAAGTAAATGAATCGATTGAAAATTAAACCCTTCATGAACAGGGAAAAGAGATCACACAAAGTGTGTGTGAAATCATGATTTTTATCACAGAATACTTGTCACTACAGAATTCAGTCTTTAATATAACATTATTTTTACAGTATTTTGTTTTAAAAAGCTTTATGTGTGAAAAATCTCTACTTGTCATCTCTGGGCAAAAAAAAAAAGTCCCAAAGCCTAAAATCAGTTATTTATTTCGCTTAACTTAGTCTATTATACTTGCAACAAAAATAAATCTCAATCTCTGAAATTATAATGGAAACAGCAAAAAATAAAAATGAATAAATAAATTAAATGTAGTGTAAGTGCGTTTTCTCGGGAACTAGTTGCAGCTGCGCATTAATGCTGCGCGGTTACAAGGGTTTGCGTGGCGCTGTTGTTATGACAACTGGGTACGCTGCTGTTGCGTGCTTCTTATCTTCATTCAAAAAAGAAGAACAACCCACCAGGTGAGTTCAGAAAACACCGTAATATCCTAGAAAAAACAGTATTTTGTTAAGTAGCAGCCAAAAACTTGTTTCAGGGAGGTTCGGATGGAAGCCGCGGAAGACAAAACGGTTCGTGTCGGGGATTCTGAGGCCACTGAGACAGACGGACCCGAACACCGACAGCCGGAAGCCTCCGATGAAGCAGTCGCCTTGATGTCCAGCTTTGGTGAGTTAATACAACATTTTAGCTGCAATATAAACTAACTACCTATTGGTAAAATTTACTACATGTGCCTTTTATGATTTTCTTTTTTTTTACTATTTCAGTAGCAGCTTTAACGATTGATTGGTTGATTGATTAATAGATTCATTGATTGATTGAGTGATCGATCGATCAATATCACTTTATTTTCAAACACAAAATAAAATAGTTAAATAAACATAAGCAGAAAATGATGAAGTACTCAAAAAAGGCGAAGGTTGAAGAAAATCTTGGTAAAAGTTTAATGATTTTTTTCAAAGAATTAGCAATCTGGTTAATATGGATCCAAGAGACATTGAAAATAGGAGAAACATGGATTCTAATTTACAAAAAGTGGCTACTGCATTTGTTTTGAGTGGTTGTTGTTAAAAGGCTGATTGTCTCTCATTCTTTCTCTTTTTGGTAGAGCCTGAGGAGCTGCAGAGGTGTGTGTTCACAGAGTCTTTGGTAGTCTTTTCAGAGAGCGGAAGGGAACTGGGGACATTCAACGTCACAGTGCAATATGCCCATAAGGTTCAGCAGCCCTGCTTATTGCTTCATGCTCAAAGCCATGGAACAATTGATGGCGCTCCCTGTGGAACAACAGTGACAGGTGAGAAAAGACAAATGTTCAGTGACACATTTACAGTCTACTTGTGCCAATTGATTTTTTTTTATTATTATTATTATTTTACCTCTAAGCTTTCATAAGCTGTGAGCTGGAGGTTCTGGAGGAAGAATACCATGAATACATCAAGGTGTGTCTGTTCAACTTTGTTTCTACCCATTGATTGTATATGATAACTGGATGGAGCGCGTGTGACGCCACCCATAGAAAATAGCTCACTTCCAGTTGAATTAAGTCAATTCAGTCGCCATTTTTTTGGGATACAGAACCCAACATGATGAACCCAGACGAGGTCAGTGAGCAGTGATTGGTCAAGTCGATCTGAGTCATCGTTTCAATGGCAAATATAATATCTGAGTATAAGTCTATATGGTACTTTGGCCTCTTAGAGCCAGCGGGTACTTCCTATTTGAACCTAAGGGGGGAAGGGTCACTCAGTCCAGTTCTCTCATACAATCTGTGGTTTGTCCTCAAGAATTGATTCTATACATATATATATACATATCTTTAAATTTTGATTTTCCTTTTTACCACATTAAGCTTGAAGGTCACAGTGTGGATAATAGGTGTCATATGGTGCAAAAGGATGGGAGGATCCTCATTGAAAAAGTTACCACTGTAGAAAAGGTAAATGCAAGGTGTTGAACGCTGAAAAAAACTCCTCGTTACTTTTACATGTTTTTTATTCTGTTGTGCATTTTATGTGTGTGTATGTGTATAGGAGGTGACTAAAGAAAGCGGCTCTTATCCCATGTCTTCACTAAGAGGGCTGATCACTGAGGGCTCCAGTCTGCTGCTGATGCGCCTGATCACTCTACGGAAGACGGTTCCAGAAAACATGCAGTTTGTCACCTTGGATAAACAATTAAACATCATCCACATCACGTTTGTAAGTATTTATGCCTGGTTGTTGATGGTTTGTTAGTGAGTTAAGATGAAAACTGGGATTATATTTTTTAGAGCGACCTCGGTGAGAAGCAGATGGAAGTTGGCGGTGAAGTCAGGCAAGTCTTTGGGATACAAAGGATGGTTCACTCTGGGAAAGGCAGACCTGATACTTGGGAAAACTACTTCCTGACTAATGGGTGAGTTCAGACAGCAAGAATTAAACCCAGAATAAGGATGGCATGGAAACGTTCATCTTGTTTCATTTAGGAAAATAATATGTTTAACTTTTATTTATGTAGTCTGTTCATGACAAATAAATATAACTTGGATTAAGCAATTGCTGCTCTGTAAAATGTGCAAACTCGGTAAATTGTAAAACAGCAACTATGGAGGCAATCAATTCAAGTAACTAGCAAATCCAGCAGAATAATCAGCTGTTTTAAAGTTCTGTATATGTATGTAAATATTGAAGTATTTTTTTTGTTTGGTGTTTGGCGTTAACTTTTCTAAGAAATAAAAAGAAGTGAAAATATAGCATGGCCACAAACCATTTTTGGCTGCAGCAGTTTTTAATGATTTTTTTTCATACACTAATCTAAACATGCAGCAACTGTGTTATGCAAAATCAAATTACTTATAACTTTATATGTAATATTTGAGTGTTTTAACTATATTAGAGTGCTTTATTAGTAAATGTTTATTAGTAAAACTTTAGTGCTTTAAATAAATATATAACTGCGTAAATTATTTTTGGTCTGAGTAATCCACATTTTTTGGCTTATTTGCTTGATATTTTAATTTGCTATTTCTGCAGGCATCTGGTCAGCAGACATCAGGTTGGATCCCCAGTCACTATGAGACTATTGAAACAACCATCAAGGACAGAAGGTGAATTATTTTCATACAGATAACCAGTTGCAAACGGACCACAACTACCATAAAGTTAATGGATTGATTAGGTTTGTGCATGTATCTGTTCACAGGTCCTGAGAAGGTTTCTCTGACGCAGGTAGAGAGCACGGTTGACTTCCTAGAAAGACAGGTAATAAAATCTTCTCATTTACATCAAATGAATAAATAACCATTGTTTGTTCGATCAAATTGACTGACAAATCATCATTTTTCCAAGTTTCACCTTGTGTGTCAATCTCTTATTTTTGCAGAAGGAACTAAAGGAGGAGTACGCTTTGTACCTGCGACAGCACCCGGAAATTCGAGCCCTTGTTTCCGACTTCATGCAGTTTTTGCTGCTGCGGAAACCAGAAAACGTCTACCAGTTTGCCAAAGAATATTTTAGGCCTTTCCCCATTCCCTAGAGCAAATCTGACTTTTCTGCACCAAAATCAGTATTAATGGCACATCTTATCAGGATCAAAATTATGTTTTGTTTACAAGAAATGTAAAAATAGAAAGAGCTCCAGTGAACACGTGTTCATTCTTTGTGAGAGGACCAAGGCTAACTTTCTACAGTTCCTTTTAGCTTTTCAGAGCCACACTTATGTATTTTTGTTGTTTGAATAGATTCAAGTGTAGTACAAAAGGTTTATTTGTTTCTTTTTTCTGTTTATAACTTTCCTATAATAATATTTTAAAGATATCCTCTTGGGCTACTAAAAATGTATTTTGTGTACTCAAAGAAAAACTTTGGGACCTTTTTAGACAAATTTTTTTATGTCATATTTTTTTCGCTTGTAAATCATTAAACATATTCAAAACATTATAATTAAATGAAAAGGAATGTAATATTGCTATATCAAACTGAGAAAAATTGAAAAGCTAGCATTGACGATGTAAACAAAAGAGTAAACAACATTAAAGAGAAGTGTGGGTTATTTTTATTAGCAGTTTTATCTTCGATTATCTCATTAAATATTACAATAGTTCTTTTTATTTTACTTTTAAATGAAAATGCGTTGAATACTTCAAGAGCTCAAGTAATTCCCAAATGTTTGTTCAAAGAAGTGTTGCACTGTTATCTGACTGGGGAGTTCCGGCCGGTCGGTTATTTCCAGACCATAAATATGTCATTTCTCACAAACCGGCTTTTGAAACATCCAGTGATATTTCAAAATAAGAGCGGTGTATATTATTTAGAAACTATTTATCGTATAAAAATGAGTTTTTGCTTGTCAAACAGAACAAACAAAAAAGAGCAGTAAAAACGTGTAACGATGTTGGTAATTATGGGGGAAAGTTTTGTTGATTTTAAGTTTTGGTTTTGTGAGGTGCTCTTACGGTGAATCACGATTATACAATTTCCTCTGAAAGTGAAAGCCGGTGTCGACAAGACATGGGAAGAAGTCTTTAATGCAAGTTTCCGTAACAACAAAAAACTGGATTTTTACCATTATTTTCTCTGTTAAAGCACTTTTTTTTGTCTTGGTGCTGTTAATTAACTAACGAGTGTGTGGACATTGGTAAGTCACGATGACGAACTTTCTTGTTTTGTGGTGAAGTTACGTAACGTTGTGAAACATTTACTAAAGTCAGGCCTTTTCCGATTTCAAATTGGTTTTGTTTCGTTTTTTTTATGTTTGGTTCGCTTTTTAAATTTTAAGTCGAAACCGCTGTCAAAGAGTATTTCTGCTGACGTAAGATCCAGAACTAATTGGGAGTGAAGTTGTGAACGTCGTCGTGTCAACGTAAAAGCAGAAATCAAAAATAAAAGTAGGATAATCGCTGTAAACCTTATTATCTATTTAACAAACGAACTTTTTAGTTAGAACCAACTAACACAGATTGAAGTTTTCAATCTACCTTTAAAATACTAATAAAACACACAAAAACTCAAACAAACATAAGAGACTGACTCAGTTAACTTAATAAACAGAGGAAGTATAAGAAGTATTGTTGCTTTGAATTTCCAAAGATGTTTTGGTCTTTTTGCTTTGACAGCATTAAGAGGACTGCTGGGAGCTGAACATCAGAGGTCGGTGCTGTTTGGACAGCGATGGACAGGCGGACACTGACCCGTATAGATGATGAGCTGAACTCTGAGGAGGTGGCGGAGCTTTGCTTCTTGTGCACCGATTTTATCCCCAGAAAGCGCTTGGAGGGGGTAAGAACTGCATTTTCATTCATCTGAGACACAACAGGAAACGGGCCTCACACACATTCTACATCAGGGGTGCTCATTACGTCAATAGGATGTGTGGGTAGATTGTGGGCCATCAAAAAGAAATAAACAAAAAAAGAAATATATATTTTTAAAAACAATAGCCGTCAGCAAGTCATCATTCTCGCTGTGAAGTATTTCTCTTGATTGACATTCAGAACGGTCAATCGAACGTCCCCTGAGACGTATATTACTGCAAAATGTGTCTTAAACTACACTGAAACGCAGTCTGCCTTCCATTGGAAAGGCTTTGCCTGCCTGGATCTGATGGAGGGTCATTCCAGCCCGCAAGAAGCAGGTGAGGCAGAGACACTGACCCAGCCGTCCCGCCCCGTGGACACGCCATGGTCACGGCTGGGAGATGCGAGCCCACTCAGGCAGCAGAAGCGCGTGTTTCTGGTGCCCTGCCCATGGAGCAGGGGCCTGCACGGCGTGCGCTCTAATGCCGCCGCTGTTCACCCACCAGTCCCACCACCCATTGGAAAGCTAGCTAGCTAACTCCTGTGGATACCTGGTTGATTCTCCCAAAAGCATATGCTTGTTTCAAAGACTAAGAATTTATTTAAATCCTCATGTTTATTTTCTTAAACAGAAAGACTTACTATGAAAAGCATGATTTTTAAGTGAATAACAGTTATTTTGATTTAAATGGATACATTTAGATGAATATTTCTCATTACAACATAAAAAAAAAGTAGATCTTTTGAAGATTGTTGTCTCAAAAGTAGGTCACATGCAGAAAAAGTGTGACTACCCCTGCTGTACATTCACTTCTATCAATACACTTTTCCATGTCTAGTTTCTTAACGCCAAACGCTGTTGGGGGGGTTTTGTGGGTCTGTTTTTTTTTTTTTTCATGCAGATCAGTTCAGCAAAAGATCTTTTCTTAAAACTTGAGGACGCAACTTTGCTGGACAGCTCTTACCTCACTCAGCTGTTCAAAACTATCCACCGTGAAGACCTCGTCAGGCGGCTGCAGAATGGAAGCAGTCAAGCAGAGGAAGCCGACGCCGTTCCCGGTTTGTCCGATTACAGGTAAAAGCAGTGTTTTTGAAATTCACCTTAAATAATCAATAGCTCATCTATGAATCATTTTATCTTTCTCCTTATCTCTCCATCAGAGTGATGCTGTACAGCATACATGATGACATGACCGAGGAGAACCTTGACAAACTGAAATTTCTGTTAAACCCCAAGTTGAACAGAAGGCCACTGGAGAAGAGCAAAGTGAGCAAATGCAAACACAGCTTATGGGCACTCTAAAATAATAACCATTATTCTTTAAAATTAATGCTAAAAATTAATTAGAATCACTGTGAGTGTTTCACAACTGTCATTTGACACCTATTCATGATTCCAGCTCGTTGTTTTTTTTTACTTAAAACAAACCATGTTTTAATGTGTAAAGCAGCTAAAAAGTCCTTATTTGTTTCTCCTAATTACAGACTGCTCTGGATGTATTTGTTGAAATGGAGAAGTCACAATTAATATCAAAAGACAACGTCTCTGGGCTTCATAAACTGCTCTTGGAGTTTGATAAAAAGCTGGCAGCAGTTGTCGAGAAGTACATGCAAGGTATGAGACTCAAGATTTTAGTAAATTTCATGATGTGATTGTAAAATACGAGGACACAAACCTCTACCAGTGATGTCTAGCTTCTATCAACCCTTTTTTATTTGATCTTTGCTTTTTCCAGATCGTCGTGGAGCATTAACTGATACCAGCCACTATCAAAAGGTGTGTTTGTCTATAGTTGTGTCTTTTGTGTAACTACTTTCTATTGATTATTTTTACACAGCATTCCAGTCTTATTCCATATAAGCTTTGACTACAAATAGGACACTACAAAATAATCGTGCTCCTTGTGTCCCCCTACCCAGAATATCCAGATCACGTCATATTCTAGATAAGACAGGTGGGATATGCCCGGTTGTCTCTGAGTGGACTCACTATTGTGAATTCCCTATTCACAATAAATAACAAGTCTACTAAAACACATCCTATTTTTATGTTCTGTATTTGCTGATGAAGTTTGCTGATTGAGATTGTCTCCCCAAATTTACAGTTTTGAACTCTAGAATACCGTCCACCTTCAGCCCCTGCTGAATCCCTGTTGGAGTCCTGGGGGTTGTGGAAACTCTGTTGTTTTATCCAGATCTTTAAGTCAAGCTGGGTGTAACCAGCAGGTTAATAAGCTTCATGGCAAAACCCCCTTTTTTTTATATCAAAATGCAGTAAAAGCGTCTTTTATTTTTTTAAACGCCGCATTAGAACCTCATCTGCATTATGGTGCTTTTTTTCACAACAACCTAAGGAACATGTGAACAGAAACATTCCTGTTGATGAAGCCCATGTAAACAAGTTGTCTAGGATATTATCTTATACAGATTATGTCTTTGTTCAGAAAATTAATTGCATGTAAAATAATTGTGACTCACCTAACTCCCTGCTCTTTCCTGCAGAGACCCAGCATCCCTTCATTTGAATCGCTTTCTGTGGCTCAACTTGAGGCTGGGCCCGAGCCTGAGGATCCTAACAGTAAACATATTTTTTACATTTATTTTTTTGTTTTATCCCTCGTTAACCCACCATCTGGATCAGTGCTCAAGGGGTCCAGTGCAATGTGATTTTGGTGGGTATAAAGTGTGGGTATGAAGGGCAGGTGCTTTGGCAGCCCAAACCCTGATCAGGAAATTAGGCTTTTGGGACGTGGAATGTTGCCTCTCTCAGTGTAAATGAGAGAGTGCGGTAGGTTGAGAGGTACTGTCTAAACATAGTCAGGCTGACCTCCACACACGCCCTGGGTTCTGAAACTCAACCCCCCAAGAGGGGTTCAACTCTACCTATCTGGAGATGCTCAAGTTGAGAGGCGGTGAACTGCTGATGAGAGCGGAGGCTGGAACGATTTGGCAGTCCTAATGTGAAGATTCGTTGAGAACATCTAGCTGAACCCTTCATTGGGGAGGTCTGGGATAACTTCAAACGGGTACAGAGAGAGGCTGAAGACATTGAGTCAGAGTGGATCTTGTTTCTACCTCTACGGTCTCTTCAGCTGTTTTAAGCTGTAGTCCCAAAGTCTCTGGATTCTGTTTCGCGGTGGCAATCTACCGCACAGAGTAGAGTTATTCTCATCCACATCGAGTGCAGCCAGTTGAAGGGACTCATGCATCTGGTCCAGATGGTTCCTTGATGCCTCCCTGGGGAGGTTTTCTAGGCATGTCCCACTGGGCAGAGATCCTGTGGAAGACCCAGGACACAGTGATGAGATTACCTCTCTTGACTTGCTTTGAAATGCTTCAGGATTTCTCTTGAGGAGCTGGAGGAACTGCCCAGAGAGAGGAAAGTCGGGGCACCTTTGCTTAGTCTGCTGATCCGTGATGTTACAGTCCCAGATTAGTGGAAGAACCTGGATGGATGGGTTGTTGATTTGTTTTGAAATAAATAATGAATAAATAAATAACTTTGTTTCTTCCCCCTGATTTTGTTTTTCTCCGAATCAAACAGATGGAGTAAGGTCTGATGCAACACCATGTCCAGACCCACCAACTTCACTTAATGAGGTAACATTTTCAGACACCCACCTCCTATTACTAACTTATTTCTGAAGAATTGGTTTAGTTTGACTGTACGTGTTTCTGCCCTGTAGGAGGAGTATTACAGTTTTACTCATGAACCTCGAGGTTTGTGTGTGATTATTAACAATAAGTTATTCTTCCCTGAGTCAAACCTCGGTGAACGAGGTGGAACTGAGAAAGATGAAAGTAAGTTTGTTGTGACATCAAACAATTTATTAGGCGTGTAGACGTATTTAAAAATGTTTTTTGTTACTTTTTTGGCTGGTCATACTGGTGTTGTATGATAAATATTTCATTTTTTCCACAGAGTCTCTCAACAACTTGTTCCATCGTTTTGGCTTTGAGGTTGTGGTGCACAATGATCTCACTGCAGATTTGATTGAATCTGAAATAACAAAACTGGGACAAAGAAATTTCTCCCATGAAGATGCTTTGGTGAGTCATGTTTTACTTTGAGACGGGACGAGAACAGAAGACAGATTTTATGATTTAAGTCCAGCTTTAGCTGACTGGCCAGTAAAACATTTAAGTAAACTGTTTGGAGACTGAAGGAAAACTTTATGTCCTATAGGTAGTCTGTGTCCTTTCCCACGGCGATAACGGATGTGTTTTTGGAACTGATGGGAAGAAAGTTCAACTGCGAGCTCTGACCCTACCCTTCACCAGTAACCGAGCCCCTAGTTTGATAGGAAAGCCAAAACTTTTCTTTATCCAAGCATGTCAAGGCACACTAGACCAAAGTGGTCATGTTCCAGGTTCGGAAGTGAAGGGGGACACAGAGTTGGAAGCTGATGCATCATCTAGCACCAGCAACTCTGTGCCCAATGATGCTGACTTCTTGCTGGGCATGGCAACAGTGCCAGAGTGCAAATCCTTTAGAAACAAGTACAAAGGGTCCATCTACATCCAGGAGCTGTGCAGACAGCTGGAAAAAGCTGCAGAGAGGTGAGAAACAACTTCAGCAAAAACCACAACCCCCACTTTTCTGAGCTGAACTTACAGCCCATACAAGTAAGAAACATAACTGATCCAATAAATCAAAAGGTTTCATCCTAATCTAGAAGCATCCTTTAACCCTATAAGTAAACTAAAGTTTTTAACCTACCCTAGGCATTTTATCACATGTTAGGGACTGTTAGCTGAGATCAGAATGTAAGGGTGAGTGTTGCTCAGCTCTAAACAGCTCCGTGCCCTCAAAGAGAGGATGTGGGTTGTGCTGGATTGAGTTTGACAGATACCGATTCTGTAAAATTGTACTAATAATTTGAGTGCTGTCATTTAAAAAAGCGAGACCTCAACCTAACCGTCTAAAGAACTGTTCTAATTGTTTCGAGATCAGATAAACACAGAACTTTTTAAAGTAAGAAGGAAAAGGAATCTAGAACTGTTTGTTGGAGGATAATAGATATTTGACTGGAATAGAATTGAATAGTACTTTATTGATCCCACAAGGGGACATTAAATTGATGTCAGTACAACCCAGAACAAGACAAATATGAAGTAATATTTGTGCCACCACAACGAGAACAAAAGTCTCAGCTATGAGATCAAAATGTTCTAAATTGCAAACAAAATGTTCAGTTTTAAGAACATAACTTCCTAGGTTGGAAATGAAAATGATAAATGTTTGCTTTCAAAATCTTGAAAGACTTAAAAAACTGTTTCAGATCTTGTTTTTTCTCCTTGTCTCTACCTTTGCATTCTCAACTCTGATGATTCACCAAACAGCCAATCACAGACAAGAAGGTTTATGCTGATTGGTTTAGATTTTATCCAATCAAGTCTCTATATTTGTCCTAATGATATCTACAAATTACGCTCTGCATTTTGCCTCTTTGACTGTAGAAAAGCATTTCTAAAATAATTTTAAAATAAGTTTTACTTTTTTAGCACTGATTAAATTTGAGTTAATCAGATTTATGAGATTATTATTATTATTATTATTATTATTATTATTATTATTATTATTATTATTACGTCTGAAGAGCTCCTAAAACGGTAAAATATTCTGTGTAAAGTTTATCCACTCACAGTTCACTACATAAACAGGGCTGTGTGATCTAGAAGTTTTCCAGAGCTAAGAGCTAAATATTGGTAAAAAGTTTGATTTTCTGTGAGTTCTGTTTATTATTATTTATATAGGTCAGATTAACAGCAGTAGTAAGTGTGGGAAAGAATAGTGGCTCACCAGAGTAGACTTAATTTAGGCTATATCCAGGAAAAAAATAGCAATTTTTATTAATTTTTCATTTGACAAAATTTGCTTCAGCAGATTATCCTGGGTGTCTTATTTTGAAGAAGTCCATGTCTCTTTTTTATGGAAAAAATGCTATTATCTCTTTATATTTCAACATTACTAATGAAAAAACAACTAAAGTTAATCTGTACAAGTCATGATATAAATACAGAGCAGTGTTGTACTTTTTTGGCTTTGCCTCTCTTTCTGGGTTCTGCTCAGAGGGCCAGAGTGGTTGAGGACTGCAGAGTCCTGGGGGGTATTCCAGGAAGAATGTTTAAACTACCCTGACTTTATCCCTGAACTCTGGCTGAAATCCGCCTGAACTTGCTTACTCTGGGTATGTCGGTTCCAAAAGACCGGATATGAGTTGGCGTAATTACGCTCGACTTGGTAACCCTGGGTTAATGCACGTGCACAGCAGGTACATAGAGAAATTCTCAATAGATCACCGATTTTCGGAGTCACCATGGAAACGCGTGGAGAACAAAAGAGAGCGCTACACTACACTGAGACTAGTCGGAGATTTTAATGACGGCGTGTGAAGATTATATGACCATCAAAAAAGTAACACAGCTGCATCAGCAAAAGAAAGAGTTTCTGCTTGTAGTAAGAACAGACAAAGTAAACACACAAGTTTCTGATCTTATTTCCATTTTCCTTGTGACGCATAAATATATAACTTATCCAATTTTGCCACCTTAAATGAATTATTAATTAATTGCCTGTCTGGACGGATTTGGGTTTAAGTGTGGGTTTTTGACCAAAAGTGTTTAGTTTTTTAGCTGTTTTATTGTGTTTTGCCGTGTTATTTTGTCCTATATGCTTAAGTCTCTGCACCATCAGTGAGAGCGAGGGAGAGGATGATGAGTTTATATAGCACCCCTAGTGCTGTAATGCTGCAATTACAATGTTGGAAAATTCCTAAATGAATGTTTGAACTAGGCACATATTGTTTCATCCTTTTTATTGTTATACAAATGAGCATATCTGCCGGCTCAAACATAGACATATGAGAGTTCAAGAATTACAATAAATTAAGATGGAAAAACTTTAATTGAATTGGAGTAATATGACATTTAGTTAAATAAATATGTAAATTTGAGTTTTAAAAAAATATTGAGTTAGACTGACATAAGAAATTAGGTTGAATAAATGTAACTCAATTACTTGTTACCAATTGAATTCATTTTAGTTGGATAAGTTATATATGCGTCACAATGAAAATAAGATCAGGAACTCTTGTTTATTTTGTCTGTTCTTTTTCTACAAGCAGAAACTCTTTCTTTAGCTGATGCAGCTGTATTAAAGCCTGAAAACAGCTGTCACAAGTGCAAACATGTATTTTAAAACCAAAGAAAAAGATTTCCAAAGCAAATATTTAATATTTTCATATGCTACTTAAAAAGTTTTGTTTTTAAAACTGAAGTCAGCAATTTACAGAATTTTGATTTCAATGTAGTGGCACGAATATTACTTCATAGACAAACTATGGAAAAACATACATTTTGTTTGACTGCGGAGAGTCTGTATATACAAGAAAACAAAAATACACATTTAAACACAGAAGCACAATATAATAAAAAAAACAGTAGGTGCAATGGTGGATAGGGTAGTGAGTGATCTATAAAGCATACTTATCCAGAAAATGCTCAGGAGAGGAGGGAAGTAGCAGGAAGGCCTTGTTTCAGCTCAGGGAAGTCGGACTAGATAAAAATATTTACTCTGAATGTGTTTCTTGTTGTATTGTCTTACAATAATGCAATGCTGTTGTAAGTTAAGGCTTAAAAATGTTTTCTTCTCCTTCTGTCCTTTTTCAGCTCAAGGATGGAGGATATTCTGGGTGTCCTGGTCCATGTGAACAGAGAAGTCAGCAAAGGAGTGTTTTTGAACAAAAAGCAGATGCCTGAGCCCAAATATACGCTCACCAAGAAGGTTGTTCTTAAATATATGAACTGACCTCTGAAAAGCTGTGTACGGATTGATTGTGGAGTCTGAAACTTTTGAGGATTAGTTTATTTGGTCTTGTCTGATTATTATGCTGGAGACGTTTACATTTAAATATTAAATCATAAATAGAAAAATACAAATCTCAAATTTTACTGTTTTTTTTTTCTTCAAAATAAGCAATGCTTTATTTTTACACTGTAGTTTATTTGTAGTAGTTGGATAACATTCACATCACCTTTTATGGAGACAAGTTAATTGTTTTTGCAGTTAATTTAATTCTTTTAGCACAATGGTCTTTTTTGCCATAATGTTTAGAAACTGTGTCTCCAAGAAACGCAAAATATTTCACATACATGGTTCTAAGGGATGCTGCCCGACGGAGTGTGTATTATCAGAAATGAATGCACTCTGTGGAAGCTTGGATGATGACGTTTGTCCATTATTTCAACTGAAAGTCATGTAAGAATTAAGCATTACTGGATATCATCATCCAATCAGCAATGTCCCATAGCACCTACCTTTACAGTTTTCTCATTGTGTTTAGTTTTTCTAAAATTTCATTTTTTTTCTGGAAATGTCTCTTGTTTTCTTAAATGTTTTTTTCTTTTTTTTCTTTACAATTTTCTGGAATTTTCTTTTGTTTTCCAAAATGTAATGCAGTTTTTTTAAGTATTTGTTTTGTTTTTAGATTGTCTTTCTGATCTTTAAAATGTGTTTGCATTGAATTGCAGATGTGATTTGCACTTCAGGGCTACCATGTTTTTCCCAACAGCTATTTTTTTTTGTCTGCTCCAGGATCCAAAAATTTGAATAAAGAAATACTCTGACATTCAAATTTGAGCTTATTGTAAGGGACTGGTGGATCAAAGTAGCAGACAGCAAGCGGACAAAGGTTTAGACAGTTTATTGAGCCCAGAAGTCTTAATCAGGTGAAGATGCTGGCAGAAGAGCAAGCTGGCTTGTATTTTCAGGAGCTGCAGATGAGGACTGGAACTGGGAGCGTAAGAAGCAGCAAGGCAGACAGGAGCAGAGAATGAGCATTGGACCATCAGGCATTGCATATGGAAACCAGCTGGGTGTTTATACTGCATGAGTCTTAATGTGAGCATGTGAGTAGGAGTCGGGATCAGGTGAGGCAACTTGGCAAGTTGGTTGAGTCAGCGATTTTCATACCAAATACAGTCAGAATTGGTTAATTGTGTAAATGTAAAATATGTGGTTTTAATCATTTTGTCGTTCCTTAAATAAGGTTTTGTTGACTTTTACTTTTGGAGCTGTTTAGTTTTTTTTGGTACCACAAGGAGTTGCTGTTGTGGCACAAATAAGCAATCTAATTTTTCTGTCTTTACTTTTTCCTTTCAGGAACTTCAGAAACAAAATCATGTACAAAATACAAAATCATGTACCGATCACAACACAATCCTACAACTTCATGAAAGAAAGGGAGCAGTCAAAAGAACAATGTTTATGTTTTATGCTTGCCCCTGCTAAATAAAAAAACTTGTATATGTATAAATATGCAAAGTTTAGATGGACCCGCCCTTGGCAATTCACAGGCAATACAATAATGCAAATAAATGAAAAACAAGCAAAGTGGAATTAATTACCTTTAACATAACTCCTATTTGATTCAGCTATACATATTTTTAAACTGGAAAATATGTGAACAACTTTTTCAATAATTCTGTTGTACATTCCAAGGTTTAAAAGTTGTGCGAGCAACTGAGTGCTTGAAATGAAATCTATGATATAAATCTTCAGAACTAAAAACAAAAATCATAAGTAAACTCTCTGGCAATACCTTTCACTGATGAGTGCGTCGACATCCTTAGGTCAACAACGACGAACTTTTGTACATTTTTGAGACTAGCCCATATTAAACTAATATTAAGTTATGCTACGGTTATCGTTATGTTCATTGAATGTTGACCTTAATCTGACTTAAGTTTGTGACACGACAAATAAAAGATTTATTTCTTTTAGGTCAAAATTGTTGTTAAAAATCTTTTTGCCGACATAAAGTAAAACATTAAATTACTTATGTTTTGACCTCCCTATCCAGAGAAAAGTCTTGTTTTGACAGCACTAACAGGACTGCTGGGAGCTGCACATCAGAGATCTGTGCTGTTGGAACAGGGATGGACAGGTGGACACTGTCCCGTAAAGATGATGAGCTGAACTCTGAGGAGGTGGCGGAGCTTTGTTTCTTGTGCACCGATTCTATCCCCAGAAAGCGCTTGGAGGGTGTAAATACTTTCTTAAAACTTGAGGAAGTAAGTTTGCTGGACAGCTTTTACCTCTCTCAGCTGCTAAAAACTATCCATCGAGAAGACCTTGTAAGGCTGCTGCAGAATGACAGCAGACACGCAGAGGAAACCGATGCCATTCCTATCTTGTGTTCTGATTACCGGTAAAAGAAGTGTTTGTTTCTAATTTGATTGATAGCTCACCCATCAGTTCTTTAATTCCTCTCTTGATCTCTCCATCAGAGTGAGGCTGTACAGTATATGATGACGTAACCGAGCAGAACCCTGACAAACTGAAATGTCTGTTAAAGGACATGTTAAACAGAAGGCCACTGAAGAGAGAAGTGAGCAAATTCAAACACTAAATGTAACTTAGAAAAACAAGCATAAAAAAACAACCAAGACTAAATTAGTTAAAACAATGTTTTTTCTGTTGCTTTTTGCCTTGAAGGAGTACACATAATTACGCTTAAGCAAGACTGGAATTGAACCTACAATCTTTCAGTCAGACGTCTCCTGCACAGCCCTTCACCTTTTTCAGAAACTGAGTTATTTAATGAACTTTTTCTAAAGTGAAAATGAATTTGCAATAGACAGTAAAGTACACATTCTTTATGATCTAAAGTCTTTAGAGTTAGATACAAACAGAATGCAGTTTAAATGAAGAAAATGCAGCTTAGCATGTTTAGGGTAGAAAAATGTATGATGAAAAGCATTCATTTAAGCACCATGACATAAATTTTTTAGCTTTAACCTGAATGTATTTGTTGAAATGGAGAAGTCACAATTGATGTCAAGAGACGACGTCTCTGAGCGTCATAAACTGCTCTTGGAGTTTGATAAAAAGCTGGCAACAGTTGTCGAGAAGTACCTGCAGGTATGAGACTCAAGATTTTAGTATAGTTTATGATGTGATTTTATGAAGTGTTGTCTACCAGTGTGGTGTAGCTTCTTGTCACCTCTTTTTGTATGTGTTTTTTCTAGAACATCATGGAGCATTAACTGATACCAACATCAATCAAAATGTGTGTGTGCACATGTGACCATTCATGTGTATGTTGTATAACTACTTTCTATTGACTACTTTAACTAACATGAAAACCAACATGGTAAATGGTAAATGGCGTATACTTATATAGCGCCTTTCTTCCTACAAGGACAAAGCGCTTTACAGTCACAGACCCATTCACCCAGTCACACACACATTCACCCACTGGTGGTCGCTCCGCTGCCAAACACAGGCGCCCGCCTACCACCAGAGGCAAGGTGGGGTTCAGTGTCTTGCCCAAGGACACTTCGACTCATGGGCGTGCAAGGCGGGAATCGAACCTGCAATATTACGATCATGGGTCGACCGCCCTACAGCTGCACCACAGCCGCCCAACATTCTAGTCTTGCTCCAATTAAGCTTTTACTCCAAATAAGATACTGCAAAATAGCTGTGCTCTTTGTATCACCCTCCTGAGAGAATTCAGATTACATCATATTCTAGATAAAATAAGTGGGACACACAATTTTAATTCTGTGTATTCTGTCCTGTAAACACCCTATTCACAATGAATAACAAGTCAGATAAAGAAAATCATATTTTTATGTTCTTGATTTGCTGATAAAATTACATTTTGTAATTCTAGAGTAACTCTTGGATATTATCCGTCTTTCAGAGCCTGCTGAATCCCTTTCGAGGTACTAGGGGTGGTGAAAACTCAAGAATATTTTATCCAAATGTTGCAGGGCAAGTTGAATGTAACCAGCAGGTTAATATGTGTTGTAGATAGACAAAAAGAGACTAAATTCAAGAGTTGAAGTCGAACTCAGGAAGATGTGAATAAGTTTGTTGTGACATCAAACAGTGGGGCTGATCATACTGGTGTTGTATGATAAATATATCTTTTTTCCACAGAGTCTCTCAACAACTTGTTCCGTTGTTTTGGCTTTGATGTTGTGGTGCACAACAATCTCACTGCAGATTTAATTGAATCTGAAATAACAAAACTGGGACAAAGAAATTTCTCGTGTGAAGAAGCTTTGGTGGGTCATGTTTTACTTTGAGACGGGACGAGAAGAGAAGACAGATTTTATGATTTAAGTCCAGCTTTAGCAGATTGGCCAGTTGACATTTAAGGAAAATATACATAGATTTAATGTTTTCTATTTTCTAATCTGTGTGGATGAAGAACTTCAACTGTTTATTATTTGGGATATATTCCACATTCACAATTGTAAATTGTCCAATTCACAACCTTGTTTTAATATATTTCAACTTAACTTCAAATCATATTACAAAACAATAGAACGCATGCAAAATATAAAAAGCTACAACAACATTCTATCTTTTAAAGTAACTACATATTTAAAAAAATCTTCCTTTCTTCTATATATTTATTAAGATAACATAAACTTCTAGACTGTAAATGTTGCTTGTAGATGTTGCCAGTTGCACACTATTTGTAGTGTTGACATATTGTATTATGTCTAGTTGTTAATTAAGTTTTGAAAAGAAGACTTTAAGAAATTAATAGAGTGGTGAAGCTTGTTATAAAAAGTTTCTCTGTTTATGTCCATACTGTTGGAATGGACTCATTTACAACACAATGTTGGACCTGTGTACTACACTTCATGAGAAACAAATTCTTTATAATGTTTCTTTTTATTATAAAGCATGTTATTTTTTTAAAATAAAAGTGAAAACATCAAGCTCTATTTACTCATTTACATTTTTAGTTTTGCCAAATTCCATTCACATAAATGTAAGTATACCCTCATGAAAGCCTCTTTACCTCTTGTCTTTTGTGAAATCAAACAAATACAATTAAACTCTCAAAAATTCAATGAATTTAAAACGCCATAAAAAAATTGTTTTTATTTGATTAATAAATATAATTTAGATAACTGGTGACAGACTGAACTTTCTCCCAAACTGAACTTTTACCCAAATGTGCTCCTTAATCATATTGCATGTGTCATAAACTGTGCACTACTCCCGGTTCTTTCTCACTGTATTCTTCTGATGTACGGATATTACATTTTGTTAATAAAGTTTGCTTTAAAAAAAGGCCAATTGTCCAAATACATTACAGCGCATGCGTGGCAGCAGACACCTTGCTCGCCTTGGGCGTGTACCAGTGTACAGCGGATTCCTCCACCGCCCTTCTAGGAAAGCGTCTTTGGGACTTCTGCTTCGCATCTGTGTGTCGTTTGTCGGCCTTCCGGCGCAAGTTTTCATCAAAACGCAAACATTTGGGAGTTTAAAAATTTTAAAGAGTTGACAGAGATTGGAAGCAACGTCTTTGTTGGAAGTCGGTAAGTTTAAAAAAGCTGTAAAATACTTATATCAGTCCAGGGATGACAAACACGTACTGGATGACGGGTTAAAGTGTATTTTGACTAACACTGTGTGAGTCACCGCCTGGAAAAAGAGCTTCTTGTTGCTCTTAGTTTGGTGTCGATAAAACTGGGTGGACTTCAGTCTACTCAAACGAACGTTTCAATTTTAAACTTGTCTTTTTTTTTTCTTTTCAAGTTGAGAGTCAGTTTAGTTACGCGTTTCCAGGAAACTTTGCGGAAAAGCCCACTGACTGTCGGTCTGGACTCAATGTGTCTGGGGAAACTGTTGTCATGGCGGTTCTTTGTTTTCAAGAAGTTGTCTAATCTGTACATAGCATAAACTAAATAGTCTTAGAATTTTAGTAGTCTCAATCTATAGAGTCAGCCCATCCAACTTCAAAATATTTTTCCCTTTTTCCTTTATCTACTTGGTTCATTGTGTATATCCTTCCTCTCCCAGAAGAAGCCATGCTAGCTAAGTCGCATTTTCGAGCTAAACGGTTCTTTTTCCCATCGTCATACAGTAACAACTTTGTTTCCAAACTTGTGCCTGTCTGTTACAGTTTTTCTCAGTCGCTTTAGTACAATTCTCAGATCAGAATTGAAGTTTAGAAATACGTGTGTGCAATTCTTAAAACAATTTGTACAAACAGCAAAACACTATGGATTTCTTGCAAAAGCCTGTAACTTGCTCAAAATCTTTAGTTCATCTCTCAAAAGTCTTTATGTCATTGAACATGGCAGTGCCATCAGAATGTCAAGTCGTTGTCATTTGTCTACGAACAAGACAGTCAAATGACTTAGTCATGTTGTCAATACAACTGTGTACTTTAGAGGGAGGTTCTGATGCAAACTATGTCTAAAGTTTGGATGACAATTATTGTAAAATGTAAGCTACACCTTTTTTGTTTGATTACAAGAGACTGGGCAAAATTCACATTTACACTTTTATTGTTCATATTGTAATTTGTTGACAGACCATGTCATACCAACATAGAAAAAACCCCACTGCAAACAGTAACACAAAGGGAAAAAAAGATAGGACAATATTCTGTCCAACAGTACAGACAGTGCAGTAGGAACTGGTGTGGTCTTCCTACACCTCTATTGTTCCTGTATGTTAGGCCACAAATTCTCATCCACATCACAGCAAATATCCTCTCTTGCAATGCAGCGAAATATGTTTGTCACATTATGACAACTTGGTCAACCATTTTGCAGTTAATGACTTATACGATGAACTAATGACTAGGTGTTTTGAGGAGTAAGACTATTGCACAGTGAACTATATGATACATTTTGATCAACATGACATAAACAATTGGTAATGTAGCAAAGAGCAGAGAATTGTACATAATCATTTGCATGGATGGACCAAAGCAATTGCAACTTTTTCAAAGAAGTGAGAAACTGCTTATGTGATGTGCAATTAGTGACATCATGATGTGAAGATTGAACAAATAGTTTTGGGAATTTCATTCTGATCTGAGAATTGTACTAAAGCGACTGAGAAAAACTGTAATGTCCCAGATTACATTCACGGCTCAAAATAGTCCAGTGGAAGATTAATAGGATAAGTAACTGACATTAAATATGAAGTAGGAACACAGTTTCCTTTATGTTCAACATATTGTTAAAGAGCCACTGTAATAGTGTTTTGGGCGTTTTTTATTATTATTTTTAAATATCTTCTAGTTGCATTTTTCTGACGATGGAGGATGCATATAAAAGAAATTGATATTAAATCTGCATTTTTGCCTATTTCTTTATTCAAATAGTCAGGAGCAGATGAAAAATTGTGCTTTGATAAAGCCTGTAGCAGTCATGAAGGTGCTACATTTCCCTGTACCGTATGGAGGGATATTTCTGCCACCACGTTGCACGCAAAACCTTCTAAGTCGCAAGTGAACATATTAAATATTTGCTTTTCAATTTTTTTTATTTTGCTTAAAAAAATTTTTGGCTTTCAAAATTTTTTGGGCTTTCAAAAACTTTTTTTTGCGTTTTCGCGTGAGTTCTTATCAAATATCGCTTTTTTCCTATCTTTAATTTTGCTGACAATAGTTTCAGTTTAGTGTGACAAAGCTGCCATCAAAGAGCTGCTGATTTGTCCAGATTCTAAGCAATCAGGTGTCTCTGTCTCCTATTGACGGTGCTTGGAGGCAGACATGGATTTTGGACTTTGTGTCTGTTCTGTTCTAATAGAATTCTGCCGTTGTCAAACATGCTGGCCTGTTTCTCTCAGAGTAAAACCCAGAAGGAGCACCAAAGCAGCTCAAATTAAACAGAGTTTTGAATTTATTTAGGGACCAGCGTGTTTAAAATGTCTGCAGCACACAAAAACGTCTGAGCTCCGACTCTGTCCAGCCGGGGAAGTAACTCTTTTTAAGATTTGTTTCTAATCTGTTGTTTTATTTTAATTAATAAATGTTGAAATATTAGGAGAAAATAGCATTTGATTCATGAGTAATTGGTTTAAACTTTGGACAAACGCTCACGAGTTCTAAAACATAAGACGCTGTCAAACATTAACAGAAAAGTTAAGAATGCTTCTTCTGCCAAATACATTAAGTTGCTTTGGTGAGTCATTATTCTTTTGCTTGTCACTGCTGTTAATCTAATCCCAAACACATGTGCAGCATAAAATAATATGTGCTTTAAATCTTTTATTTTTTTGTTTTAACAAACAGATCTTCAAGAAAATCAAAATTTTGAACCAATAATTGACTCTGTAGGATTCACAGATCACACACAGGCCTGTTGATTTAATGTCAGCAGATAAACTTTACAGTTTCAGGAATCGTCGGCCATAAATTCACATATCTGACTTAATAAAAATTAATCAATGCTAAAAAAGGAAGAAAGTATGAATTATTGTTAAAATGATAAAAAATGAAAACGTCTTCATTCAAAGAAACAAAATTGAGGATAAAAAAAGCTGCTTCGGTTTCTCTGCCTCGGTAGCAGACACCATGTTAAATAAATGTGGCGATTTCATTGGTTAGAATTTGGACCAATCAGCAGCTGTTTGATGGCAGATTTGTCGCGCTAAACTGAAACTTACGTCGGCAAAATCAAAGATATTAAAAAAGTGATATGATACACAACGCATGCAAAAATTTCTTTGGCTGTGGCAGTTTTATCACGCTAAGTCGAGTGATCAGCAAAAGCAAAGATAGGAAACAAATTGAGATTTGATAACGATTCATGCGAAAACATGCTTTGCAAATGCAAAAGAAGTTTTGAAAGAAAAAAAAAGTTTTTGAAAGCAAAAAATACGTTTTTGAAAGGCAAAATTTTTTTAAAGCAAACAATTTTTTTAAGCAAAATTAAATATAATTGAAAAGCAAATATTTAATATTTTCATTTGCATCTTAGAAAGTTTTGTGTACAACGTGGTGGCAGAAATATCACTCCATAGTTCCGCTCCCTTCTAGATCCATGTATGTCTTCATTTTCTTCATCCGAGCTGGTATCTGGCTCTGAAATATACGGCTGGATAGCTCCGATTTTGCTCCCCATTGTTGTTGCTCCTCTAATTTTAGCTTGGGGTTGTGTGGGGCTGTAAGCTAGGGGGAGGGTGTGTAAATGGCTGTGTCCAAATTCGAGGGGTGCGGTCTTTCTGGGCTGCATTTGTAAGCTGCTGACGTCACAGAGCCGCAACAAGTGCTGTCCACGTTCAACAACTCCTTCAAATGAGCCCAACGAAGACGGCCTTTTTCCCCCCGATTTCAAGGATTGGTCTGGTGTATCCTTTTATGCTGTCAATATCCCAAGATGCAGTGCGGTCAGATCCGGAGATTTTCTGACAACAATGCAGTGCGAGGCGTGACCCAGAGTTGGAGATATTTACACCGTTTTATAATTACACCTCCAAGATTAAAAGTTGGATCAAACAAGCCAGGAAAATTTTAAACTCCATGCCTGGTTCACTACTCCTCTGTGTTCAGGACTCACGGTTGCTAGGCGACAGGACATTTGCAGATGTAACGGCTAGAATTATCTAAAGGCTAGACTGGTCCAAATTCACAGCCGTTAACATCCGGTCTACCCGCTCAATGAAGGACCCGGCCCGTGAAGGATGCAGCCCTCGAATTTGGGCACATTCAAAGGAGGATGGGATATCAGTGGAGGCATACTTCCGTGCCAATGGTCCCGCCCACAACTCAGAGGCCAGTTTCTGACAAATTCCTTTCACGCTGCACAAACCTTGTCCTAGAAAATCACAGTTTTTTGTTTGTGGCAAAAATTGCCATGATAAATGCAGTCTGAAAAAGAGCTCATTTATGACAGAAAATACGCTGGGCGGGCTACAAGCTCCTGCTTTGAGCCCTCAGAAATGGGGAGAGGAAAGGGGGCGGGGGGTTGCTCTGTGCCAATAACTCAGGGGCAAAACATACTACTGCCATTCTGGAGAAAGTGTCCTAAAAAAAACACCAGTTTTATGATTTTGGCCAAACGTGGCAAAATCATTATAAGAAGACCACTGAGAACGCTTTTAAAATAGATCACAAGATGATCTGAGGGGGACTGTGCAAAATGCAAAGACATGCACAACTTTTTGATTGCATAACACAGTTCAAATATCTAAAAGTTTTCAACATACACTAAAGATCATGTCTCTGTGATAACAGAACAGCCAAAAAGTGATCCGATCTACGTGTTGCTTAGCAGCTGTAATTGTCCCACCCGTTGTTTCCTGTCTGGTTGCTTGGTTTCTTAGATGTGATGTAACAGTTTACGAAAGAATGAGCCGGCACTTGAATTCCTTCAATGTCTCCATTCCCCTAAAAGCTCTTTTAAATGTAAATACATGGCTATATTTAAACTCTTTTAGATGAACACAGCTCCCCTTTTTATAAAGCAGATTTGTAACATCTATCATATAAAGATAACAAATCAACATGTCAAAGTTTAATCCATCTACTGGTGTTTTTGTCATCCCTTCTTGCTTTGTAGGGCGCTCTAGTGGTCAGCATAGTTATTAACGGAAAATTACTTCAGGAGGTCTGTGCAGTGTTTTCCTCAGCCTCTAGGGTTTTATGAATCACATTATTTCATCAAAGCCAAGACAAGAGGTGAGCGTGACACAACCCAGGAGCAAAAGAGCCAGTGTTGAGTCAGTAACCAGTCCAGGAGTCCCCTGTGATCCTGTATTAAATACAGTTTATCTTCATGTGAACTGATGTCTAAAGCAACTCAATTCCTCTATCATTGCCAACCCAGGAGTTGGCAAGTTCAGGACTATTTAATTTGTAGGCACATTTTTGAAGAAAACATGGCAGAGAAGCAGCATCTCTTTAGATACAGAAATCAGGATGTAGATTAAGTTCATTTGCAGTCTTCTTCATTCTGAGTATGTTGATGGTGTAACTGATAAATCCTTTCTACAACATAGTTTTATTTTTTAGTGGAAGAGGCTCAAAGCAGCCCAACATTTAGCATCAAACTGCAAGACACAAACAAAGATTTGGAGGTGGGATGCTGCTGCACCAACATTTGTAACAAATCCTCTTTTTGTCATCTCTTCTCATAGGTGTCATGTCCAAGTCAGACTATCCTCCGGACTACAACGCTGAGCCACTTGACCCTGTACCCACCTCAGGGTTCTAACCACCTCAGCGCCCCTGCATATGGCTTCTTCCTAGCTATGGTGGGTCCCCTACCAGTCCGGCCTTTCTGCACCTTAATACCCCTCTTCTTAAACGCCTCTTTATCCCCGACACAGCAGGCTATCCCCAGGCCCTACTCCCGACAGTTCTCAACCTGGTGGGCCTCCAGGCTACCCAACCCACCTCCATGCCACCTGTCCTCCCACCCACCATACCATCAGACATGATTAGCTCCGGTAAGCTGAGCTCTATCTGTCGTGATTATCTATGGGATACATTTCCATTTTTTTTTCATGAAACCATATTTCTTAACCCTTTAACACTGAAACTTTCTTTCGACCACTGTGACTCTTCAAGCGTTTACGCAATTAACTTAATTCCAGCAGATTCTTGAAGCGACAAAAGAGACTTCACATTCGCACTGATGACTCTAAAACAGTCGAAGAGTTATGGTGCGTCATAGGGCATGTGTCATTCAGGTGCCAATGCAGGATTTCTAGTGTTAAAGGTGTAGCCACCATTGTTGTCTAACCTGCATGTTTGGGCAGGTCCTGGTATTTTTCTTGACTGCTTAATTTAACCCATTCACCTGAATGATTTAGGACAGTGGTTCCCAAACCTTTTCTGCAGGGCCCCTCTGAAGATTAGAATATTTTCAAGCCCCCCACACTGACACAAACATACAAATCCTTTGTTTCTAAACTCTGCCGCCCCTGCAATACCCCGCGCCCCCCTCTAGGGCGCGCCTCAGTATGGGAAATCCACTGATTTAGAAAAACCTTAAAAAAGAGCTTTCTTATTTGTAACATATTTTTATAAAAACCCAAGAACTTTGTTGGTCAAGGAGACTTTAGCTTAATAAACAATGGAAGGGCCTCAGTGTCTGCAGCATCTGGTCAAGCATTGAAGTCGCCACTAAAGGGTTAAAAATCCAGGTTGAATGATTGATTCTGAATTTTGCATCATCATTGTGTGACTCACTACGCTCTTTTAAAATAATAGCTTAGTGCTGGTGCTAAAGCCACATCTTGTAACCAGAGCTCCTTTTTATAGAGCTGTTCCTTCCGCCTCAGATGTGTGTTTTCTTGTTTTTGCCTGTGCGCCCTGGGAGGTCCTTTTCCTCAGCAGTGGGAAGTCATTAAAAGTAAATATGTGAAAAATTTGAAATGGTAAACTGGAGAACTTACCAAACAGTCACGTCTCCACTCAGCACACCTGCAGCTTTGCTTTCTCTAAATGTCGTCATGAAATAATCCAGACTATTGCCTGCAGCCATTATGATGCTGCTTTACAACAAACAGAATTTGCTGCAGATTCGTCCAAGAGGGAGCTGGTCAAACACAGGAAGATGCGCCCAGAGATCATTAGCCGGAACCAGAAGCCCGGCATCAGATGTTCACGACCAGTTCCCCACCTCCCCATTTCAGTTTAAAAATACTTTTTTTGGGGGGTCAAAAAAAGACTCATGCCACACGAATTGCATTCAGTATGAACGTATTTTAAAAGTCTAATTTTTACGAGCAGACGATGCACAACAGCAGCATTCGGTAGACGTGCCATAAATTAAAGCACATTTGCGGCCTTTTTTTTGTTTCACTCGCTGTTTTCAGCCTTGCATCCCTATGAATAGAGTCGCAGCAAAGAAAGGTTTCGTTTTTTTCTCTCTAAACCCGGGTGACCTAATTTGCTGTTAGCCAACTTTATGTGTGAGTCACCAAATCAAGATACAGTTTTGTGACCTAACTGATCAATTTGGGAAGGATGAGTGACATTGGAACCAAAAATAAAAATAATGGCTCTCTCACCTTCCAGGCCTGGTTTCTCATCCGTTTGGGTCCCTACCAGAGGCCTGCCAGAGATTGATGGTCCTGTTCGGGTATCTTAGCAGTTCCAGTACTGGGCGCTTTTCTGACTGAGAGGTCTGAGGTCTTCCAGGTATCTGTTGTAGCCACTCCTCCAGCTTGGGGGTTACTGCCCCGAGTGCTCCAATTACCACAGGCACCACTGTCACCTTCACCTTCCAGGCTTTCTCCAGTTCTTCTCTGAGTCCCTGGTATCTGTCCAGTTTCTCATGGCCCTTCTTCCCAATGTTTCTGTCATTTGGCACTCGCCACATGCACCACAACGGCTTTCCTCTGTTCTTTGTCCGCCACTACAATGTCTGGTTAGTTCGCCATTACCATCCTATCAGTCTGGATCTGGAAGTCCCACAGGATCTTTTCTCTCTCATTCACAATCATTCACAACCATTTTCAGAGGTGTTTTCCATTTGTACCTTAGTTTCCGCTCAGATTCTGGCATCAACACATTTCTAAAAACACACATTCTAAACTATTCCAGCCGCTTGGTTGTGGCGGTAGATCTGGGTTTGTCACTCTGATGGTCAGGGCTTGTTCCTGTGTTGGCCGGATGAGAGTTTCTACTGCAAGCGTCCTGCAGGCAGGCGTTCTACCCTGGAATTACTCCCCAGGCGAGACCCTCCCCAGGCGCCCCCACCCCTCCCAGAGTCACAGCAGAACTTGGTCCATGTCAACTGTCGTTTTATTGTCATTGAAATTGATATAAAAGACATTTATCAAAATTGTGCACCGCATTATAACGGTTATCAGAACATAAAAAATAAAAGACCAGAGGCATGGCAAAAATACAGTTAGGTAGGAAAATATTAAATCAAACACAATATTTAATAACTAATATAAAATAAATATTACAAAACTCAAATCTTTTATCACACAAATAACGCTAAAATAAATATAACTGCAGCACCATTGCACTAAGAACAGAAAACACTAACTAAAACCTAACCTTTCTAGCCTTCCTTGATGCAAACTCATCATCATATGAAATCTACTCCCCTACTGAATGATTGATACTAACAACGGTAAGGTTAGTGAGTCACTCCTGAGACATTGTTGACCTTAGGTATGACTGGATCAACTTGAGTTTTGAAAGCCCTCTGCTTGGAGCCACAGTGACTGCAAGGTGAGTGCAATCCCAGAGCAGTCCAAAAGCCAGACATATTGATAGATCCTTTTTTCAGATATGAAAGTGATGAGCTCAAGGAGACTTAGTCGTTGAACCAGTCCTGAACAAGCTCTCTACTGTCCAAATCACAGTTCCTTTCAAAATGCAGTATGTGGCTCAGGGGTACCTCGCATTGCTCCGTCAGCTCCTCATCTGCAATAAAGGCCTTATAAAAAACATTTATGAATTGGAAATTTAAATTGTCATGCTCTATATCACCCTACTTCTCCAGAGAAGAAAAATTTGCTCATGTTTGCTGTTTTCTAATCCTTGAATGGCACATTTTAGTTGTGACTCAGCTAAATTATGTTTTGTCAATATTCATCTTTAAAACTACTTCCACAGATTTATGAAAAATTCGCTGACTGGTAACATAACCCAACATTTGTAAATAACAGAAAATAAATCCTCAAACATGCAGGTACAAAAATTGACCCCAAATCCCTAGTTAACTGGTAAAAAAAACATTGTGAAAACGTTTAGGCTTCCACAAATGATTATCAAAGTAATGGCCAATCTGACGTTATGTGCCCCATTAGCAGGTTATGGCAGCAGCAGCAGCAGCATGCTACCATCACAGCTCATTTAACATTTATGAACTAATTATACAACAAAAGACAAATAAAACCTTTGTGTTACAGCAGAGCAGACAGACACACGATACATAACTAATGTTACAAGTTAAGGCAGAGTAATGACGTTATTTGCTACATTTTGGGCCTACAGTACTTCAGTTTTGGTCATCAACCAAAAAATGTACTACTTAAAAAAAAGCTTATTCTGTGTCATAATTCAAAGGAAAATGCAAAGAAAGGATTGCATTTGCATTTTTACATCCACTCCCCAAGTAATAGTGTCACATAATTTAATTCCACTTAGCATTTCCAGAGGGGAGGCGGAGTGATGACATGAGTGCTATCTCCGTGTGTCGGCTGCTAAGAGACACAGACAGAGTAGGAGAGTGCGGCCAGGCTTGTAGCTCAAAAGAAGCGCAGAGGAGCCCCATCACTGGAGCCAGCATCAGCAACCCAGCAGATTTGGCTATCCTAAACGCTAAGGTTGCAACAACAATGGAGTCTTCTTAATGTCCTTTATTACTGTATTACTACCTTGATGTAAATATGGGAATACCCTTACATCAGCCTTTATTTTGTCTAAAATTTCACCACTGGAAACACAAATTCATATGATGATTTAGAATTTTCAGGTCTGGGCGAAAGTGTTAACACTTCTGCCTTCCAAAATGAATTTGCTACACATTTACTAGAGAACTTTTTGAAGATGAAATGTCGAATACCATTTTATTATCATTTTAATTAAGTGACAGAATAATGGGGGTTGAAGAAACAAATGAAAAAGCATTTTGGTGGATTGCTTTTTCATTTTAGTTTTGAGTAAAAAAAAAGGCCCCAAAAAAGCATGATTTTTTTTATACCTTTATTAAAATTTAGGTTATAGAATGTCACTGTATGACTGACTTTTAAAAAAGTTTTATAAAGTAAATTCCACCCCCCGCCCTTGGCCACTTAATTTGAAACTCCATGTTGAACTGCCATTGATTCCCTGCAGCCCTCTTTTCTTCACACATTTCCAGCAGGAGCGCATGCAGCTGCAGCCAGGGGCGCCAATTCACTACATGGCTGCGCAGTTGCAGTTTTTATTTTTATTTTTTCATCAAGCACTAAGCCGCGGCCCGCGACCGTTGCCCCCCCTTGAAGATGATCCAGCCAGGTTTTGTGCATGCGCCATTGCGGCGGTGCTCCATGCTCACCTCGCAGCCTGCGCCCCTTCACCCCGCGCCTCCTCTTCTTCTTCACATTGACATTTTGCGTCAGTCTTCTCAAAGACGTATGGGCGCCAGATTTCAGGCTGTAACAACTCTGTGATATATAAGTAAACCGATAGTGGTATATATTTTTTACGTTGTTGGTTTCACCGGCGCTTGCCCTCCATTTTTCCCCGCACTGTCCCAGATTGCCCGTGCCTAATAATCGCTACTGCCTGTAGGCTCAGCCATCTGTAGCCATTGGTAAGACTTCTTGATATCAACAAATCTATCATATGTAAAAGCTTCTTTAATCCATTATAGATGAATGGAAGTTGGATCTTTCGATTTCTCTTTGTACCTGGCATTTCACAGATCATTTGGTGAGGAGTGTCTTGTTTTATATTTTTGATCTCTAACCTACCTTTTGTTTGATAACAGGAGAGGAGTTTGCTGCAAGAGGCAGCAACTGGGAGGATTTGAGAGGGTCGGATAATTTTCATCAGAAAGGTATAGAAAGCCGATTGATTCATCTGACCAGAGCGATTCTTCCTTCACTGTTTTGTTTATGACCTTTTGATTCAGGAGCAAAATCAAACCCCCTTTCTTTTTTTTGAATATTTTTGTTTGATGGAGGGTTTATATAAAGAAAATTGCTTTAAATTTCCTTCTGAGCTCCCCCCCCCCACCACCACCACCACCAACTGAACCAAAGAGCAGACAAATGTCGTTGAAAAAGCCTGTAGCTGTATGAAGCTGCTACAATCAAGGGCCACAAGCTCCTGCTCCACTCTATACTGATGCATTCACTTGCTGACAAGATAGCCTGGGCTTATTAATGCCCTGCTTGTTTTGTAGTTAACCCACTTCAGTACGGTAATTGCTGAAAGCACACACCTGGTCCAGGTGACCAGTACTTATTAAAGCAGGGTTAGCTGCAAAACAAACACTGCAGTAGCTCATGAGAACCAGGGTTGGAGACCACTTGGTTAACGTCGTCTGAGATGGCATCTGCCCAGGACTACATCTCTTGCCATTTTTGTTGCAATCAAGCCAGTTATGTTGGAATGACTGTAAGCTAGTGGGAGAGGAAGTTCTCCATGATTTTATGTTTTTTGGATCATTGGGATCAATTTTAGAGCAAGAGGTCTTTCAGTGTTTACTGTTCAGCAGACACGCCCATCCTGTTTGTTTCCCTGTTGCCATGGTGAACCCTTAAACTTGAGCTCCACTCAATGATGGTATTGTATCCGGTTCAGGTTTGGCTGATTGAATCATTCCAGTCACGCTTGAGTTAAACTGACACCGATGAGGCTTTAAGTCCCTCTTTAAAGTCCTTCACCTCAGTTTTCTAAATGAAGTTTTATTAAACTGGCTTCTGCCAAATACCAGCTGTGCATGTTTGTATTATATTTTGATCCTGGAAAACCCCAATCTAAATATCATATATTTGCATTACATTTTGAGCAGGGTTGTACATAAATGTGTTTCTGCATGTACCTCATGATTAAATTGACTTCAATCAATATTTATCAGATGAATAATATCTAATGAGGTTGGTTTGATGTCGTCTGTCCTCTTGTCTTATTCAGGTGTACTTAATTTTGGCTTCTCAGCTCCTGCTTACAACCAGCATTGTTGCCATTTTCACATTTGTGAGTAACCTGTGTAGTTAGTGGTTAAAGTGCCGCAAAGCCGGCTTTAACATTTCCTTTGTTTCCTTCAGCCATCCGGTCAAAACCTTCGTAAGGAACAACCCGGCTGTGTACTGGGCATCATAGTAAGTCTGTGGGAAATCCACATCTTCATTGTTAGATGGTATGTAAAGAACTCAAAATAATATTTATACCGGTAATTTTAAATATTGTTCTTTTTCATCTATGCTATATATATAATCATCACCCACATTGTGCTGGTGTGCTGCAAGCGTCTCTCAAAAGTGACAACAAAACCCATGGGATCAAGAAGAGGAGGTTCATTTGAAGAAATACATTAATAATGTGTTTTTTTCTTCTTTGCAGGAGAAAGTATCCATGGAACCTTATTCTGCTTCTCATCTTTGTGAGTACAACTTTATTTTAAACCAGACTAAAAATATTCACCTAACTATGCAGTTTTTTTCAAAACCACTGTTTGCTACATGTCAGTTAAGCAGGTTTATGTTCTTTTATCAGCTCAAGCATCAAATTGAGATACTACGGTTTTACAGGTTCATATAAAATCATTCCAAAACTTAGCCTTGAACATCTCTTAAGTTCAGATGCTTTCTTTTTGTTTTCATGAGATTCATTCACACCTGGGGGGTATTCCAGAAAGAAAGGTGCTAGCTCTCACGTAAGTTTGAGGCTAAGGACGGATAGTGGAAGTGCTGCTCTGGGCTTTTTTATTGTTATAAAATGAGAATATTCATACAAAACTTAGACATTTGAGAGTTGAAGAAATATAATTAATTAAGATAGAAAAAGATTAATTGAATTGGAGTAATATGACATTTAGTTAAATAAATATGTAAATTTGAGTTGTATAAACAATTATTGAGTTTTATAGAAATCCGTTTGTGAAATTAGGTTGAATAAATTAACCCAATTTTTTGTTACCAATAGAAGTGAGTTGAGTTGGCAAAATTGATAGGTTATATATATAATATATGCCACAAGGAAAATGGAACAAGATCAGAACTCGTGGCGCTTATTTTGTCTGCTCTTTTTCTACACGCAGAAACTCTTTTTCTTTTTACTGATGATACAGCCAGAAAGCATTTTTTTGATGGACGTGTAATCTTCATACCAATATTAAAATCTCAGACCCGTCTCACTGAAGTACAGCTGCTTTTTTTTGGCACCACGCTTTCCATGGTGACCCAGCAGAAATCGAAGCATTCATTGAGAATGTCTTTATGTACCTGCTGTTGTGCACAAGCATTAACCCAGGGTTACCAAGTCGAGTGTAATTACGCCAACTCATATCCGGTCTTTTGGAACCGACATACCCCAAGTAAGCAAGTTCAGGGGGGTATTCCAGGAAAGCAGGTTATGCTAGCTCCCACGGTACGTTTGAGGCTAAGGAAGCTGATAACCTCAGCTTTTGGTTCCAGAAATGGAGGTATATGTCTCAGGGTAGGCCGGGTTGCCATGGCAACTCATGCCTGAACATATCCTGGGGGTATTCCAGAAAGTAGGTTATGCTAGCTCCCACGGTATGTTTGAGGCTAAGGAAGTTGATAACCTCAGCTTTCTGTTCCAGAAATGAAGGTATGTTTCAGGGTAGGTCAAGTTGCCGTAGCAACTCATGCTCTGAACATAACCTGGTCGGGAGCAGGTTTAGTTGAAGGTTAGTTTGTTTACAGAGAGGTGAAGCAGATTGGCGTGTCCATTTGAAGATGATCATGGATGAAGAAGCTCAGATTGGCTACTGTTTCCCAACGCGAGAGGGTGATAAGACTACAAATATGGATGTTGAAAATAACAACTTTTTTTACTTTGATCTAACTTTGCTTCAGTTAAGATAAATCATTTTTTGTTAGGTCACCTTAAAAATAACATGTAGTTTTCAGACAATTATTTTCTTTCATTCAAATTAATTCAATTAAGTAGGTGTAACTTTGGTGCTGCTGTCAGACTGGCACCGCAGTGATTCTGGGATGTCATTCCTCTCTTGTCTGTCTGGAGACCTGATTTGCTTAATGGTGGTTTTTTAAAAAAAATTGTTTAGTTGTTTATCTGTTTTAGCTGTTTTACTGTGTTTTGCCTAATTATTTTGTCCAACTAGGCTTATGTCTCTGCACCATAAGTGAGAGTAAAGTAGAGGATGATGAGTTTATATACACCCTTAATGGTGTAGCTGTAATTATAATGACAGATACCTTAATGAATTTATTCACTCCGTGCAATTTTTCTCCATCCTTTTTATTGTTAAAAAATGAGTATATCTGCCGGCTCAAATGTAGACATATGAGAGTTCAAGAATTGCAATAAATTAAATTAAGATGGAAAAAGATTAATTGAATTGGAGTAATATGACATTTAGTTAGATAAATATGTAAATATAAGTTGTACAAAAAATTACTGAGTTTTATAGATGTGAAATGAGGTTGAATAAATTTAACTCAATTACTTGTTACCAATAGAAGTAATTCATTTGGTTAAGTAAAATTGATAAGTTATATATTTGTCGCTGCTGAAAAATGGAATAAGATCAGAAACTCGTGCGTTTATTTTGTCTTTCGTTCTTTCTACTACAAGCAGAAACTCTTTTTCTTTTGCTGATGCAGCCGTGTTACTTTTGATGGACGTGTAATCTTCATACGCCGTCATTAAAGCCCAGCGAGTCCGCCTCACCGAAGTGTCGCGTTTCTTTTCAACACGCGTTTCCACAGACTCCGTAAATCGGCGATCTATTGAGAATGTTTATGTACCTGCCGTGCACGTGTGCATTAACCCAGGTTACCAAGTCGAGCGTAATTACGCCAACTCATATCCTGTCTTTTGGAACCGACATACCCCGAGTACAAGTTCAGGCGGATTTCAGCCAGAGTTCGTGGTTAAAGCCAGGCTAGTTTAAACATGCTTTCTGGAATACCCCCCTGAGCTGTTGGGTTCAGAGCAGTTTGTTTCCTCTGTTTGTTAGTTCCTCTGTTTGTTAGTTCCTCTGTTTGTTTGTTCCTCTGACATTTAGTGACCTATAGTCTTATTTAAGTTGGTGAGCCAAGCACAAAACAAAACCTCCTCCAAACAATGACCAGGGTGTTTGATTTGTTCTTTAAAGGGCAGCCTGAAAACGAAAATAAATAAAAAAAAGGAAAGATGTCCTTTTTTTAGCATTACTTAGTGAACCTTATATAACGTTGTTCTATTTGATGCAAACATTTCTGAGTCCCTCAGCATGTTCCAAAATTTCTTAAAAACCCACATTTAACCCCTGGTCCATGCTCTGGTGCAGCCCATCATCCACTAGCAGCAAAAGGGTTTTCCCCGGCCATTCCAGAACGGCTTCCATGACAGCCCTGGGTACACCATCAAGAACAAACCAACTGGTTTATTCAACGGACCTGGTATCCAAAGAGGCTGATAATAGGACTGAGACATCCACAAATTTGTTTTGGTTTTGGGATATGTTACAGACGCTACTGCTTTGTTTGCAGACAAGGTGTGGAAACTAAGCTTCAACCGCCCGTATATATTTGCTCAGCAGCACGTGGTTGACACTCTGTTTGGATTAAATATCTAGGTTGACTTCTCACCAAATGCCAGGCCTTTTCATGCGGCTTGGGATTGTTGTGTTTGTGACTGGGATCACGTCATCGTATGTCATTCAAATACGCGAGTTTATTAGTTGATGAACAAAAAAAAGGTGTTTCTTTGAGTTTAACCCTTTTTTTGTGGTTATAGATCCTTTGGCTGCACATGCTCTACGCCGCTATCGGGGCAATTGTCTTCACTCTGGTTAGTGTTTTATTGATTTGTTATAGTAGCTTTCAATTTTTTCTCTCCATTTGCTCCTGCTGCATCCATCCTCTAATCGATCTCATCCAGTCGATTGTTTGTGTCTTCCAGTTCCTGGTATATCACACGCAGCTGCTGATAGAAACAGGAAGTACTCCATCAGTGAAGAGGAGTACGTGTTCGCCATTCCATCTATGCCTTTCCATATAGTACAAATCTTCTTCCTGTTGCAGATTATTGGCGCCTGCAATAAGAAATTCAGATGTAGACTGTGAATCTGGGTTTGAGAAGACAGCACATAACAAAAACTATTTTATTTTCATATTCGCTTATGATCTGGCTGAAAATGTCTAAGGCTAAATATTTACCAATGTAAATGAAACTTTCATAATTCAATTTTTTATTGATAATTTTAGGCATTTACAGGTAGTATATTTCAGTATAGTTAGAAGCCAACCGCTTACTTGATAGTAATGTGCTTCTTGTATATTATTATTATAGAGATGATAAATAAATTATCTGAAGGAAATCTAGGTCTGTAGATAATCTATTGAATGTGTTGGAACAGTTCTTTGGAGTTATGTTCACTTAAATGCTTTTTTTTGACTGTTTACAGACAGTATACTACATTTATGGGGTGTTAGGCTGTTCTCATGGTTCCAAGTAGACTGTACTATGAAGTCATATTTTTGTTTTTGCATTTATTCTCATAAATGGTCAAACTGAGCAGCAGCAGGAGGGGGGTTCTCTACTCAGGAAAATACAACCAAAACCAAGTCCAGTTGTGGACCTCAAAGAAAGTCGGAGGCTTAGCAGCTGAAAATCCAAGTTATCAATAAAGACACGCCACTGCTTGTTCATATCAAAAAAACTTTTTTTTTAAGTTTCATTGTTATCATAAATGATCTTTAAATATACTCTTTAAAACTGAGTTGTAGTCTTTTGAATCCCATCTGCATCACGTCACTGGTCCAGTTTGACCTCTTTGGTTTGGTGTTGGTAGCGGCTCCCTTCATAGTCTCCTTCATTCGACAGTTTCATCCTCTGCCGGACTTTGAGCTGCTTTAGTCTGTTTTTGTCCACTTGTCTCTTGGCAAGAACAAAGGCGATGATGCCGCTGGGTAGACCTATAATCCTGCACAGACAAACAATTCGGTCAGCACATGCACAGATGTAAATTACAAGTCTTGCAATGCATTACGGCTTCAAAATAATGTTTTGATTTTTACCCTTTTTTTCCAAATGAACACAAATGTGAAAAGAAATGTCATCCTGGTACAGAACTCATTTGGCTTATTGTTCTGTTAAGACAAATTGATGCTCACAGTGGTGGAAACAATTTAAATGAACAAAAACAACTTTATACTTCAGGGAACCAAACGACTGAAGAGCACTGAAGAATACTAACCAGTCACAGCAATTGAACCCAAACTAAGAATCCACAGAAAGAATCAGTGCTTTAAATCAACATACACCAAACATCATGCCGGATATTAACTAACCACCGGAGAAACCCTTCTGCTATCCTAGGCACTTTAACGTTGGGAGTTGGGTCATCTAGACCCACTAGACAACAGCAAAGGAACCTTTTTTTCAATGATTTGTGAACCCTTACTGGTGTCCATGGATTACATGAAATCTTCTTTCACCTTTTGTCATGGTAGGAAGAACATCGCCAATGTAAGGGTGGTGTCATCTAAGACAGCACAGGATAAAACTGCACACTCTCTGCATCACCCATAGGATTGCAGGTCAGCCACACCAGCAGGTGTTTATTCCACCCAACACAAAAACATGCTGAAAATGAAAACTTCACCCACCTTTCAGTTAAACAAAAATAAAATAAAAAATACCCCTAATCCAATTATCTGATTTATAAAAACAGAAAAATGAAATGATTCAAAAAGAAGGATGTTTTAGGGCAAGGCAAGGCAAGTTTATTTTGTATAGCTACAATTGCATTAATAAAGTAATTCACAAAGCCTACAAACAGAAAAATGCATTAAAATCACAATAATATTGAAATAATCAACGGAAATTTATTTTTAAAAGAAAAAGAAAAAATTTGAAAAATGATTTAAAAATAAAGGAAGGAAAGGAAAGAAAAGTGCAGATAGGACCTTTCAGTCATATACACGGCTAAACAGAAATGTTTGAAATCTAGATTTGAACATGAACACAGAAGAGGCCTGTCTTACGCCTTCAGGAGGCTGGTTCCAGATTTTAGCCAGAACATGGAAACGCTGATTCCTTGTTTAGTCTCTCTGACTCTGGGAATCAACAGGATTCCCTGAGGTCCCTCAGAGTACGAGATGGTTCATATGGCACTAACATGTCAGAGATACTTTGGTGCTCGCCATGGAGAGATCTCCCAGTACACAAGCAAAGCTGCTTTGAAGTCTATTCTACAGGGAGCCAGTGCAGAGACCTGAGCACAGGACTACGTGTGATCATACTTCCTGGTTCTGGTCAGGACCCCAGCAGCAGCATCTTGGATGTACTGGAAGCTGAGCTTTATACCTCGCTTTGGAGAGGCCGTGAGCAGGCCGTTACTACTGGAGACAAATGCATGAATAAGATTCCAGGTCTGGATTTGACACTGTTTGGATTTGGCAATGTTTTTTTCAGATGGTAAAATGCTGCTGATAAGTATCAATTTGATATGGCTAAAGCAGTTCAGGTCAGAGTCCATGATTACCCCCTGCTTCCTGACTGATTTGAGGGTTTAAGAGACAGAGAGAATGAAGGTAGCTATCGACTCTCTTTGTTTCCCTAGGGCCAAAAATAATAACTTCTCGGGTCTTGTTTTAGTTTAGCTGGAGAAAGTTCTGCATCCACGAAGACTGTGATCTGCTGGGAGGCAGTGGCTGCGTGAATCCAATTCCGCCCATCTGCCTGTTGTCAGACGACAGATCTGAAAGATTATCTTGATAGTTGTGATAAGATATGTTATTACTGCATATTAACTGCCCTAGTGGCAGCATGTAGGAGGCTGAACAGAAGGGGTCCCAGGAGACTGGGGCATTCACACAAGTCAAGGCCATGTAGTCTGAGACACAACTCCCAATTTCAACAAAAATATTTCCTGTCTTCTAGATAAGACTTGAGCCAACTTAGGGCAGATCCAGAGATGCCAACCCAGTCTTGAGTTCTGTGCAAAGGATCCCATGATCAACAGTATCAAAGGCAGCACTCAGGTCTAGCAGGATTAAGACAGAGGATTCTTGCCATCATCAGTGTTCAGGCGGATGTCGCTTTGGTTACCTTTGATAAGAGCAGTTTTGCTTTAAGGAGGGAAGAGTTTCTAGTTGAGCCCTTTAACAAGTTTTAGGAGTGAGAGGAATCTGGGTGAGTTTTAGCGAGTAAGGAAAAGGATATTAGCTCTTCAGACATAAGGTAATATTTCAGCTAACCTTCTACATGTAGTCACAGGGCCCCAGTTGAGCAGAATCAACTACTGTGTAATAAAACCAGATGTATGTTCTGCACACATGGATGCCAGGTCTTAAGAGGTTTATATGTTTACAGGAGAAGAACAGAGAGGTTCTAGATGGTGGTATGGTCCAGGGAGCAGAGACTGAAGGAGAACTTCAGTAACAACAGAGCAACACATTGTGGGAAAGAGGTGAAAAGGCGTGTGTAAGCAGGTTGGAATGGATGGAGGAAGGTTTCAGGTGTGATCCGAGACAAAGAGAGTCAGCACAAATGGAAGGTAAGTGTGGAAGACTGGTGAAAAGCAGCAATGTTGGTTAGGAGGCGGAGATGAAGATGCTGAGGTTTCTTTTTGGTAGTGATGAGGATGGAAAGGATCAGGAATGAATCCAGAGGAACATCTCATGCTAGATGTTTTGGAGATAAATGCAGGGAAGCAGGTTGAGAGCAACAAGGAAAGGAAGACTCAAGATGAAGAGGACTTGGATGCACTCAATGGGAACAAGGAAAATGCTAAGGACGGCCTCAGATGGAGGCGCAGGATTTGCTGTGGTTCCCCCTAAATGTGGCAGTTCTCAAATATTAAGAATAAGTTGCACATTAAAAAAAACATCTTAAAATAATGTATAACAAATAGTTACCATACTCTAGTATCAAAAATCAAATATTAAATTATCCAGAATGCAACAGGGTTTTGTATGAAACGCCACATGGAATAAATGACTTAGCAAAGTGACGTCATGTGTCCTTGAAAGACAACAGTGGATTTCAGGAATCACTGAAAACAAATGAGTTTAAAATGTAAAATGCTAGAAATGTTTTGTATGTTTTTATTATGTACAATTAAATAATTATTAAAATTTAGTAACACAAGCAGTAAGAATACCCAGGCTAACAACAATTTCATTTACTTATTTCTTGCTGTGGATATACAGTGAAAGGAAGGAACGTACCAAGCGTAGCCTATACTCATCATGGGGTTCTTCGCCTTTCTGCTGGGGATGTATTCAGGTCTCTCCGTCGTTTCCTCCTCGGTTCTCCCGCCAGATGCGTGTTCTTTCACTGAACCCTTCGGTTGCGTCGTGGAGCTGCAAATCCAGGCAGCGGGGGAACAGTTTATTGCTCCCCTGCTATGCTGCGTTAGTATAATCCTCCCGGGGACACGGTGCAGCCCTGAAAGACAAACTCGTTCTTTTCATTTTTTGATGCACAACTTTGCTCAAAGGCTGTTGGTCGTAAAGTCTTGATGAACAAACACACATAACAACCAAAAAACATCACACATAGTAGACTTAGGATGGTAAATATCCCTTTACCTGCAATAGCGTCTCGAATCAGGTGGTACGCCATGTTTGTTATGAAATGTCGCACATGCGCAGTTGCGTATCAATTTCAAGGCACTGCCACCTACCGTCCAAAACACAAATTACACCAAACACAAAGAACCCAAGACAACAAAAAAGTTTAGAATATTTGCTTACAAATATTTTTATTATTTAAACTACCATTTAATTTTCATCATAACACACAAAACATAACTTGAAACCCAGTCTTTCAAATGTGACATTTGAATTGAATATATATACTGTGGAAAGCTTTCAATTTAGGTTACACAAAAGTCAGTGAGCTAGAAAAAGCAGTGGAAACCTATTTACAGTTTATTCATCTTGAAAATCCCTAAACGTTGCTTTGTATTTGTTTTTCCCTTGTTTTTTTTTTGTTTTTTAAACAGCTGAGGTCAACACAAAAAATGAGTCCACCAGCATTTTAGAGGCTGCAATGTAAGAAATCCATTGAAGCATCAATGACGGAGGATGATGCAGACAGTAGGGGGCAGTTTAGTCCTCCAGGGTGTAGTTGGGGTTGACTACTAGAACAACTTCCTCCTCCTCTGTGCTCCCAGACTCTGAGCCCTTCAGTCCTGCCTGGGACAGCTCGATCAGGATATGGTCCTAAAAAAAAACAGAAATTTGAAATAAATTGACCGGTTTGTTCTATAACGTTTAATTATCTAAAACACCAGGAGGGGTACTGACATAATGCACCAGCCTGTGGATGACCTTCTCTATCAGGCCCTTCTTATTGATGAGCTCCTCCTCTGAGTCGATCTCTGACTCAATCTCCTTCAGATACCAGTTCACCACAGCATTTTTCTTTAGCTCCTCCTCTTCCTCAGCTGCAGCACAGATGACAACGTTGAAACAAACAAAAACAAAAAAAAGTCAAATGCAATGGGGGGAACCGTGAAAATCCAGAAGCCGTACCCTCCTCCACTCTGCGCAGGTGAAGCACCAGCAGGTTGGAGATGCGCTTGTACTCGGAGAACGACAGGCGGAGGGACGGCTTGGACTGAGCGCTGTGCTCCGAGTGGCCGTTCACATCCTCCATGTGGCCATTGACGTGACCATTGACTCCATTTGGAACATTGTTGCCTAGAAACAGAAGCGCTCATGAAATACAAGGGAGTGCTGCCACACACCCCCCCCCCATTGATGGGGAGTGTGTCATCACCTTCCTCCTGCTGCTCCTCCTCCTCCACTTCGTCCTCCTGCTCCAGGTTGATATCAGGAGTCTCCACTCGGATGATAGACTTGTTGAGAAGGCGGAAAGCTTCCTTCACATGTTTGGGCTGCACCTGAAGTTGCAGAGAGAAAAAATGTCAGACAGAAGGGCGATGCAGGAAACGTTCTGGGTGTTTCGTTTGAAGGTCGTACCTCATCGCAGCAGTGCATGCGCGCCATGGCTTCAGAAAGGCGAATCATGCTCTCCAGCTGCCGTACGGTTATCCTCCAGGCAGACTTGGAGACGCTTCCAGTGCTGTCTCGCTGGCGGAGGCGCTTGTACTGCTCCACAATGAACTCCTCAGACTCTTTGGAGATCTGGAAAAGGAGGGGACACATTCTAAAATTTAAGGAGTCACATTTTAGGGTTTAATATCATGAAAAAATGAATTGAAAGAAAGCACACACCTTTGGTTTAAACTGTCTGGCAAAAAGCAGGTATCTTCGAATCTCGTCCAGAGAATAAAGCCTGTCCACGGACTCCTCCACGCGCGAGTGAAGGTCCACGATTCGTCTTGCGATTGCGTAATCTGTGACCTGACATCGGCGAGGACAGAGGTTATGGGAGGGGGGAAAAAACACGACAAAACCCTTTCACACAAAAACACACCTCATTGCAGTCGTCCACCAGGATGAAGAAGAGGTCAAAGCGGCTCATGATGGGGGCGGTCAGGTTAACGTTCTGCTTCAGGCTCTTGCTGCGGTCGTAGCGGCCGCCGACGGGGTTGGCTGCAGCTAGGATGGACGTGCGGGCGTTCAGGGTCGCCTGAAACCGCAAAATCCACCTTTTTACTCCCCCCACCAGCCTCGCTCTTCCCTTTATATCTCAAGGCTTTGCAGCATTACCTTCACTCCGGCTTTGGTGATGCTGATGGTCTGCTGCTCCATGGCCTCGTGGATGGCCACCTGGTCTTTGATGTCCATCTTATCAAACTCGTCGATGCAGCACACACCCTAAAAGCAGACATATGGAGGGTTTTTTTTAAATAAGCCTTCCCAGTGGTCTTTTAATACAGATTCCAACTTAGACGAGGAAACCAAAAACGTAACATGGATCCATTTGTCTGCAAGTAGATGCATCAGAATGGAGGAAACCTATAATGAACGCAATCTTTTCCAGACTGCATTTTTTTCGTCTGCTCAAAACAATTTTATTTAAAAAAATACCCAGAAATGCAATTCTAGGCTTAATTTTCTTCATACATGTCCTCCATCATCAGAAAAATGCAAACACAAAGTACATCAGAGTGTGTCTACAACCCGGATGGCTTACGTTATCCGCGAGCATCAAAGCTCCCGCCTCAATGACGAACTCGTGCGACTCTTCGTCCCGGACAACAGCCGCCGTCAGACCTGCGGCGGTGCTGGCTTTCCCGCTGGTGTACACCGCTCTGGGAGAGAACTCCTCCACGTGCCTGAACACAAACGACCCCGTTACTTCCTGAAGTAGTTCCCCTTTAAGCGTTTGAGCGGCGTGTTTCCTGCCGGGCGCGTCACGCACTTCAGGAACTGGCTTTTTGCGGTACTCGGGTCTCCGACGATGCAGACGTTGACGTCTCCTCTCAGAGAGGTCCCCTCCATCGTCGTCTTGGGAACGCCACCGAACAGCATCAGCAGGATACCGCGCTTCACCTCGTCATTTCCTACAAGATCAGGCAGCAGATGTGACTTTTGTTTTTTAAAAACTAAGGAGAGGAGGTAGAACAGAGGAGGTAGAACCAACCATGGATGGTGGGGAAGAGGCTGGTGCACAGGTTGTGGTACAGATTCTTGTCCTGACTCATTTCAAACACTTTCTCCCATTCTTTTTCTGTCATCTGACTCTTGATGCTCTCAGCTGTCTGTTCTTCATCACGAAGCTCCTTCCCACCAAACTACACACAATTATTCACAGTTATACGACTGTTGGAGCCTGAAATGTGTGTGTGTGTGTTTGGGGCGGGCTCTACTTGGGCACGACGTTGCAGGCTAGGGAAAAGCCAGCCGGCACGACAACTCCCTGACTCCCAGAGCTTGGGCCCTCAAACCTCCCGCGAGCCCTGGCGCCCTACCACATCGGAACTGGTTTCAGCTCGCAAACCTGACAACAAGACATTCAAAACACGCAACTGTGAAGGGTCAAAGTCCAAAATGCAAAAGTAAAAAGGTACATTTCACCCACAGTCAAGTCTTACCAGGAGTGCTGAGCTGAGAGACGTCCGGCACGACGATGAGTGTGCCGGTGAAATCGCAGCGGTCTCCGGCCTGGGCCGTCTCCACGGCCTCTGCCCTCAGGACGACCTCCAGCGACCGCGGGATCGAACCCCGGGGCAGCTCTGCTTGCGTCTCCTGGATACGCACCTGAGCACACAAGTATCACCCAAATCAGATACAGAATGCGACTGGCCTAATGCATCGCCCATCAAACACTACCTTCTGAAAGTCAATGAACTTGGACTTGTGCGTGTCGAGGTGGAAGCGGGAGCGGTTGCTGCAGACAGGGTTTCTGCAGATGGTGGGGGGCGAGTACTTGAACCGCCATGGACATCTTTGATCACCATCTGGCAGTCCATGAACAATGGCTGCGCCGCCACCGCAGCCGCAAGGCATCCATCATCGATGTCCACATTTCTGTGATGAAGTGTGGTCGTTTTGGGGAATCTTACCAGCTCAGGGTGGACTGGGTGCCTCCTCACCACCTGACAGCTGATCTTCACCAGGGTACCGGGACCGCATGAGACAGCCCACGGATCCAAAGGACACAGAAAAGACCCTTCTCGGGATTTGGATCATTCTAATTGAAAACGTATGAACAGTGATAGTTCCTGCGCCATTTTACTTGTGTCTTGTAGGCAGATCCTCGCGGCGATGTGAAACTCTTTGGTGAGCGTGCACGCTCTCGTGATCTCGAAAGTGTGCTCGCGCACTGCCTGCACAGGCACGGATACCCTGGAAAATGCAGAAGCCCGACTTTAACACAAGCTGCCACCCCTCCAGCCAAAAAATCTGTTCCTTCATGAAGTAACAGATCAATAATGTGCAAATGCAAAATACAATTTACGCACAACTTGAAAAACGAACTATGCTTTGGACCAGGGGTTGTGAGACATCACGTCAGATCAGTGGGTAGATGATGCATTTAAATGCTGCTAGAATGCTGGGTCATCGAGTTTTAAACTTACATTGTGAATAATATCTAGTAAATACTTGACATTGTCAGCTGTCATTAAAAGTTGTGCGTAAATTGTATTTGAGCGTTTTTAAAGTCTTTACATTTGTGCATGTGAATACACAACATGTATTGTATGACCTTCAAATCAAGAATTACACACACACACACACACACACACACACCAGTGAGTCATTTTCTGCATACTGCCTGGTAGTACTCTTCCTGGATGGTGGTGGCCAGCTCTTGGTTGAAGCCCTCCAGGTCTGTGAAGCTCACCACCAGAGTGTTCCTCTCAGGCCTGATCAGCTCTTCCCCCTCCCGGAGATACTTCACCTCCCCATCGGCGGTCTGGAATCTGCACAGCAGCAAAACTAACATTAGACTCAACTTTATAACCAACAAAATCTAAATAAAAAGAGGTGTTTAAGCAGGCGATCAACTCGTGATTGACTTGCCAAGGCCGACAAAACAAAGACTCCTCTTTCTGGATACTCACTCCTCTAAGAAAGCCTGGAATAACTTCTGACATTTCTCCGCCAGCTCGTCCTTCACCGTCGTCCCGGCATGCTCCGCGGTCGCTGTAGCAACGTCCATCCTGCGCTGTAGCAAAACTGCCTCAAAGATTCAAAGAAACACTCCGCGTGTGGAAGGAAGGAGCACACGGCGGCGAGCACAGATCTTCAGTCCCAACAACAGAAGGCGGTTTCGCGCGAAAAGTGAGGCCACGTGACGTTTGGCGCGGTAATTTCGTCCTATCGGCGCCACGGTGCGGAATCACTCGCAATATCAGCCAATTAAAAGCCAAACCTTGAAGTGACGTAGAAATAGGGGCGTTTGTTTGACCCTCCCTGCGGGATTTTTTTTCTCCCCAGAGAACTTTATTTAAAACGAGAAAATAATACAAAAACACTAATAAACCAACAAAATTATAAATACATAAATAAATAAAATAATATTGTATATAATACATTTATAATATGGACTTTTAGGGAAAATAACATTTTACAATTTTGTATCAATGCGCTTAACGTAGGAAGTCAATTGAAATTTGACCATATTACTTTAAGTTATTAATTGACTTGTCAAAACAGACAAAATTAAGACTGTTAATAAAATAGATAAAGTAGATCATTTTCTACAAAAATGAATAAGTCATTCATGACAGAGAAGGCTATACTAAAATGTGTAATTCCCCCAAATGAATCATTTGAGTAAGAAAGTGCAGCATGGTAATCTAACTTTGTGTTCAGTTTTTTGTGTGCTATGAAAACGGTCCAAAGACATCTGCAGTTATGAAAGAACTATTGAAATAAAAGGGCCAAAAGAGGAAGTTTTGACGGGATGCAGTACCAGTTACCACCACTGGATGTCAGCAAATCCTTCACAATCCCTGCTTCAAGCAAGAGATGAATTTCCATCAGGTTAAAACCTCACATAATTCTCTTTTAATTATAAGAACCACACCAGACACGTAAAGTAAACGCTGTTCATTTCATATCTACTACAGTGACATACATTTTACTGCTGGTTCTGATAAAAAGTAATCGATGTTGAAATTCATGGCAAATCCTGGTATCTTTATCTTATAACCATAAATAAAGAAATAATTGTAATTTTAAAAACATTCTTGCCGTTGAAAACTAGTGTTGTTTATTTTTTATAGTTCCATAGCTTCTCTATTAAAGATTATTTTTATCAGATGAGAACACACTGTCTACATGGAAAACGGAAAAATGCTTTTCAAATGGACATTGTAACAAATAGCAAATACAACTATAATGTTATTATAATATTACTAATATAATTATTCACATTTTCCTAACTACAGTACGGTCAAACAGTATGTCATGGTGAAACACCTGTGGAATGCATGAGGCATTATCTGTATTGGGACAGTTTCAGATGAAAATTTTGTAGGAAAAATTCTCAAGATCAATCGATTTTCACAAAAATGAAAAGATGCATCACAACACAGATTAACCTGTATACTACCTGTAAGCAACACTGTAAGAAAAGAAAACAACAAAACAAACAAAAAAATTAAAATGTAACTTGTTACAAGCCAGTCCAGTCTAGAATATTCCATTAAACCCAAACTACAAACCTTTTAATTTAATGATTTCCTAAATAAGTTATTCTTAGGTTCTTTGATGGTGATCATTAAATTTATATTATTATTTTGGATATATACCTTAAAAAGAAAAATGGGACAAAAAATATACTATAATCCGGAAGGGAATGAAAAGAAGTAGAAGTAATATGAATTCTCACCCCCTTGACCCAGAACAAATTTATTACCACATCCAGTGGCCCCCACTATCTTTATAGTCTTGTTCACTCTCTAATAAGTACACATGCAGGCTCAGATACGCATATACAAACAAGCATTTATTATAAATAGTAACATGCACACATGGAAAAATCCGACACTCATTTGTTCTGCATAAACACTCATTTGGTTCCATTTCAATCTTAGTCGCAGATGCATCAAATGTAATTCAAGTTTATATTAATATTGACAGACACATTACAGTTTATTTATGCTTTATATATGAACATATCTATCAATAATCATGTTCCAATGTTTGTTGTAAAACGTCTTTATGTTTGGACATTGTTTTACTTAAACTTTAAATCACTATTGGTCTAATCTCTCATGGTATGTGGAGAGAAAACCAATTGAATGAAAGAAACCTCCAGCAGAGCTAAACTGAGGAAAGTCAAACATCTGTCTTGATCCGTTGGGGGTCAACCCCTTAAAAATCTGCACTCACTGGACACTTGATTAGCCACACCTATCCAACTTTCTGATCAGCCAATCACCTGGCAGCAACTCAATGCATTTAGGCATGTAGACATGGTCAAGACGATCTGCTGCAGTTTAAACTGAGCATCAGAATGTAAAAGTGGTTGTTGGTGCCGGATGGTCTGGTCTGAACATTTCAGAAACTGCTGATCTGCTGGGATTTTTACCCACAACCATCTCTAGGGTTTACAGAGAATGGTCCAAAAAAGAGAAAATATCCACTGAATGGCAATTCAGAAATGTTGATTCCAGAAGTCAAAGGAGAATGACCAGACACTGGTTCCAGGAGGTTCCACCTGAAAAAAGCATCTCTCAACGCACAACACATCCAACCATGAGGCAGATGGGCTACAGCAGCAGAAGATCACACCGACCACCCCTGTCAGCTAAGAACAGGAAACTGAGGCTACAATTCACACAGATTGGAAAAACGTTGCCAGGTTTGATGAGTCTCCATTTCTGCTGCGACATTCAGATGGTAGGGTCAGAATTTGTCAACAACACTCAGATCCATCCTGCCTTGTGTCAACAGTTCAGGCTGGTGGTGGTGGCGTCATGGTGTGGGGGACATTTTCTGTAAAATAACCCCGTTAGAGGCAAACAACAAAATAATTGCACAATCATGATTCAGTGTCTGATAACTTGCATAAGACAAGTTTGTGATACATGTTTGAATACTGGACCTGCACCAGTAGCCCTTCATTTCTGCTCTGCAGCACTGCTAGTTTCCAATCTTGAGCTCCCATCATTCTCACGCCTCCACCTGCTGGGGTCCATTCAGAAACCACTGGCAGCCTTATTGGTTTCACCTGTCTCATTGTATGAACCCACCAGGAACACGGCAGGAAGTTATTGCAGGCCATTTGGATGTAACCCAGTCTCTGCCGCTTTATTCTCCTTTTGTCTTGACCTCTGATTTTCCCACAATTGTTCAGCAGCAGGAAACTCAGCCTTTATGAATATGAAAGAACTCCACCATCTGTAGGCAAACAGACAGAGAAAATGTAGGGGGAAAAACTCATCCATTAGATTAGTCACTTGAATGAACAACACATCGTTTAGTTTCTTGACTGGGTTTGAAACCTGTTCACAGCAAGAACAGGAAGCGACACGTCAGACAGTTTTCATTAACTTTGATAAAACTTAAGCACATTCCAGTCAAAGAAATAACATTAAAATATAAACAGGATGGTGTCAGATTTGAGAAACAGTAATGCAAACAAAAACAGTGAGAAAAGGAGGAACCAAAAACGTTTCAAGTAAGATTTTTGCTGGTTTATTTGCTTATTCTTTTCATGAACTTCTCCAATTTACCAAACATGAACCTAAAGCAACCAAGTTTCAGGCTTTAAAACAGGGGTGGAACTACAGGGGGAACAAGGGGGGCAGCTGCCTCCATAGCTAAAAGCCCTCCTACCAATTTTTGAATGTCATTATTATCAAAGATTAAGAAATCCTCCATACCAGCTTCTTTAGGAATGTAGAAGTACTAAATAAATAAACATTAATGTTTGAAAAGCTTTTTTATTTAAATCCTCTCTTTTGTAATTGCCGTCCACTTTGCTGTTCTCATTTACCACGCAGCCGAATCCTTCTGCCCCCTCTAGCCCTCCCAGTGGTTTAAAAGTCTAAGCAGAAAAGGGAAAATATTCTTGACTCTAACATGCAGTAATATTGCTGGCACTAAAGTTAAACTGAAAGCAAAACAATGCAAGTAAATTACAAGCTTGGCGCTGAACAAAATCCTCATCAAATCAAACATCTATGGATTAAGCTCAGAAATCTCATATGGTATTTCTATTATATTTCTGGATCGCATCGCCTCAGCCTCCTGCATCTTGGCAGGCCTGCATGCAAAGGATGTTCGTGCAACTCAACATTGTTGTTTCTTCGGTTTTTTTGGATGGATTTTAGTTCTTAAGTCAAGTGTCATTTTAATTTTATGTTTCAGGAAAGTTATGTAGGATTGCAACCATATTAGAGTCTATTGATTTTTGGCTTTTTGTACAAACATGTAACATATGCCATTTAAATGCTTGTTTTCTATTTTTTTTTTCTTTAAAAGAATGTTTTTTTTGCATTCAATAAAACCATGAGTAATTCATGCTTTATGGGTGATTATAGGAAAATAACATCATGTTTTGCAGAGGAAATTTAGGTGCTATTTGTGTTAGGTTAGGTTTTTTTCTCCAATAATCCTTGATATATATCCTTGATGGGTTTTTTGCAGCGAGCTGCAGACACACTTCCAGCTCTCAAACGCTTTATTTATTTGAAAAATTTCTCATCGTTTTAGGTTTGACGGGTTGAAAAAGACACAATTGAAACGGAGGGAGGAAGCAGCAAACACACAAAGATGAACAATGGTGTAAAATTTTCTTCTAAATTTTGTTTCCTATCAGCAAAATAAATAAATAAATAAATCCTTACCTAAAAAATAACAGGTGTAACTATTAAAACCTTAGGCAGTTGCAGTAAATTTCTTTCCCAAAAAGTCTATGAAATCTCACTTTTGTGTCACATTTTTTTTAAGGTTGTGTGTTTTCTGGACTGTTCAGCAGCCTAACAGCTGTTTGTGTGGGTAAGTGGAGAACTGCTGGAGTGTTTAATTGTTTTAGCTGCTTGTTTTTCCTAAAATGAGCTGCAGGAAGTCTTTCCTGTTTTGAAAACGCTATGAATAGAAATGAATTGTGTGTTTTGAGCTTTTCTTGTGTCTGTATCTGTGAATGTGTCAAAGAGGGGCGGGGCAATGCACAGAGGGGTGGGGGGGGTGGGGTAACCAGGTAAGTGGATTTTCCACCTGATTCTTCTTCACACGCAACTTTTGCCATTTGCGTCAAATTTGCAGTAAATTGTGTTCAATGTGACTTTTCCCATACACGTTTTTTTTCTCCCTCCTTTCTCCTTCTCACACAACAATCCTCTTCATCTTTTCCTCCTCTTCTCATACTTCCGTGAGGAAACAGGACACAATAAACTTCCAGCTTCTGTTTCTCCCACTTCCAAGTGGAAGCAGGTATGTGGGAAGCACTTGTGCGTTTGTGTGAGTATTGAAGAGGGAACCTTTTGACCCCGTTCTGCTTCCTTCTCTCTCACGTAGGAGAGGCAAACTGTTTAAACCATCAACACAAATCCACCAAAAACACACACTTTATCTCACTAACCACAACACACCTGGTTTTCACACATCAAAGTTTCATTTTTCGTAGAAACTCGACTGTTTTGCTCTGCATCACTGGATAGAGAGATGAAGCTGACCAATCACAAGCAAGAAGACTTCTGAGATGTAATCTCCCTCAAAATGACAGAAATAGTTGCAACGCCTTACTTGCAATTTAAAAAAAAATATTATCTTTCACATTCCACCTGTTTGGCATTATATCAGTGCTATTTTTGTGTTTAAACTCTTTGTAGGGCAGCAGATTGTTATATTTACCAACTTTTATGAAGATGGTCAACTTATTCACCCAGTTTCAGTCAGGAAATGGTAGGAAAAAAAACAGAAAAGCCAGTTTTAGACATTCAATTTCCTTTTTTATTCATTACAAACATGGATATGAACACAGCTGCATATTTACACTATTTACATCAGTTTAGAGGAGTCTGGAACCAGCAGACTGCTCCTTATCTTGTGTCATTTCTTTATTTGTATTTTACAGTTTCCATACAGCGCATGCAGAAAGGACTAGCTGGAATGTAAACTGGAGGACTCGGACTCTGTCGTCGTGGAGGCTCCAGGGCGTCTTCGGGGTAAAACCTTTAAACTGGAAGCCCGGCTCAGGGTGAGGGCTCTCCGGGCCGAGCTCTTGAACCCGGCACCGAGGAAGGCGTAGAGCAGCGGGTTCAGGCAGCAGTGTGCAAAGGCCATGGGCTCAGCGACTGAAAGCCACACCCCTAAAGCAGCCTCCAGTCTGCAGCTCCGTGGCAGGACCTCCAAGCGGAGCAGAGCGTCCACAGAGATGCCCGCTCCATAAGGCAGCCAGCAGATGAAGAAGCAGAGCACCAGAGCGATGGTGGTCCTGACAGCTCGTCGCTTCTGCCTCTGGCCACCGAGGGGGCCTCGGGTCAGCCTGGTGACTATGACGCAGTAGCACACTGAGAGCACCAGGCCAGGGATCACCAGACCCACCAGCACCAGCTGGAGGTGGAAGACTGCCACCCAGAGAGGAGCGTTGTCGTTGGGGTAGAATCTCTGGCACAAAGTGGAACCTTCTCCTCCTTCCTGAGTTCGGGCAAATATCAGATCTGGGACTGCCAGCAGTCCTGCAGGCATCCATGCTCCTGCACAGATAAAGAAGTAAAACAATGAAGAACTGCAGAGCTGAAGAAAAAAGAAAAACAAAACACTAGTCTTTTGCCACTCACCCACATACACCAGTCTGTGTGCCAGCAGCTGCCTCAGACCACCACTGTTCGTGTCTGTAGCTCGGACCACTGCCAGATACCGATCCAGGCTGATGAATGCCAGGATAAGAACGCTGCCATACAGGTTGACTGTGTAGATCACATGCACGCCAACGCAGGTGACTGCTCCAAACCGCCAGTCAGCCAGAGCGGCATCCACGGCCCAGAAGGGCAGCGCCAGAACAAAGAGCAGATCGGCAGCAGACAGATGGAGACGGTAGCGGTCTGTCAGGCTGCACTTTGACCTAAGGGGAAAACAAGATCCAGTCACTGTCATGGTTCAGCCGTCCACCGTTGTGTCAGAACCTTCTTCCTCCATCCACCTACCTGCGCTGACAGCCCAACACCATCACCACCAGACCGTTCCCTGTGATGCCCAGGATGAAGATGAGGGAGTAGACCACCGGCAGGAAGACCTGCTGAAGCTCAGCTGTCATCAGGTGCTCCATTCCACAGGGCTCCTCCAGATCCACACCCACTTCCCCAGAACCCAAACCAGATCCAGAGCCTGTATCATTTAAGTCATAGTCCAGAACAATATGCTGCAGAAGAGAGAGAAGAGAGTCAATAAAGTTGTAAAAGTTGAACCTACGATGGCCAAAAATGCTTCAGAATTGCAGCCTCACCTCGTAGTAGGACATGATGGACCCGTCCCCTTCCTTCTTCAGCAGAGTGATTCCAAAGCTTCAGTCTGAGGGGTTTTTAATCTGCGTTGATGCTCCTCCCACAAACACATCTGCACACCCACCAAAACACACTTCCTGTTTTCGAGGTGTCAGGTGCTGATAGTGGATCTGTCACAGGATGCTGCGCCGTGTTTGGATTGTTTTAGCCCCGAGACCTCTGGTTCATATCTTTACTAGCAATAGGAAACTTGTCTATTGTTGTTTGCATCTATCCAAACACAGTTCTGGGTTAGATCAGGACAAGGAACCAGGAATACCAGTTCTCACAAGAACAGGGAGACACTTTTGGAGCTATCGTCTAGAATTCCGGGAGTTTTCCCATTTCAGCTCAGATCTGCACACAAAGATACAAAGAAAATGTGATTTCTTTTAAATGGGAAGATTGTGGAGACTTCCTCTACTCATTTCTGATAACCAGGCTGTAATTTTCTTCTTTGATCTTTGCCACTTCAGCCTCAAGTGTTTTTAATATCAGCGCAACACAAAAGATCATTTTATCACAGAGGAGCAAAAAGAGCTAGTGGTCTTTTTTACCAAAAGAATCTGATTTCATAACTTTGAAAACTATCTTAAGTTTATAAAATCAATCATTTTTAAAATGATCTTCTATAAAAGTGAGTCAAAAAAAAGCAAAACTACTTTGCATGATTAAAAACAAACGTTTTATCTGATCTGCTTATTGTAAACGGTCTTTAAATAAATGCTTTTATCAATGGAATACTGCGCGCCTCTATCTGGACGGGAGTCCGACCCAAAGTGTCTCAGCAGACACATTTCCTGGACTCGAATCCCCATCCTCTCCCACTTCACAAATCCCACAAGTAAACAGTAAAACTACTCCAAAATAAACTTTCAAAAATTGTTGCAGGCCTCAAGACTGAACCCCCCAGCTTCTTATCTACTTCTCACTTTCCCCACCCTTCCTCAGCATTCACCACTATCAGCCCAGAAATCTCAAAACATCACATTGTCGTGTGGAGCTCCTCAGTTTTTGGGAAAACATTTGGGTCGATGGAAAAAAGTCCTGGTTTGTGAGATTTAGAGAACATTATCCGTTTTGCGCCTTTTAGACATTTCACTTCAAATGTTAATTGGAAGCTGCAAAGATGCATCATTGTGCATCTCATTAATGTGAAAATGCCAGGAATTCTGTGTTACTATGTTTTTGTCTTTGTTTCTTTTTTGGGGGGGAGGTCTTTTAAAAAAAGCTCTGTTACACATTTTGTATAAAAAGTACATGCTGTTGTTGATCACTTTCTGGCATATTCTTTAAGGGGTCACAACAACAAAACTGCTGTCACTGATTTGCGCAGATAAATTATATGCTCTCCAAAAATGAAGTTTGTTTAACAGAACTAATAACATGTAACTGAGCATCACCAGAGGTGTAGAAAATCTGTTTCTTTGCCTGTTTTTTAAAAGGGTCAAAACATCAGTAAAGGGTCAAGTAATGTAACTGTTGCTCTATGTCAGGGGTGTCAAACTCATGTTCACCAAAGGCCACATCAGCATAGCGGCTGTCCTCAAAGGGCCAGATGTAACTTATACATGTAACTAAATGTAATGAAAAATAAATGTAACCACTCCTTAATGTTAAATAACTCAATTTTTATAACTTTTTAAGGTGACAATTACAGTTGCATAGAAAACAGATGTTTGCTTGTTACTCCAGCATAAATCCTTTTACATTTGATTCTGTCAGGTTAGGTTATATGGACAGTGTGTAAGTCCTAATGTATAGTTGCCCAATCTGATATTTCAAGTCTGTTTCCCAAATTATGAATAAATACACACCAATTTTTATTTATTTATTATTTTAAGAAATTAAAAACTTTTATGTTCTTGCGCTACTAAGGGCAAAATGACATGGAGGGCTACATTTGGCTTCGGCCTTGAGTTTGACACCTGCGCTCTACGTCAACTTGTAAAATTCTAGTAAAACTATTGTTAATAATGTTATAAATGAGGAAAAAATAATTTTAATTTTACAAGAGCAAATTCTTATGGCTGGCTGTCAGTTGGTTGGGTGTTGGACCGCACATTGGAAACCAGAGGTTCTCATGGGGCACAATGAGCTTCACGCTGTGTGGAACTTTTAGCAAGACTCTTACTCCAAGCTACTGCCTTAACCAAGTCTGGCTCCTGCCGGTCGCCCAGCCCGGATAGTATACAGGGCTGAAGCCAGAAGGCCACAATACCGGTGAAGCTTCTCTGCCAAACTACACCTGTACGAATGAGGGACAGCTGATTCGCTATGGCGCCAAAAGTGAACGTAATTTACAAGTGCGATCTTCCCAAAAGTGGAGACCCTAAGAAGTTGTGCTCGTGACAGACGCCCAAACCCACACCAATCCAGCTAAGATTGATGAAAATGCTATCCTGTTGAGGTCGTCCACTGGCAAGAATGGTTCATCCGCTGTCTGAGTATATCATCCAGTACTCAGATTACCAATCAAACATAGCAAGAAGAACTTTTTTTTCATGGGGTCCTTTCCAACGTCCTTCTTCTATTCGATTGGCTGCGTTACACACTATCCACCAGTCACCAATAAACTTGTTGTGCTTAAACAAACATCAAATATAATCATGAGACGCCAAAGTTAACAAACAACTCATTGTCGGTTCTCCGATATACTAGTATATGATCTTCAAACATTTTCATCCTTCCTGTTAACCATCTAATCAAAAAGCATGCTTAGCGAGAAAATAAAACAAGATCCTTCAGATCTGGGCCTGAATAGGCAAACCACATCCAAAGTGCAAATCTCATAACAGATGTTTATAGATGATCGAACAGCGTTCATGAATGTTGCAAATGCTTATTGAAGCATTCTCTAATCTAATCATGTCACTCTATTACAGATTTACAAAATATGTTATTCATGTCGACGATACTCTTCCACAACATGCCTCTGTTTCATTGATCTACGCCCATCAAAAGGTCATCAAGAGAACTGGGTAACCTGAAATGCACTATTCTGGACTGATATAAGGGAAATCCAGCAGACAGAGCAAAAACACTCAGCTGAGAACAGTAAAGCATGTATAGCAGGTATAAAAATTAATGGAAAGATGACAACAAGGAGCCAAAAAGAACAGGTCAGAAAAAAAGACCAATTAAAGGAGTGAAGGCAGAAACATTCAAAAATCTAATTTACTGAATCGGTTTTAAAATAATAACTTTTTTGTGTAAAAGGTTCCCCCGCTAACGTCGTTCTCGGACGATCACGCTGCTGTTGCACAGACACTGAGTCAGCAGATCTCTAAAGCAAGTCTTAGTTTTTGCTTCTTTCTTCTCTGTGCCCCGTTTTCCCATGATGCTGCTGGTTCTTAGGCTCGCAGGCGAGAGCATCTCCTCAGTCAGATCCAAACCAGCTTCATTGTCCACACTTAGACCGCTGCAGTCAGCCAAACCAAAACCGCTGCAAAAAGAGCCGCCTGCGCAGTTGTCGTAACCCCCGAAGTTCTGGTCGGGAATTTGGAAATGCTGTTTCTTAGCAACAGAAGAATGCTGGGTATTGTATCCCCTCCTTTTCCTCTTTTTCCTCTTCCTTTCCATTTTTCTTGAGGGCTTTTTGACACACCATCGAAGATTTCTGACAAAAATACCATAAAAAGAAATATTAAAAAGAAAAGAAAAAACAAGTACTGATCGATGATAGATAAAGTACTCTGAAGGAAAAATGTGAGGCTCTGAGCACGCTGGAAGACTCTCTGTCTCTCCCACGCTTCTCTCTGTTCCAGTCTGAGGCTTCTACCTGTAAAGATTCCCAATCATCAAGTTTTCAGAAGATTTCTGACTTTAAAGACCCCACTTTGATGAAAATCTGATTTTTTTTGTTTTTAACATGTTCTCATGTCATTTTTCTCAGTATGGAGGACACACACACACACACACACACACACACACACACACACACACACACACACACACACACACACACACACACACACACACACACACACACACACACACACACACACACACACACACACACACACACACACACACACACACACACACACACACACACACTTTCACACACACGAACACACAGCACACACACATCCAAAAGGCACACACACACACACACACACACACACACACACACATTACACACACTACACACACACACACACACACACACACACACACACACACACACACACACACACACACACACACACACACACACACACACACACACACACACACACACACACACACACACACACACACACACACACACACACACACACACACATAACTAAGCTTTTCTGAGTATTATTTTATTCAATTGCTGTGAATCAGAAGCAGATAAATACCAAGCCACAAGCTACAAGCTCCCCGATCTTGTCCATTCATATGTATCCACTTGTAAATTACTAGATCCATGTACGTCTTTGTTTTCCTCGTCTGAGCTGCTATCTGTCAAAACTGGGGGGTATTCCAGAAAGCAGGTTATGCTAGCTCCCACGGTAAGTTTGAGGCTAAGGAAGTTGATAACCTCAGTTTCTGGTTCCAGAAATGAAGGTATGTTTTAGGTCAAGTTGCCATGGCAATCATGCTCTGAACATAACCTGGTCCGAGCAGGCTTTAGTTGAAGGTTAGTTTTGTTTACAGAGAGGTGAAGCAGCATGGCGTGTCCATTTGAAGATGATTTAGTGGATGAAGAAGCTCAGATAATACTTTTTCCACCATGAGAGGATGCTATGACCACATATGGATGTTGGAAAAATAAACTTTTTTACTTTGATCTAACTTAATTATTTGCTTCAGTTAAGATAATTAAAATCTTTTTTTTTGTGAGTTAAGCCGTTTAAAAATAATAGTTTTCTAAACAGTTATTTTACGCTCATTCAAAATTAATTCAATTAAGTAGGTGTAACTTATGCTGCTGTTGATCAGCACCGTTAAGGGATTGTGGGATACCATTCTCTTTGCCTGTCTGGACGGATTTGGGTTTAAGTGTGGGTTTTTGACCAAATGTGTTTAGTTGTTTTACTGTGTTTTACCATGATTTGCCGAGTTATTTTGTCCTTCTATGCTTATGTCTCTGCACCATAAGTGAGAAAGAAGGAGAGGATGATGAGTTTATATACCACCCCTACAACATATTAATATATTATCAATGTCGGAAAATTCCTAAATGAATTCACGCGCCAAGCACATACTGTTTTGTTCTTTTTATTGTTGTAAAAATGAGCATATCTGCCGGCTCAAACTTAGACATGAGTTCAAGAAGTATAATAAATTAAGATGGAAAAAGATTAATTGAATTGGAGTAATATGACATTTAGTTAGATTAATATGTAAATATGAGTTGTATAAACAATTATTGAGTTTTATAGACGTAAGAAATTAAGTTGAATAAATTTATCTCAATTACTTGTTACTAATAGAAGTAATTATTTATGTGGTAAAATTGATATATATATATATATATATATATATATATATACACACATATATATATCCATTACATGAAAATGGAAATAAGATCAGAAACTCGTGCGTTTACTTTGTCTGTTCTTCTACTACAAGCAGAAACTTTTTTTTTTTGCTGATCCAGCCTTGTTACTTTTTTGATGGACGGCACCCTACACGCTCACATTAACTCTGTAGACTCGCTCTACTGAAGTATAGCGCTTTCTTTTTTCACCACGCGTTTCCATGGTGACTCCGGAAATCGGCGATCCATTGAGAATGTTTTTATGTACTTGACACGCACGTGCATTTACTCAGGGTTACCAAGTCGGGCGACTACTAACTCATATCCGCCCGGAACCGGCCATACCCAGAGTAAGTAAGTTCATGCGGATTTCAGCCAGAGTTCAGGCTTAAAGTCAGGCTATTTAAACATGCTTCCTGGAATACCCCCCTGTACTGCAGCATAGCACTATTGCTCGCCATTTTTGCTGCAGCGGTAATGTTAGCTTGGGGTTGTGAGGCGCTGTAAACTAGTAAGCTATCCGTTTAAACAGATGGATGATGTGATGTGGGTACGCCAACAGTCCCGCCCCAATAACCCGACATTTCAATGTACTGTCACCAGCAGAAACTATCTCCAAGGCGATGTTACAAATAAAGGTTTCTTCGCTTTGGCTGAAAAAACAGCACAATCATGAAATCAAAAGACCACTAAGATCGCTTTATAATAGATCAATAGAAGATCGGGTTGTTTCACTTTCGGCTTTTCCCATCAGGGGTCGCCACAGTGATCGAGTCGCATGGCAAATCCTGGCAATGTTTTACGGATGCCCTTCCCTGACGCAACCTTCAAAGCAAATCCAGGCTTGGGACCGCACAGAAGTAAAGAAGGGAACAGGGAGCAGCCGGATTCGAACCTGGGTTTCACGGACGGAAGACGCCGCAAACCAGCACGAGCTAAACCGGCTCAATAGAAAATCGGAGTGTGAATTTAAAATCCAGATGTTCTGACGAGCAGAAATCAGAAGCAAGTCAAACTTATCCTAACAAACATAAATGACAACAATTCCTCCTAAAGCCTGCAGTAAATAATACAATAATATTAATTTAGATGCTCTTACGTTTTGGTAGCAGTCAGCCTTTTGAGCTTTATCTTTTTAAGCAGAATCCACTGGTCACATGACAATGAATTGGGATCTGAAAAGAAATCCAGATAAAGGAGAATTGAATAACACGTATGAAGCAGATTTTTGGTTTTATATCAATAATTCAAAACACTAGAGCCCTCACCTTTGTCTAAAAGTTTATCTTTAATTGGAGCCCTCATTCTCCTCGCCTTTTGGTAGAGCTTGTGACAGATAGAGCACACAGCTTGTGAACATGGCGGTTCCTTCAAAGCTGCATAGTGTCGGGAGGAAGGTCCAGAAGCGACGTTGTTAGACCCGACCAGCAGGCCTCATTGACCTATCCCCTCAGCATCAGCCGGTTCCACAGGCTGCCGTTCTCTCAACACCCCTTCTTCAGAGTCACAAGAATGCTGGATTTGCTGTCTTGATCTGGAGCCAGCCGTGAGCCATCAACCTGGGCTTTCTTTGCTGGATGACCTCCATCCCCTTGACTTCTCAGCCGTAATTTGTAACTTTGCTCTTGGCCTGGAGCTTTTCTGAATATGACCTACTGAGCCTCCAACAATTTAGAGGAGTTTTCAGAGGTACTGATTCATCCCCTAAAGCAGAGCTGTGAAGAGGGAGCAGAGGCGTTCTCTATTTTTAAAACTTTAATTATTATTGCACTAAGTGACTGTTTACCTTTTACAAATATATGCATAAAAGCCCAAATCTAAGCGGTTTTTCTCATAACTTGCTAAAACACAATCAGGAAAGTGTTACTGTACATGCCTGTGAGATTATGATTTAGTTTTATTTAATTATTACAGCCAACATAACAGAACTGAACGCCAAAGAGCCGCAGTGTTAAAACTCAGCTGCTGTGTTCTGGATGCACATAACTAGATTAGCAAAATACTGAGAATTTGAAATGCCCAACTTTAACAATGTTTTGAAAATATAACACTTTTCAAGTAGTTAGGTAACGTTATACAGATTTTTAAATGTCACAAACGCAACAAAAACTGTTTTAGCTATAGAACTAAATATATAGCTATACTAATTTTTAGCATTAACATGGCTAATGCTAAAAACAAACGACAACGCCAGGAAACAATTAGCCACACAGAAGATTCAGCTTAGCTTTAGCTTTTTCATTGCTGTTTTGTTTTAGTGCGCTATTGTTACTTTGTTTTAGTGGGGAAAAATATGGAAAAGGGCTCGCGCTTACTTGCTGACGCCGACGAAAAGTTCGAATCTCGCGCAAGACGAACACAGGCAGCAACGATTATCGAGTTACATCATCGAGCACTCGACTCTCGATTTGTTTAGTCCTCTCTCTTCGTGTTTTTGATGCAATAGCGCCCTCGCCTGGACCAACAACATCCTACCTCCTGTAAATAAAAAAGGACAAAAAGAAACTTCATTTTACTTGATTTAAGTATTAAAATTCATAGCTCATTATTATTATCATTATTGTTATTATCATTGTTGTTCTTGTTGTTCTTGTTGTCGCGGTCGCCATCAGCATTATAATTAAAACAGGATAAAAAAAGGAACACAAAATACAATCTAAGGCAAAACAAGCATTAACAATTAGACTGTTTAAATACAATTTATATATTTATAGTAATTACTATGGTACTCATAAAATAATTTATAAAAAATATATTGCTGTGTCACCCACTAAATCTTACATCAGTCAAGCATTCCTTGAAATAAAAGTGAAACTATTGATTAACTGATTTTACAGCTAATGTTCCCAAGCTATTGATTCTTCACTTAAAGGACTTTGAACACATTGTTCCAGTGTTGCTTCTCTTTTCGATTGTTTTAATCTTTTTGTTAATTACTTTAACCCTCAAGGCATATTGAGGAAAAAATGAGAAATTAGCTGTGTCTTTGACTTGACTTTAAAGAGGGATTTATTTGCTCATCCATAACAATTTATTCGTTAATTCAGAACCAATAATTAAATTTTTGAGCTATTTCAGTGGAATTAAGTGATGAAAGCCATTATCCGCCTGATAAAAAAATGAAGTCAATTTGATTGATCAATCTCTCTCTTGCAAACAAAAGATTAATAACTTTCTATTCTGACATCTCTCATCACCTGTTAAATTCTTCACTAAAATTAGCAAACTATGTTTGCCAATTTAACTGAACATGTTTATTTATTTCTTTTTGATTTATAGATGCTATGGGCGAGAAGGGAAGAATTTGAGATATATATTCTACATTATTTCAATATAATTTGTCTTTTTCTTTAATACATTTAGTAGATCCACAATAAATCAAGATGTAATGAAGTTTTGAGTGCATTTCTGAATCATTGCTTTTAACCCTCTTTGTGCTATCCTAGGCACTTTAACGCTGGGAGTTGGGTCATCTAGACCCACTAGACAGTGCTCTGAATCTTTTTTTCTTCAATGATTTGTGATCTTCACTGGTGTCCATGGATTACATGAAATCTTTCCACCTTTATCCACCTTTGCCGCAGTAGGGAGAATGTGAAATAAGGGTGGGCCATCAAGATAGCACAAGGGTTAAAGCGGCATCATGGGATTGTGACTAGGGGTGCATATAAACCCAGATAAAATCCAGATGTATGTTTGTGGCTAAAGGCCACATGATCAACAAAAAATGTGGGGAATATCTTTATTAATGCTATCTGTTCTTTTGTTCTGTTCAGACCAATCCCCAATAGCTACAATTAAACCTCATTTTAGTGTGTTTTTTTTAAAGCTATGTGGGAAATTCAGAATGTTTTGGAATCTAAAAGCTTATGTCCTCTGTCAAGCATTCTCTGTAAAGGAACAGGTTCTGTCCTAAGAAAAGAACAGAGCTGGGCATTCATTTTCCATTAAATTAACCTCTATGTTGTTTTTGTGAAAGCTCAGATCATCTCCAACTTGCACAAACCTGGAAAAATAATCTTTACAAAACGTAAGTTAGAGAAGAGATGTAAACATGTGGCTTAGCCATTTCTCCAAAACTCTGCCCTTTTTCCTAGATCTAAGCAAAATTTTCTAAAGTAAAACAATTTCTTAAGATATTTTAGTTTACAAAAGATCTCCCCAAGGTTATGAATGACCCTTGGGAATTTAATAAACCATGAATCCAACTTTAAAGGCGAGAAAAACTCCCCCCATAACAGTCAGCTGGCCTTTAAGCCAGGAGCCTTTGTGCAAACCTAAAATTCTGGAGTTAAGCCACAGAAAGTTCAACGTGGGCTCTTGTGCTGCAAAAACACCTTTGGTAGAGTTCGTGCTCTGCGTCTGCAGAATTATCCCCACTGAACTCTTCCCTACATAAAACCGTCTCTCTGAAATTGTTCATGTGTAAACACAACAGTAAAGTCTATTACTTAGTAACTATAGAGTGGACTGACAACCTCTGCATCTAACCTTAACCCTAACTGAAAAAAAATCTACTGAGGTCTTAGAGCAAACACACACAACTCTGCTTATTAACAGGAATTTCAAGCCCAGACTTGAAAGGCAGGAGGGAATTTTTTGTGGTGGAGCGCAACACATTAGAAGGTGTTTTCTGTATTTCGAATCAGTGCAAATAGGCCCAGTTAAAAAGAAGAATGAGGTTGTTGTTAGTGCTCCTGCTTCTAAGCATGTCTGTGGGGGTGAGAGGTGCTGCATCTGTGGCAGATGAACCAAGACCAGAGAAAACAGAAAAGACCAAAGTTTCTGCAGGGCCGGCTCGTCTGCAGCTTTTTCCGGTAAACTGCTGGTGGTGCCCATGGATGGGAGCCACTGGGTGGGCATCAAAGCCATGGCACAGGAACTGGGTCGGAGAGGACACAGAGTTACCGTGGTGATCCCAGAGGTCAGCATGCGTATGGGCCCAGGGAAGCACTACGACACTCTGACTCATCCGGTTCCCTACGGACAGTCTGAAGTTGACGCCATTTTGTCCATGAATGGGATCATGGTCAGATCTGATGGACCTTTCATGGAGAGGATGAAGACTAAATTCCAACATATCAAGAGAGTTATAGATTCTATCTATGTCACTGCAGAGAGCCTCCTCTTCAATGACAGCTTCATCTCTTATCTGGAACAACAAGTGAGTATTCAATAGGAGGACAAGATTAAATGACCTCGCCATTTTTTTAAACAAACAATTCAAATTGTAAAATCTCCCAGAGCGCTTATCATCGAGAAAACATTTTAGTGAAGCTTTTTGATGATCTGATTTAAACTATCTTGATAGGATATAGTCAGAGAAAATACTGTTTTTCCAACGAGATGTATAAAAAATAATGAAATAATAATGCGAAATACATGAAAAGAAAAAGTTTATGAAAATAAACTGCTTTTCCTTTTAAAATGTGGTCACTCATCAACCACTGCATTATCAGAACACATATGAAGGAGTCCTTTGTTATTTATTACCTTATGGTAACAAAAAAAACGTTTGTGTATCTAAAATATTGCAACTAACAAAATATTTTAACAAATTTATTACTTAAGTTTCAATGGACAAAAAAGAAATGGAAATAAAAATGCATGTCCAGAATGTTTTTTCGGGGGATGCTGCTGAATTTATATTCAACAAAATACATTTCCTTTGTCAAATCTTTCTTACAGGAATTTGATGCTGTTCTGACGGACCCAGTTATACCGTCAGGCTTACTAATAGCATCGAAATTCAGGTACGCTTATCCCTGCAACTGCAAAGAGTTTCCATGCTGCTGAATGCTTTAGCACAGAGATCTAACTCTAAATCTCTATCAGGTCTCCCCACCATTAATCTGGAGAGGATCCTTGCTCTCAGACATGAAATCTGCAGGCCGCCTTCTCCTCCATCATTTGTACCGATTTTTACCGCCTTCAGACAGAATGAATCCTTAAGGAGAGACTTATCAACACTCTGGTGAGTTCCATGGCTGAAAACATGTTTAAAAACTCATCTGGATGGAGGTTTTCAGGCTGAAGATGTTTAGTCTCTTATTCAAGCAGATGGACAATTTGTTGATATTCAGGTGGCTTTATTAGAACCTCTGTTCTGTCGACTGGTTGTTCTGCCGCCTAACAACATAGCCTAAGTAAGTTTTTGAATGAAGACGTGAGCTGCAGCAGAAATTCTGCTGTGAATCAGACATCTGGCTCTCAGGTGCAGATTATTCATTTGAAATGTACTGAGATTTACCTTAAAAAAGAAACCCTGAGGTTCTGTTTTTTTTCTGAACAGGATAGATTTTACCCTGGAGTTCCCTCGGCCTCTCATGCCGAATATGATATTGGTTGGTGGAATCAACTGTGATCTGAGAAAACCCCTTCCACAAGTAAGGCCCATCCACCACATATTGTTTTGACGTTCATCCAGTTGAAAAGCACAGTCACATGCACTCGGTTTGTACCATATGCACGCTGCAGGTTTTTGGGTTGTCGGTGTCCTTGAGGGTCATAGCAAACACATTTAAAGTGGTGGGTGTGTATCTTTGGGTAGTTCCATAGTTGCTTGTTGAAATGGAATGTACCATTGCTGGCCCGTGTGGTGGTAGGTGTGTTGTACATTTGGTAAGGCTAATGCATACGCGTGGATGGCGCTGGCGGTAAGGGACCACAGCACACTTCCAACGTTAATAGAGCAGTAGTCACAACTGTGTGGATATGGGCTTTCTGCAGATGAAAAAATGGGCAATCCTGTACAGGGCACGCGGGTGGCCCGCAGGAAATTTTATGATCGCGGACCACTCAATGAGCCTCTTTCGAGGGGAGGGTCTTAATGTGCACATTTTTGCTAGCATGCTGCAGCGAAAAATCCTCAACAGCTCTGCAAGGATAAATAAAGTGAAGGAGAGATACGCAGGCGCCTCGTGATTTTTCCTTTTTCAACACACTACAGCCTGCCCAAGGGGCTCGTTATTGCTGTTAAGTGTGTACTTATTGCGCACTCTGTGCGTATTGTTAGAATTGAAGAACTTAGACAATCAGAGCTTAGTTTTTCTGGGCATCATACAAAAGTGTCAGCTGCACACCCGTGCATGCAGTGTTTGCGTGAGCAGTCAGTAAGGACCCATTTGCACACACTCATCATGGTTAGGAGAGTGGCGCTGGGCACCATTTACAGCATCACCTTAAGTCGCTATGATAAACACTTCACGATACATTTACGCACGATAAATCGCATGGTTCCGCATTACCATGATGTCCTCTCATGGCAACTGCAAAACACACATGCGCCCTCATGATGCGCCCACACCTCTACTCACACATAACCTTAAAAATCCCTGCAGAATCTATACTTAGTTAACTCGTATGGATGCAATGCGATCAAAGTATTACCCTCATGTGCTGTATGTGTTTACTATGACAGGTCATTACAACATCCCAATTGAAAATATTTTTCACTGCAGAGAACTCCATGCATCTGGGCCTTCTTTTGTGTGCAATAGTGAATCAAGCTGTTGAGATAAAAAGCAACCAATGCAAATGCTTTGATTTAGTTGCATTGCAGGATCTGTACAGGTGCTGTGGACAGCACGGGTTTATTGTCTTCACTCTGGGCTCCATGATACCAGATATGCCAGAAGACATTACCTCAGTCTTTATAGAGGCCTTCAGACAGATCCCACAGACGGTACAAATGAACACAGCCTTTTTTAGGATTTTCAAAGAGTAAACCTTCAGTTTTACTCAGGTTATATGGAGGTACGCTTGAAGGTTCTGACAACATTCCTGCAAAAATGAAGCATGAAATGGGTTCTCAGGAATGACCTGTTACAGAGTCAGATACTAAAACATTACTCAAAATGAGTACCAAAAACTTTAAGGGAATGTTATTTTTCACCCATAGAAGCTGTTATTCATTTTTGAATTGCCAATTTAGTTTTGTGTTCATGCATTTTAAAAATGCATTTTACATTTTATAATTCAATATGCAGTTCAGGGCTTGAGATTTCAAAATGCAACTTTGCAGTTTAGAATTCCATATGTAAAATTCCAACTTTTTCTTACATTCCATAAAAATGAAAATTCTAAATAAAAACATGATAAATTGTGCTTCAAATTGTTGTGGTTTGTTTGGTACAGTAATTAAAAATACTTAAATCAATTTAAAATATACGGTAATGCATTTTAAAAATGCATTTTGCAAATTACAATTTTATACAAAAGAATTGTGATCTCAATACTTTGGCTGTTTCAATTTTATTTAAAAGCAACATCAATTTTGTTGCATTTTAATTTATCATAGCTTTTTTGGACCCAATTTTAAAGGAAATTGCAAAACAATGCCTAAGCAAATTACAACTTTCATTTATGCTTTTCTGTTTCTCAAACTATGAATGCAAACTGTCAGTCTCAAAAACTGAATATCAGATTTGGGAAATTTAATGCAGGAGATGGAAAGAAATTTTTTCTCCTCATAGCTCCAAATGACTGTTCTAGAAGCCAAACTGTTGAAGCCATACTTCTTTGTCTCAAACTGCAGGGTAGTTTTTGGGGCTGTTTTCTAGCAAATTTAGTCTTTGTTTTTAACCCCTTGTGCTTTCCTAGCCACTTTAACATTGGAAGTTGGATCATCTAGAACAGGGGTGTCAAACTCATTTTCCCCAAGGGCCACATCAGCAAAGTGGTTGTCCTCAAAGGGCCAGATATAACTTATTCATGTAACTAAATGTAATGAAAATAAACGTAACTACTCATTAATGTTAAATAACTCGCTTATTTATTTACTATAACTTTTAAAAGTGACAATTACAGCTGTATTAGAAAATATATAGGTTTGTTCCTTAACTTCTAAAGTACACAAATCCTTTACCTTGAGTCTGTCAAAGAAGTTATATGGACAGTGTTTAAGTCCTATTGTACAGTTGCCCAATTGGATATTTCAAGTCCAATTCCCCCTAGATACGAATTAATACACACCAATCTTTATTTATTTTTTTCTAAGAACTTTTATGCTCTCGCGGGCCACATAAAAATGAGTTTGACACATGTGATGTAGATCTCACTAGACAGTGAGCTGAACCTTTTTTTCTTCAATTATTTGTGATCTTCACTGGTGTCCATGGATTACATGAAATCTTTCCACCTTTATCCACCTTTGTCATGGTAGAGAGAACATGTCAATGTAAGGGTGGGGTCATCTAAGATAGCACAATGGTTAAGAGATCTGTCAGTCTGGATCAATGAAAAAAAAATGTCTTTGAGTTACACTTGAGGAATATCTTGAACTGATATTCCAGTGCCTGGGATTTAAAATCCCAACTATTAAATATGCAAAAACTTGAAAACAATCTGTGTGATTTCATCAAGACACGATATTCACATTTCAATTACAAAGCAAAACCTTTTTGATGATCTGTAATGTTTTACGAAACACCTGTACATAACCTGTGGTACTTCTGCCTTGGGTCTTCAACAGCACATCCTGGGGCTCGAGCTTTCATCACTCACGCTGGCCTCATGGTACCTTGAGGGTTTAGTCACGCTGTCCCTACGTTGATGTTTCCAATCACGGCGATCAGCCTGATAATGCAGCAAAGATGGCCAACAGAGGAGAGAGATGTAGCTGGGATCATCATCTCAGAATGACACAGAAAGCCTCCCTTCCAGCTGAACGAGCTCATCAATAATACCAGGTGAGAAATCAAAACAGTGTTTTGGTTCTCCAATTTTCATTCAGGTTTTAAGTGAAGTGTCAACTGTCTGGATCCAGGTACAAGGAGAACATCCAGAGGCTGTCGGATCTCCATAAAGATCGTCCAGTTGACCCACTTGAACTTTCAGTTTTCTGGACTGAGTTTGTTATGAGACACAAAGGAGCAAAGCACCTCAAAGCTGCTGTGCACGACCAACTGATCCAAAATACAGCTGATGTGGCAGCACTACTAGCTGCCATTGTGCTGCTTTTTGTAATCCTGACAGCCAAATGTATGAAGTTGTGCTTACAGAAGCTGGGTAGGAAGAAAAAACAGGACTAGCACTACATTGAGTTTTTGGGAAGTTAATGACTGAGATAATCATCAAAGTATCATAGAATACGGGGTGATAATGCCCGACTGATCATCATTATTAGAAATTAAATGCACGCCAGGAACCTCAAATCATTCGACACTCCGGGAAGTGCGATAATTTCTGATAATGCATATTACGAAGGCCATTATCCCGCTTCTAGCATACTCTCTTCCAAAAGAAATAAATATTCAGTCAGTGTTTTGTAATTTATTCATGTCATGCCTCATCAACTACTTTTTCACAAAAGTGACTATTTGAGATGTGGTTTGGGGCGTTGTCATGGAAACAGCTGAGCCGATCTCGACTACACGGCAAAGGAAAGCAAAACATAAGTATGCTAATCCTCACGATAAGTAATACTAAAGCAGCAGGTCAGAGAGAAAGTTCACCTCTTACCGCTTGTTTTAGTCCAGAAGCAAAGTTTGTTTCAAAGAAGCCAGCGCAGTGATATTGAACATGTGACCGGAACTTCTTTTTTAGGCGTGCATTATCACTTTCTCTTTAACTACACCCTGCAGCCAATCAGAATTGAGTATCTATCTGACTGGGCGATATGGCCACAATAAGCTAAATAAAGTCAAATGTTTTTCATTAGTTATTTTGTTATGGCAAGTCCGATTCGTGACTTGCCCCCCATTGCCAAGGGCCTGGTTCCCCTGCCAGATGCAGGGACAGACATCAGGAGGCCCCACCTTCCTTGTCTAAAGTATATGTTGTTTGTTTGTGTGTGTGTGTTGGAGTGTTGTTTTCGGGTATTATACATTACAAATGGTATATATTGTGTGAACTTTTTAAGAATGAAAAGCTACAAGTAAGTTCTTTCAGTACTGAGATTTTCTCATACTTCCAAAATTCAGAAAGTAAAACTGAGAGAAACTACATTTTGTAGTGTAAGATAAATTTGTTACAAACACCTTTGCCTGCTTAACTATTAAAAATCTTTCTCCCACCTACTTCCTCTTTACATAAAAGCTACACTCACCGGCCACTTTAATAGGTAAAGTAAGAGTTATTATTGCTGTTATAATATAACACATATCAATCACTAATCATCCATATCTCAATCAATTGGTTGACTTCTTCTGCCTTTCAGAACTGCATTCATCCTGTGTGGCACAGATTCAACAAGGTACTGGAAATATTCTCGGATAGCCATTGGGCATGTAATGCGACTAAAGGTTACATAGTAAATTGTTTTGTAAACATTTTATGTTGATGGCAAATGCTGCAGCCGTTAATTACTTAGTAAATTCACCGCCAGATTAGCCTGGGCCCTCTGCAATTGTATGGGGGAGTGATAACGCTCTACCTTTTGGAGCATGCAAAATACAACACAACACACAGGAATTTGAACCTAAACCTAGAAAGAAGGAGGGGGAAGGAATTTTATCTGGGTGGGGTGCAAAACATTTATGCACTGTATTTTGGAATCAGTGCAAATAGTGGCTCTAGTTAAAAAGAAGAATGAGGTTGTTGTTAGTGCTCCTGCTTCTAAGCATGTCTTGGGGTGAGAGGTGCTGCATCTGTGGTAGATGAACCAAGACCAGGAGAAACAGAAAGACTACAAAGTTTCTGCAGAGGGGGCCGCCTGCCTGCAGCTTTTCCGTAACTGTGGTGGTGCCCCTATGGATGGAGCCACTGGGTGTTACCAAAGCCATGGCACAGGAACTGGGTCTGAGAGGATACAGAGTTACCACAGTGATCCCAGAGGTCAGCATGTGATGTGGGCCCCAGGGAAGCACTACTTATTACTCTGACTCATCCGGTTCCCTACGGATAGTTCAAGCAACATGAAGTTGACCCATTTTGTCTACGCAAAAAGGATTCTCTTTCTGTGAAACTTCGTCAGCCTTTCATGGAGAGAATAGAGACCAAATATCACAACTTCGTTAGAATGGTTAATTTCATTCATGTCACTGCAGAGAGCCTCCTGTTTAACGACACCCTCATCTCTTATCTGGCTCAGCAGGTGAGTGAAAGCCTGGGGACTGAAATTATTTTAACCTTTTTAAAACTGTTGAAACTCTCATTGATAAAACATGTTTGGAATCATTTACGGTATACAGAATGTGCTAAATAATTTAATTCTTTGCTTTATTTGGATGTTTTTCTTGCATTTTATAGCCCATTTAAAACAAAGTGGGATGGGAATTAGGTTTTTATGAATAATCTAATTTGAATTTAAGAGCTGCAATAAGTTCGTAATATGTCATCTGCAAAGTGATGTGTTCCCTGTTTCAAATCTTTTATGCAGGAATTTGATGCCGTTCTGACAGATCCCATGCTCCCGACAGGCTCAATATTAGCTCGGAAATTAGGTCCTCAAATTGCAAAGAGTTTCATGCTGCTGAATGCTTTAGTCAGAGATCTAACCTTAATCTCTATCAGGTCTCTACTCATTAATTCAGTTGAGAGGGATCCCTTGCTCCTTAGACATGAAATCTGCAGGCTGCCCTTCTCCTCCATCGTGACTCGGCCTTTTTACCGGCCTCTCAGACAGAATGAACTTCAAGGAGAGACTTATCAACACTCTGGTGAGTTCCATGTCTGAAAACATGTTTAAAAACTAACCTGGATAGAGTTTTTTTAGGCTGAAGATGTTTAGTCTCTGATTCAAGCAGATTTATCAATTCTGTTGACATTCAGGTGGCTTTATTAGAATCCTCTGTTCTGTCGACACAAGGTTCTTGGCGTTTCAACAACATAGCTCAAGTTTTTGAATGAAGACGTGAGCGCAGCAGAAATTGCCAGAATTGTGACATCTGGCTCCTCAGGTAAGATTTATTCATTTGAAATGTACTGAGATTTACCTTAAAAAAGAAACCCTGAGGTTCTGTTTTTTTTCTGAACAGGATAGATTTTACCCTGGAGTTCCCCGGCCTCATGCCGATTATGATATTGCTGGTGGAATCAACTGTTATCTGAGAAAACCCTTCCACAAGTAATGCTCATTCACTACATATTGTGTTGGATTCTCATCCAGTTAGGCTGAGATAAAAATGTGAACAACTGCAATAGCTTAATTAAGTGGGCATCTTTGCAGGATCTGGAGCAGTGGGTGTCTGGAGAGCACGGATTTATTGTCTTCACTCTGGGCTCCGTGTTTTCAGAGACGCCAGAAGAGATTACGTCAGTCTTTGTAGAGGCTTTCAGACAGATCCCACAGACGGTACAACTGCACGGCTGAACACCAATTAATTTGATAAATTTCATGCAACATTTAGTTTTACTCAGGTTATATGATACACTGGGAAGGTTCCTGGATAACCTTCCAAACAATGTGAAGATGATGAAATGTCCCTCAGAATGACCTGCTTGGTGAGTCAGTGTAGTGCTGCACATTATCAAAAATTTAGCTTTGTGAAGTAAAAAAAATAATACTATTACATTCTTCAAAAATTATCTATTACTGACAAACTGATATAATTCACAGTTTTCATTTATTTTGAGTTATGATTAGTTATGGCTAATAACATTTCTGGTAGTAATGGACTACCGTATTTTCCGGACTATAAGTCGCACTGGAGTATAAGTCGCATTCAGCCCAAAAAAATGCATTATAAAGTAGAAAAACACAGATAAGTCGCACTGGACTATAAGTCGCACTTTGACGGGAAATTTATTTAAAAAATCTGAGACCAAGATCATACATCTCACCTTGAAAGGCAACTTAAAATAACAGGGGGTTAGAGAACAGGCTAAATAGCTACATGACGCACAAATAACTGAGTACGCAGGTCGCTTTTAATAACATAAACTAATGCGCGGAGTGGACTTGACCTTTAGCGCTACTGGTAAGCCTAATGCTGGACTCTTTTTTAATATGTCACGCTACTACAAAAAACACCACTGTAAATGTTCTAAACAGCAAATGTTTTGTATTGAAATGATACATATTTGTCAACCTGAAAAAAGATAATTATTAGTAAAATACTATTTAAATTAAAATAAATTGTATTTAATTGTGGGAGCATGCAGGTCACAAACACACTTGACAGTATGAAAGTACCACTAAGTACCACTCCGAGCCTGGAGCGCCCTCTTGCAGCTAAGGTTTTTCAGTGAAAATAACGGTACGTGAAATTATTCAACAAATGTAATTTATTTCAACAGTGTCGCCTGAGTATAAGTCGCACTCCTTGCCAAACTATGAAAAAAAGTGCGTACTTATAGTCCGGAAAATACGGTATTTAAAAAAGCGCCGTGGTTGTATTATAACTGGAAGCTCCTGCAAACGTTTTCTGGTCTGGACCAGTACGTAAAATAGTCTTTTTGAGGAAATCTCAGTAGCTGTAACTTATAATCCTTGTAATGATCTGTACTATTTTAGGATACACCTGTACATAACCTGTGGTACTTCTGCCTTGGGTCTTCAACAGCACATTCTGGAGTTCGAGCTTTCATCACTCACACTGGCTCTCACGGTACCTTTGAGGGTTTGTGTCACGCTGTCCCCATGCTGATGTTTCCAATTCTGGGCGACCAGACTGAAAATGCAGTAAGGATGGCCAAAAAAGGAGCAGGAATTATGCTAGACATCAGCACCGTGACCACAGAAAGCCTCCTTCAGGGGCTGAACGAGCTCATCAACAATACTAGGTGATAAATCAAAACAGTGGGCTTGGTTCTTCACCCTCATCTGCTTAAGTCAAGTGTCAACTGTCTGGAACCAGGTACAAGGAGAACATCCAGAGGCTGTCGGCTCTTCATAAAGATCGTCCAGTTGACTCCACTTGAAACTCTTCAGCTTTCGGACTGAGTTTGTTATGAGACATGCATGAGCAAAGACCTCAAAGCTGCTGTGCACGCACTTCAACTGGGATCCAGTACTACTGCTCGGATGTGGCAGCAACAATAGCTGCCATGTGCTGCTATTTGTAATCCTGACAGCCAAATGTATGAAGCTGTGCTTACAGAAGCTGGGTAGGAAGAAAAAACAGGACTAGCACTTTTTATGTCTCTTCTTGAGGAATATTTTTTAACTGATTCTTGTAAGCAAAGGTTGATTGTGGAAATGTGTACAATAAAAACACTAAAGAAAATGAAGTAAATCTACGTGAGAATCAAATCATGTTTATTGGCAGAAAATACACAACATTTTTAGACTGTGTGGAGACAGTAAGGAGAATCAGTGGCCTCCTTTCTTAGGAGGAAAAACAGCGTACTCTATTGCCAGAGCGACAGTAAAAGCAGCAAAGCCCCATTTGAACCCTCTCAGCAGAACATCGGAAAAGGTCACAGCCTTAGCAAAACCGCCCGAGTATCTCCACGCCTCGTTGCTGCAGAGACAAAGATAAAACAACGTTTTATATGACATCTGGAATCGAATAAAAACACATAACTATATAAATGCTGACCGTGCCCATGGGTCCTTCAGGCCTCTAGCAGCCAGCCTCTGTTGGGTGAACTCCAGCGGTGTTCCTTTTGTTTCCCACTGTCTCCAGTCTGGCATGGACAGCTTGCTGTGGCCGTGGTCTCCTCCCATATTGAACACCTAAACATTATTAGTCATTTAACAGTCAACTTTTTCAACACATTTGCCATTGTTATTCAATAATGTTTTTTTTTGTTTTTACTTTCAATGTCTTTACTTAAATCAATGTCGTCTGAGTTTATTAAAGAAACAAAGTAAAGATAAAACATTTCAAAACCAACAAATACTGCATCCACTTTTAAAAGCCGACTAGCCAACTGTCAGATGGTTTCATTGGACATTTTAAAGCTGTTTTTTGTTTAATTGAAACATAACTATTACAAACTCTCAGAGAAACAACTACTCAATGATGCGAGGTCTCCACAGAAATAAAAATAAAAAATAAATTGATTTTGGCAAAATATCATTCAGAAAAAAAATGTAAAAGAGATCGGCCAAATTTTCTGTGCTTTAAAAATGAAGTCAGACTGTATTTATCCTCATTAAAATTTATCCAAAAGTCAAATCCTTTTATGACATTTCTACTAATGACTTATCTACGGTCCAGGTTGTTACATACATGCCAGGAATTTTTATTTATGCTGGAAATTTTATATATTTTATATACATTGAAACTGTTTGGTGAACGTGACAGACAAAGGCTAAATTCTAACGTTTGTTAGCGATATTTAAAAAGGAAAATAAACACTGTACCATTTGTTTTTTTACTTTCTGACTACGCTAAAAACAGGTGTAAAATGTAAATATAACTTAGGGATTTCCGCCAAATGTTTTTAGCCCAAAACTATTTATATGATGATCAGTTTAGTCGTCAAAGGCGCGCGTATGGTGCAAGACACGTCAATAAAGTTTAATTAAGTTACATATTAGCTTCATGTAACTCGTTTTGTTTTTACCTCAATTATGTTTGTCAAGTGAAAGAAGTCATCTACGTTAGCCAGGTTAGGTTAGTACTAGCTAATCGTTTTTCAACAAGCTAATCGTAAAATACAAACCATGACTTGGTTTTTTCTTTTCATAATCTCATTTTAACTTATTTATTGTTATATGTTATAAAAGCGGTACATAAATGAGTAGAATTGAGCATTGATGAACAAAAACGTACCCGAGCGGTTTGTTGTGACCTCTGTATCACTGCGACAATTCCAGCTGATTTGCAGCAAAAGTACGGTGTCGTGTTAGGGTCAGATATTTGTCAAAGCAGACGCTCAACTTTCAGCGCGCCCCCTGGAGTTTAATGTTTACATAATTTCGGTTGCTGCGAAGCCTATTAATAAAGGGTTTGCTATCTATCTGATGAAGACATTGAGGTTTTTATGTCCATCCATCCAACATTCTTGAGTAAGGCTATAATTATATTTTTACTCACTGGATCTGCAAGATCATCACATCAACAGTACTCACCTTTATTACAATTAAACAGCTATTTTACATGTTTTAATTTCAGCAAAGTTCTATAGTTCATAATTAGTACATTTTAATGTTATTAAAAAATATCAAATAAAACAAAAAGACATTGGGTCAAACAAAGTGCAACAATGCCGTATGTTTAACATTAATCAAATAAGCTTCAACACAAAGTGCTTATGATGAAAAAAGGACAACACTGGTTTATTACCAAAGGTTGTTATTTTCCATTTGTGTAATTTTAATATATCTCATAACAATCAAAACAACCCCTCTGGCAAAGCAACATATTGTTTTTCAAAAAAAAAATCATTTGACTAGGATTATTTACATTTTTTATATTACAGCCATGATTTTACTTTATACTGTGGACTTTAAAAGCAGAATCAGTGTGGTTAACCGTGGAGACTTTTGTGGAGTCCACTTGTCAAACAAGACAATTAAAGTTTGCTTTGAGGCTCCAGCAGCTCCTTTAAAGCAACCAAGTTTTCACCCTCTGGAGCTTCAGGCCATGTCTGGTGATCTAAACACAAAAGAAAAGTTAACACCAATGTTTGACAACCATGGCTAAAAGAAAATAGATGTCTTACATACCAGGTATCTCCCACATGGTTCGGTACAGACTTTGTCCTGCATCAACCTTTAATGTGGCTCCAGAGATGAAGGAGGCAGCAGGGGAGAGCAGAAAGCACACAACTGAGGAGATCTGAAACAAAAAGACCAGAAAAACAAAGATAGTGAGGTTTATAATGATTGTTGTGAATGTTTCCATTTCCTTTAATCCAGGTAAACACAATTCAGGCAAAAAAAAAGCATCCCCTGGGCTTTACTCAAGAGGAGCGTTGAGACAACCAGGATTATTAAAAAAAAAAAAAAATAAAAAAAACTAGCTAAGCTTAGGTTGAAGAAAAAAAACCGTTCAGTCAAAACTAGCTGTAAATAGTTGGAGTGCATTGTAATGCAATTTTTTGGTAGTGATTTAGAGACTACACATATTGATGAGATTAGCCAATTTTAACCCAGAAGAAACAACGGAGTCAATTTTTTTTCTACTTTTAAAATGTTTCTTTTCATTTCTTTTATTTGTAATTTATTTTGGCCGCTGTCAATTCCATTTGCTCAAAATGACCACAAAAAAACAAGATCAAAGTCAAATTTTAAAGAAAATTGTTCGAGGGTTCTTCTGTCCTAAAATTCACAAAGCATGTGCAGCATAATTTTTACTCACAGGGGAACAGCCTCTAAAAAAAGATTTAAAAAGAGAAGTTAAAGTTATTGGAGCAAGTTAAGTTGCTGCCTGCTGCCTTTTATTTACTGTGAAGTCAAATGAATGTGGCAAAGGCCAATTAGGAACACTTAGTCTTTTAATTACTTCTGTTGCTATAGTAACACACTAACAGTCGCACTAATTGGCAGAAACTTACAAAAGCGTTCAGCCTCATCTATGGAATCATATCTAGCTTCAAAGAGAGAGTCTTACTTAGTTGTGAGGCAAATTTTTGGCGCAGTTTTTGATTCCATTGTCAGCAACAGTCGACGATAAAACTTAAATTACTTGGATGCCCGTGTTCTTAAGATGAAGAACTATGTAAATTAATTTGTTAAAGAAAAATATGACTGCTATATTTAACTATTTTGTATTTAGATTATTGTAAAGTGAAGGGGCCAACGAAAAGCAGTCATCTCCTTCCGGTCTGTTCCTAATGGAATTCTCTTTTACACTTTTCTTTTATTTCTGTTTTTTCTTTTTTGAAAACGTTTTCCAAGCTAATGTAAAATACACTTTCTATGTGATCATGTTTTAAATTCAAAGTAAACAAAATTGTGCAGGAAACTTTTTTTTTTTAATAATTGTGGGTGTAATGGATTTGCCCCACACCTCCTCAGGCACTCCCAGTCTCTTTGCAGGGGAGAATGGCACAGACGTCTTAAAAAGATGCGGTCCGAGTTCCTTGTAGTTCTCCATCGCAGTTTTGGAAAAGATTGTACCCTACAAAAAATAAATAAATAAATCAAATCATACAGGTCAAAAACTCTGAAAAGGACTCTGTCTGGCGTGTACATACAGGTGCTACAGCATTAACTCGGACTCCTGAAGATGCCCACTCGATGGCCAGGCTTTTGGTTAGGTTGTCCACTGCTGCCCTTGCTGCTCCTGTGTGTCTGTCAGCAGGAGGGAACACCATGATGTAGCTTAAACTGGGCATTGTGTACAAAACATGTGTTCCCAGTGGTTCTTACGCCATGCCAGGGAAGCCCTTCCACATGTCGGCAATGATATTCACTATGACGCCCCCATGCTTCTTCATATATGCTGTGTAGACTGGTCATAGGAGAATATAGATTACAGAGAGCTTTAAACACGCTGTCGGACTTGTGTGTGCAGAGCTTACCTTCCTTGCAGCAGTGGAAAGTTCCCGTCAGGTTTGTGTCGATCACAGCCTTCCAGCCTTTGGAGGTCATGTTTTCTACTGGGCTGCTGAACTGACCCCCGCCATTGTTCACCAAGTAGTCAATACGACCATACTGTCTTAGCACTGATGAGACGAGATTATTCACCTGCCACACGCATAAAGCAGTGCAAACATTAAACAAGGAGAAAAAAAATAAATTGTTCTGAAACAGCCGATCCAGAGGCTGAACGGGGACTTGCCTCCTCCTCATTGCGGATGTTACAAGGCACAGGAGTCACGCTGGCAAGACTGGAGGCTGGGATCTTCTGTCTCATCTCTTTGGCCACTTTCTGCAGCCTCTCTGCATTTCTGCTAGAGATCACCACACTGCAGCCTGAAGTTAGCAGCACTTCAGTATCAATGAACCTCACCTTTTATTTTTAAACCTCATGTGTGATGGGCTAATATTCTCCAAACTCTAATGATCCTACTTTTTTCTATTGCTGGCACCTGCTGTTTAGTTAGCAAGAAACGCACAGAGAGTTAAAGGACCGACGCTACTTTTAATGACAAACCACTGGTTTTTAAGCTAGTGTGGGCAAAGTAGTGCCGCCCACATTACACCAGTGTGTCAAAGTTCACGGCTTCGGTCCGCGTGCAGGGGAAAAACCCGTGTGCCTTAAGAGTCCAGCGAAGCTTACCGAGCTCCAGCAGCTCCGTAGAGATGGCTTTGCCGATGCCGGTCCCTCCACCTGTCACCACGGCGACTTTATGGTTGAACAAACCCGGTTTGAACACGCTCACCGCCGCCATGTTTGTTTATGAACCATGCTATCTCGACGTGAGTGTGACGTCATCACGCAAGGCACGCAATTCAACTTATTTTTGAGTTGTGCTGTTTTTGTTGTTTGAGATCTATTAATTTTTTGTATTTGACCAAGTGTTTTATAAAAAATAAGACAGAAATAAAGACCGGAACAGGGGGTAGGTAAGCAGAAAATAAAATAGTCAAGAGACAGGTGAACAGAAAAGAACACAACAGTAATAAATAGGCCTAAATAATTATTATAAGTTTGATTTATTTATTCATTCACTTTAGAATTTTGCATTATGTTTATGATTTAAAAAAAAGTAATTGTATTACTTCTTTCTTTTTTATGGTTTGCTGTGATTTGTTGTTAAAAATAAAACCTTGCTTAACAGCGAACCATTGCTTTTTTGCTTGAAAAAAACAGTCCCAAATTAACTAATGTGTTCGATATTAAAAGTAATTTTTGGTACGAAAAAACTAAAATTTTATGTTTTTAGGAAAATGGCAAAATTTACACAATAAAATCTTATGAGTGTTAGCGATTTGAATATCTCAAACTAATCATATCCTTCATATAAATGGAATAGTTTTTTTCTTTTTAGTTGTTTTTATCATTATTACACAATATTATAAATATAAATGAGAGAAAATATCAATGTAAAAACCATAAAAGTCAGAATCTCAGAATTCTGACTTAGATTAAAGTCAGAATTTCCCATTGCTCATTTTTTCTTTTAACTACCCTCTGTCGTACTTTCTAAGACAATAAAGAATTTAAATATTTAAAATCCTTATAGATGCCAACCAATCAGACAACACAGTACTGAAATTCTAAACAAATTTTAACTCAAAAAAGGGTGTCCTAAACTAAACAAAAGTCAGTTTATTCAGCTTTACAGTTTATTTATAATGTCTGCAGTTTCTTTTGTAATCATGTTTGTTTGTCCTCACTGACAACTTGTTCCTGAAGAGAAAAAAAGCACAAGATCAAGAAAAAACACATCACTTAGTCACCACAGTGTTGTGACCACATATCGTTCCTTTTCACACCTCTATCAAATCTTTGCCTTTCCTCCTCCGTTTAAGCTCGACCTCCACCATGCTGTAGAAATCTTTCTCAGCACGAGCGAGGAGCTCCTGAGGGTTCTCCTCTCCATCCTCCCGCACAACCTCTTCTTCTCTGCTCTGCTCTGACCGACACCTCTCCTTCAAACGGATCTCTCTCTGTCGGCCCATCAGGATTTTCTCTCGCTTCGTCTCACGTTCAAACATCTGCAGGCGGCAACAGTATAAATGTGAGCACATGGAAAGCCTTTTTTTCTATTTTAAAGAACCATATTTGGCCTGGACTAATATATCAACATAATACATTCAAATATGAATTTAGAGATACTTAAAAACACTTTTTTTTAAATTACTCCTCCAGAGGTAGACATTTAAAAATCTGTCTGACAGGTTTCTTACAGCAGCAACCAGACTTTTCTCATTTTTTTGCGGGACCGACAATCCAGAACTAATCTCCAGCAGCGTTGCCTCTCCCTTCTCAGATCCGCATGCCACCAGGCGTCCATTCTCCTCAACACGGATGCTGTACAGTCCACCGTCACACACCTGAAGATGACAACACACACCTGACTCAGTGGACCAACAGGATGACTTAAACTCATCTCTACAGGTGAGATCAGAACCTTGACGCTCAAAGTGGGGTCGCTCTGATTGAACAGGATGTCCCAGATGTCCAGCACACCGTTCATCTTTACAGTGAAGAAAACAGAAGGTCTGACTGGGCTCCAGCAAGCGTCCATCAACTCTGACACCCCATTCCTGGAATGCAACACAACATAGGGAGAAACCTGAATGCAGGGTTGACTCAATTCTGGTCAAGAATTTAGGAAGACCAGAAGGTTTGACAACTGTGACGACATGCAAGACAAAGTGGATTAGAGCAAGGAGAAAGGATTCAGGAGAGGAAACGGCATGCCAAAACAACACAAAAAAGAAAAGATAAAGTGAAAAATTAACAGTAGAGACTTTTAAAGTTGAATTTTATCATTGACCAACCCATTCAATTGTATTTGAAAAACAATCTCATTGGTTTTAAGCCTAAATTAATTAAAAACACACCTTTAATACAAATGTATCTATTCATACCTGCATCTTGCTAAAACTTTTTCCTAACTGGTCCACCCTAAGAAAAAGATTTAGTGCTTTGTGGCATTTCAGAAGAAGAAATTCAGATATTTTTTGTCAATTAGTGGGGGAAAAAATCACAGAAAATAAACAAAACATTCTGTAATGTGACCGACTGAAAGCAACGTGGTCACTTCAACTTTTATAAATATTTAAAATTTAAAAATTTCTGGGACTATAATAAGCAATAAAAATCAACAGCTATCATCACATTTATGTGCAGGTGTTTTCATAAAGTCTTGATGATAGCAGTAATTATATTTCTTTTTTATACATCTTTTTTGATTGTTGCTGTTGCTAAAACATCGTCTTACTTCCAATTTCTTCTTCCCTTTATTTTATTTTATTTTCCCTAAAAAGCTACACTAACACATTCTGCTGTCGTGGTATTTTCCGGCTGCCTGTTCAGCAACTTATTACGATGTTTGCTGCTTGAATAAAGTATTTTAAGAAAACTGTAATATTACTGCAGGAGTGGATTCTCTGGATATTTCTTATAGTTCATTAAAATACCAACATTTAAAAGAAGGATGAAAAGAGATGCTCCAAAGTTATTTTTGGCAGATCCAAGTCATTTCTTAATCTTAAACTCACTCAAACAAAATGTAAATGGCGATTTTCTGCCACAAAATGCCAAAATAGTTCCTTAGGATTCATGAAGTTCCTGAAGATTAATCTTATATTGTTATTAGCTGAATCTGTGGTTTCATTACCGTCAGCTTGTTAGGTGCTCATAAGTCTTCTTGGGTCCTCTTTTATTCATTTTAACATCACATCATGAACCCTCTCATCAGATTTGTTTGTTTCATTCATGAATCTCTTAAAGACAAAGTCCTAGTCCATTAATCTTATCTCATCATGTCTATAAATACACTTGCCTGCAGTGCCTGGGCCACTTCTTTCTCAGCGTATGATGGGAACAGACTCCCTCTGGTGACAGGTCTGATGACGGCTGTCACAGTTTGGAGAGAAAGTGGACTGCATGCTGAATGCATGGTAGCATAATTGCTTCTAGACTTCTAGAGCACCAAAATCTATCCGGGATCTCTCCTTCTCTTCCTCCCTGACTGGCACATTGATCCATTGCAGGCCTGTCAATGTCAATGAAATGATGATTTATCTAAATGTAAAATACCAGATGAAAGGAAGATGATCAGAGCAGAAAAGAGAAATGAACAGTGCAAAAGTAATATACCAGAGACGTTTTTCTAAGGAAACAAAATGAGTCCTGAAATAAATATTAAGATTCTTAAGCTACAGACACACTGGGCATGCAACAGCCGTTTAAAGCATACAATATGTGAGTTCAAGAGCACACTAAACGCTGGTTCATGAAAGCACATTTAGCCCATGGTGTTCACACTGGACAAGCAGGGAGGGGATTCTTCTATTTTTTATCTTTCTGCTGTTTACTAGCACACATCCGTCACCTACAGTTGGAAGAGGTGGGGTGCGAAATGTTGAAGCGGTGCAAATCTCGCGAATCTTGCTCAATGTTTTTTCTTTCACAGCTCTACTCCCATACACAAAAGATTTGGTGTCACATAATACATAAATCCAAGTCCCCGATTGGTCAAAGTCGACCTGTTTAACTTCCAATGGGTGTTCTATGGAGGTGCGTTTTGCCCATCCAGCCTGAAAACAGTCATAGGAACTTGTGTAGCTACACATGAAGAAGAGTTTTGAACATGGAAGCTTGAAACATGCATTTACGTGCATTTATATAGACTTTTCATTGGAAGTAGTTGCTTGAACGTGCGTTGCTAAGGGTGATGAATTGTAGCTTTACAGTTAGATCCCCCCCTGGCAGTTTCTATCAGGCTCTACTTTTGGTAGCCTAGATAATAGCAACCAGGCAGACACTTGGATTATTGCAAAGGCTTTTTTTTTTTAACAATCACATAGTGTCAGTTTTACAAAAATCTGTCAGTTTTACCAAATTGATGTCTACATTCTGCATGAAGCTTAACCCTTGACTATTCTGTATATCGTTTACCAAAACGTTGTGGGTTTGAATCCTACTTGGTGTTAATGATCGATGACTCTTTGATGTCCTCAGACCAGATGCGGGCGCACCAGTCTCCCACAGTAAGGAAGTTTTTGGGGAGGAAGGGGTTCCTCTGCACAGCATAGACAGAGCCACGGTGGCCATCATACGTGCAGACAATCTTCTCTGCTGGAGTCTTTGCCTTCCTGTTGCAGGAGATGATCAAACCCTCCTCCGTCCCCACCATGAATTTTGTCGGCTAGAGGGTCACAAAACAAAAAAACAACAACAACAAAAAAACACATGCTTAAGCTGGACATGACCAAAGAGTATCATCGGTGCTGGAACCCTGACAAATCAGATTTTCGGTCAGGGTTAGTATTAGCAATACCTCAGATATAAAACTAAACTAAAGCCATGTACTTTGTGATCTCAATCAAATACAAGTCTCAAGACCAACAATGGACCCTTTTAGGCCTAGAGGGTCGGTCTGACTTGATATTCTAGTCTTATGTTGATTAACTAGATGTGTTTAGCAAATTGATTTCAAATTCAACTTTATTTATACGGCACTTTTTCTGATACAGAACACCTCAAAGTGCTTTGCATAGATAAATAATAGTAAATATATCAATCATAATACAAAAAAACAACAAACATCCCATAAAAACAAATAGTCCATAGCATCACATTAAAACAGGAGAAAATGTAAAAACTACATAAAGTTAATTTTTTTCTGTGGCGCAGTGGTTAGCGCTCTTGCCTCACAGCAAGAAGGCCCTGGTTTAAGTCCCGGCTGGGGGACGTGAAACAGAACAGCAATGGGGACCTTTCTGTGTGGAGTTTGCATGTTTTCCCTGTGCATGTGTGGGTTTACCCGTAGAAATGCTGTCAGAACAGGTGAGGTCCACAGTGCTAAAATGTTGCCTTGTTTTAGTTCTGACCTTTAGAACCATTGACAAACTTGCACCTGATGACCTGAGGGCTCTGGGAGGGTCATAAACTAAAAGTAATTCTGCAATATGAATTCCATCTTTTAAAGAGTAATAAAATAACCTTAAATTGATTCCTAAAGCTCAATGGGAGCCAGTTTAGAGATTTCAAAATCGAAGTAACTGGCTTATTAGAGGCTAAAGGGGCAGGAGTGCTTGAAAAGAGTTCAGACAGTAGGTCCTCAGACCTGGAACTATCCATCCCTGGAGTTAATACTACACTTGACTAGTCTCTGGGTGACTATGGACGAGGACCAGGTGTCTGACAGCTATAGACTTGGTGGTTCAATTCCCAGTTTCTCGTGTTGACCTGGATCATCAGACTAAAATAGTTGCCTCAGATGGCTTGCAAGTGCAGACCATAAACTATTTAGGGGCTCCAAGTTGGTTAAGCGCAGGACTGGCACATCTGAATCCAGGGTTCGATCCCCAGGGGTGTGATGAGCTTCATCCAGTGAGGGTCCTTGGGCAAGATCCTTCACACTACAACCTAAGTAGCCGCAAGGGGGTGGGGGCAAGTCTGGTTCTCCCTGTGCCGGTCCCCAGCCCGGATAAAATACAGGGTTGTGTCAGGAAGAGCATCCGCCATAAACACTCTCTGCCAAACCACCTGTGTGAATCAGTGAAAACAGATTTGCTGTGGCGACCCCTGAAAAGATATGCCTAAAGGGGAACATCAACAACACCCCTGCAAAGCAGCTGGAAAGGATAAAACAGGCATACTCTCACCATGGTGATCTCAAACTCTAGAGAGATTCCTCCTAAAGCCCCGCCCAGGTTCCCCTCTTTGCTCAGATCCAGAATCAACCGCTCGGTCGGCTCACTCAGCTTCCGTACATCCCACCACAAAACCTAATCGAGGCAGAAAAAAAGTCTCATCTCAGAATTTTTCTTTTTTTGGTTACAGATTTCTCTGTGTGTGTATCTGTCTGAAGTGGGGGGAATCTTTCCTGATGAGTTTACCTGTCCATCAGTGGAGGCAGAGAAGGCATCGGTTCCAGTCTTTGACTGAAGCCATATGACCTTGTAGACGGGATCTTTGTGACTGTGCTCCACAGAGGAATACGCCACAGTTTGACAGCCTCTTCGGGTGTCCCAGTAAGCTGAAGCAAACATCTGGATCTGAATCATCTTATCGCACACACAGACCTTCACTGCTTTGCCCAAACATAAACCCACCAACTTGTCCATTGTAGCAGCCTCCCATAAGAGTGTAGGAGACCCTTGGGTTGTACTCCAGGCAGACGAGGGGGGATGGCGGCTTCAGCACCATCTCCGGAATGCTGGGCTTTTCTGAAAAATACAGCAACCCCTTGTGAACAGACAGAACTGTGGGCCGGTTCAAATGAAGCCTTCAGCCTGACCCACCAATATCCCAGATATAGGAGTCCGTGCTCAGCTGAGAGGTTTGCTGGAACACAACAGATGAATAGGCAGCAGCCAGTTTCCTGCCTCTATCAGGACTCCAAGATAGACTGGTTACGGTTCGTTTCATCTGGTGAGGATCTCTGCAGGATCAACCGCAGAAGCTCCTGGTTGGTCAAAGTAAATAATCAGTCTGCGTGAGAGCCGGCTGTCAGCTGTACCTTAAGACGTTCATGGTTTTGGCATAAGGCGCTTTGTGATTTTCCTCCTCCTCTTCCTCATCTTCAAAGTACTGCTCATACTTGTCAATGGCGTTGTTCTGGCGAATGCAGAGCTCCATGACCTGAAACACATGATAGATTATCGATTAGTTTGGCCTAGGAAAAAAAACAATTAAAATACGCGTGGCAAATCTTTTGTGGGCTGAAAATGGGGATTTACACGAAATAAGAAGAATAACGAAAAATGGAAACAAATCTAAAGAAAATCTAAAGAAGAAGAAAAAAGTTTGAGATCAACAGAAAGCTTACACTTCCCAGCTGTAAGATGCTGCTTATGTAGGCTTCATTTTTTCCTGCCTTCTTCCTAAAACGAATGGTTTGCTCCATATTTTCATGGTCAATGTCTTTAGGCCAACCCCCCTCAACATGGTTCATGCCATGGGTGATGAACTCCAAGCCCACCGTGTTTGTCTGGAAACATCAAAACATGTTCAAAACATTCAATTACTTGATTTTAATAGTTGAGCATCGATAAACAAAAGACAGGTTGTTAAATCATTTGACATTCATGCTTTGAGACGGATAGAAGCGGTAAAAATAGTAGCCAAAAAAAAAAAAAAATACGCCTAACAACAGTTTCCCCTTAAAAACCAAGCAGCCCCATTTCTGTTCAACTCTGATTTTTTGGTTAAAAAAAGATCTGAGAGAAGTCTGTGTTTGAATCACAAACTAAATATTATTTATATGATATTTCCAAATGGAGTTTTGCAGGCTTGCAACACAAGATAACTTCAAATGTGAAGTTTAAATTTATTCAGACAAAAGGGGGATTTAACTTCCTAGGCAATTTTTTTTATTACTTTTGCCTGAAAATAATAAATTAAAGTTTTCATTATATAAAAAAAACATGTTTCTGGACCTGAGTTAAGCAAGAGGTTTCATTTGAGCTATTCATCAAATATTTAATGAATGGTTAAATTTCTGTTAAAGCAATTTATTTATTTTTAAGGCATTTACTGTATTTTGTTAAGTTCCCCTCCTTTCTTTTAGATTTCAGTGAAAATTTCTTATGAATTAAAGGCTTAGAGGGGACAAAATGTTGAATTTTAATCAAATTGTGTATCCAAGTAAAATGGATTGAGGAATAAGGCAGTCAAACCAGCTCTGATAGACGCTTCAGATGATCGCAACAGTCCGAGATTCTCAGCTTCCAGAGATGCAACAGTTTATAGAGGCCTGATGTTACAATGTTTGTTTTAAGAGAAAATTGTTTTAAAATAATAGGAATCAAAGCCAGGTCGTTTATTGGGAAATTGTCTTTTTAAGATATCTTTTTCGGGAACTAAAGAATAAAGCAATCCGATAAAAAGCTTTTGAAACCCCGAGTTCTGACAGCTTTTCCTCCTGGGATATGCTGACTGACTGAGTCATAATGATACATCAAACCCAGTTCTGTTGGGTTTAACTGTGACTTGTCTTGCCTCGTGCTCAGACATTTCTTGGCCGGCCTGGACGCTCTGATCTTTGTGGATAGGTTGCTCGCTCGTGCTTTGGTCTGGCGACATGTCCACGAGCTTTTTAAAATCGGAATCCACGAACCCACGGAGCCGGTTAAACTCACTGCGGCGCTTCATCAAAACATTGACGATTTCCATGCTAGCAATGTTGCTCACTGCTTTTCAATGAGCAAACAAAAGAATAAATAAAACCGACGAACTACGAATTTATCAGACCCGTACGACCCAGTCATGTGAAAGCAGCACAGAAGTGTGGTTTGGAGTTGAGGCGACGGTATCTTAGCAACGGGTCGCGCGCATCGTTTTGAACAAACTTTATTTAAACGAGTGTTGGAACTTCACTTTACAAAAGTGACATGGACTTTTCTAATATATTTAGGTTTTATTTACAAATTTAGGAAACATTTGAAAGTCCAAATGGTCACTGACAAAACTTAATTCAGGCCAAAGGAAAGATGAAGATGAAATAATGGAACTGAGCTTAACAAAAACACCTTGATCAAAATTTTCCAATAAGATTAGCACATGACAGTACAGCTCAGAGGGAACTACAAAGGCCTAAGGCATCCAAATTGCTCACAGAAGTACTGGACACATCAAATGATGGTGTGTCTTCTGATTGGCAATAAAGTCTTTTGAAATATATTTAAGGGTTGATGAGTAGTCCTAACTGCGGTAAAGTTAGTTTTAGGTTGGATATTCAACAGACATTCAGCTCGGATCACCAGCAGTGACTCTAATCACTAATAACTTCACGAGGGAATTATATGACTTTCATTCTGATGTTGTCCAAAACCTAACACAATCACTTTAAACTTAAGCAGAAATGTTTTGGAAAAACAAGTGGATTAAAACAAAACAAAAATCTTTAATGTTTTTTAAGGATCTTATTTATTTGACTGGTGATCGGCACAAAGCAAGGGATGCTCAACATGATCTGAGAAGAGACATAAGGGGCGCCAGGAGGGATTACAAATCTGGGCTTGAGATGAAGCTGCAGAATAGGAACACTAGGGAGGCATGGAGCGGCATGAGAGCTATTACTGGCTTTAAGGAGAGGGGATGGACTGTGCCTGGTGATGTGGCCAGGGCGGATGAGTTCAACCATTTTTATAATAGGTTTGACTCAATACACGCTCACCCATACCCAACCATCAGTGACTCCTCCACCTCTGCTGCTGTTACCGGCTCCCATTTTCCACCCAGTGGCAGATCCTTGACTTCTGCTGCTGTGACTGGTTCCTCTACTCCACCAAGTGGCAGCTCCTACACCTCTGCGGCTGTGACCTGCTCTTCTCCTCCACCCAGCAGCGCCTGCTCCAGCTCCAGCCCTGATGCTGTACCACATGTAAGTGTAGAGGAAGTGTGCATAGAGCTCAGGAGGTTCAATGGTAGGAAATCTGTTGGTCCTGATGGAATATCACCACGGTTGCTAAAGGACTGTGCGTCAGAGCTGGCGGTGCCTGTTTGAACCATCTTTAACAAGAGTCTTCAGACAGGATGTGTCCCTGGCTTGTGGAAGACCTCATGCCTTGTCCCAGTGCCCAAGGTGACAAGGCCTGCAGGGATGAAGGACTATAGACCAGTTGCCCTGACATCTGTCATAATGAAGACTTTTGAGAGGCTACTACTCCGGAGGCTCAAACCCCAGGTGGAGGGGGCGCTGGACCCCCTTCAGTTTGTTTATCAGGACAGTATGGGAGTGGAGGATGCAGTCCTGTATATGGTCCATAGGGTGCTCTCCTTTCTGGAAGGGACTGGCAGATATGTGAGGGTGATGTTTTTTGACTTCACAAGTGCCTTTGATACAGTCCAGCCTCAGCTGCTGAAGGGGAAGCTCGAGAGGATGGCAGTTGATCCAGTTTTTGTTAGATGGATCCACAACTATCTGACTCTTAGGTCACAGTTTGTCCGACTAGGAGACTGTGTATCTGGGACATTGATGAGCACCGGAGCACCACAGGGAACTGTACCATCGCCTTTTTTATTCACACTCTACACTGCTTACCTTAATTATGCATCTGCACTGCTACACTGCTATTGTGGCGTGTGTATAGGGAGAGGATGAGAGTGAGGACAGGGAGCTCATCACCAGATTCACCTCCTGGAGCAGGGACAATGGTCTTGTCCTGAACACATCAAAGACCGAGGAGATGATCATTGACTTTAGTAGGAAGTCCTCCCACCAGCCAGTGATCATCGATGGTGGGGGAATCGAGGTGATTGACTCCTACAGGTACTTGGGTGTGCACCTTGACCACAAACTGGAGTGGTTGGAGCAGGCTCATGCTCTGTATAAGAAAGGGCAGAGTAGGCTGTTGTTCCTGAGAAAGCTGAGGTCCTTTGATGTATGTGCCGACATGTTGCTCCTCTTTTATCAGTCGGTTGTGGCGAGTGCTGTCTTCTATGGGGTTGTATGCTGGGGTGGCAGTATGACCACAAGGGATTGCACTCGATTGGACAAACTGATAAAGAGGTGTGCATCTGTGATTGGGAGGAGGGTGGACTCTCTGGGATCTGTGCTGCAGAAGAGGATGAGGGCCTTGACTCAAAGCATCCTGGACAATCCCAGTCATCCCTTGCACAACACGATGTCTGGTCAGAGGAGCTCACGGAGTAATAGGCTCCTTTCACTGCGCTGCAGGACAAAGCCCTCTAAGAACTCATTTGTCCCTGCAGCTATCAGGCTGTTTAATGAACCTGCCTGATATGAACTGATATTTTTTGAACTGTCTTTGTACTGTTTGTTGTGTGTTTTGCTACCGGACACCTTAATTTCTTAAATCCTTTGGGAGATCAATAAAGTTTATATCTAATTTAGGATGTTTTCTATTAAAATTAGTTTTAAATTGATATTTTTTTCAATAGCTTGCAAACCACTGTGTCGTCCTGGTGAACATTACACTGAACATGCGCTGCAGAGAATGACATTAAAAGGTGAAGCTTATGATAAAGCCGTTTTTGACAGACCTTGTGAATGTTGCACAACAAAAGATCACATAAAACTTGAATACCGACCTACAACTGAAACTGAGGTAACAAGATCGTGGTGCAGCAACAGTTTGCAGATTGGATTCCCAGCTTGCCCTTCCCTCAGCGTCTTTGGGCAAGACACTGAACCGCACCTTGCCTCTGGTGGAAGGTTGGCGTCAGTGTTCAGTAGTGGTGTGTCAACCAGGTCTAGGCAGGTTTGATAAAGTCTTAAAAGTTTGATTCCACAGGTTAAATCCTTAATGCATAAAAGCTACAGCAGGATCATGTGAAACAGCATAATTGAACACATCAGAACCAGACCTGCACAAGGCTTTGTGGGTATTTTAGTAACATGTGAAAAATGTATACCAAGACACAAGACGCTCCACTCCAGACTACTTTATTTCAGATGTTGAGGTCATGTCCAGATGGATTAACTTATAGAAAAGTCCCAAATCCCTCAGTGATGCATGGGTTTACTGGTCCTTCAACTCCTTCAGCCTCCTGATAGCAGACTTGACTGTGACAGCAGACGTGGTGCTGCAAGACAAAGCAGAATCGGTCAGAAAAAAGGAGTACTGCATGAATGCCTTGCATCCAGTGAATACCAGTTAAAAAAAACATGAAGCTCTTCCCAATAATTATAAAGTAACAAGCAACTTATAAGTTCCATCACTTGCATAGATAATACAACGATCTTACGTAAAATATAGAAACACTTCCAAAACCAACCCATACAATCTAATTTTAAAGAATAAATGGGGGCTTACATTTAGGCAGAAATCTAAAATGATGCTTATTTGTTTATTTATTCTGTTTTTATAGGAAAAAGAAAATCTTAATGAAAAAGAGTCACAAGTAAACCCCTCAAATGACTCAAAACCCTCTAATAAGTTGCATTTTTGTCCATCCAGATGTTTGAGAGTCACATGTAAACCACAGGGGGTGGTGGTAGTGTCCTCTCAAATGGACAAACAAAAACAACAACTAATTCAAGACCGCTTTTTTGCATGTGGTCAAACAAATGTCACATGACACCAGGCAAGCTACATTTATCAACAGCAACTTTGGCACCAAACCAACTAAATACTTGTTCCTGAAGAAATAGTTTAAACTGACAATTTTTTAGATTTACTTAAAAGACCCACTCCAATGAAAATGGGGTTGTTAAAATGCTCCTGTGGCATTTTTCTGATGATGGGGGACCAAATGGTTATTTGGGAGCAAAAGAAAAAGCCATTTGGAAAAGCGTATTAGTGATGTCACCCATAAAAAAATATATATATAAATTGTGCAAGCTTCCCAGTTCGTTATGGGAGGTGGCCGTAATCCACGCCAACGATCCTGCTCAAATGTAGGGGTGAATTTCTAATGAACTGGTGCTGCTCCGCAAAACTTTTTCCTATAAAACGGAACAAATTGAGATTTTGGCTGAAAATGACAATCAAAATTAAAAAACCACTGGGAATGCTTTAAAAGAAGCTCAAAGAACTCCCAAAATGAGTGCTTGAAAATAGGAGTTTGTTGACAAAGTAAAAATCTACAGAGTTCTTTCATATTACACTTATCTTTATCAAATCCTTACCGCAGCCCCTCAAAATAACTCAAATGTAATCATCAATTCTTAGAGAAATCATATAAATCTACTATTTTATCTACATCGTTAATTTTTAACTAAAAACCTGTTTTAAAACACTTGGAGATTAACCAAACTGAGTTTTAAGAACCATAGGTTGTAGGTTACACTGCACATATTTTAAAAATTGTGCAACAATGCAATGTGAATTTTGATTATTTCAATCAGTTTTTGTGCTTGGTCACACAAACATATCTGACTTTAGTTTTTTAACTAGTCAAGTTGAATATATGCATCACTTTTGAGTCTGCAACTGGCCTCAGTTGTGAACACATTCTGCTAGTGCTTGTTATTGAGTAATGTGGCTCTGGGTGGCTTTATCCAGCCAAAACCACCAGCAGAAGATGATCTAAAATTTGCATGCATGCAATGACAGATTCAATCAGGGGGTGATGAAGAAAAAAAACACAAGAGATGTTCTAATAGTTGAAAAAACGTTTACAACAAATGATCAAGCTCAACACAGACAAACTCTTACTTGTATGTCCAGGCACCCCCAGCCACCGTCTTCTTGCAGGACCCACAGTGCCAGATACCAACGGCCCTTCTCTTCATCTTAGTCTGCAAAAAAATAAAATAAAAATCAGGTTTCAAAACCAGAAATTTTCAAGCACATAATTTCAAATTTTACGAGTCCTATTTATTGAAATTGTAGAAGAATTAACAGCTGAGGGCGCAAAGACCGCAGGGACCGCTTACAGGTAGAATGTTTACAGTAGCTCTTACCTTGCCACAGAAGGAGCAGGTGTACTTCGCATGCTGTGAAATTTCAATTTTCTTGACCATCTTCCTCAGCGACGCGCCGTAACGTGTCCCATATTTACCGACGATCCCCACCTTCTTGGTGCGCTTGGCCTATGGAAGGATAATAACCATAACGATTAGTGACGCTAAACGTCACTGGAAGTATGTCAATGCATGAAAACGGAAAATGACTTAGCTAAAATGTTGGGATTGTGTGACTGTTTTTTTTAAAAAAGGGTTCACAAACTGTCGTAGCCTCTTAGCTATAATGGAGTGAACGCTAGCTTAAACAAGCTAACGTTAAAAAAAATCTCCAAGCTCTCGAGCATGTTCACACATTTTGCTGAATTTTCGGTTCTTCACCTACGTAAATCCGAAGGACAGAAAGAAGACGCAGTCTGAAAAAAAGGTTCCAAAGTGATATCAAAAAGACTAGCTCGCCCGGCACTTGGGCTCTATGATATGGTGGCGGCCATTTCTGTCCCAAACATGAAAACATCATTACTTTGACACTGTGATCTGTTGGGATATTCATCCAGCAAATGCATGATACTGTTTCATATCAAACAAGAATGCCATTACAATGTAATACAAATGGTTATTTTATCACTTTAGCCACAGGAATGGTTAGATTGACGTGGATTGTCAACGGGAAACCCTTGGCTCACCATCGTTTCAGTGGAGACGTAGGTCCAAAGAGGGATTGCGTAACACGCAGGCGCGATTTACTTCGTCGCCCACTTTGCATTGTGGGAAATTGATTTTTACATGAACGCCATAACTCAAGAATTACGCATTTCGGCACTTTTTATTTTGAATATACGTTTAACTGTATGCTTTTGACAGACATAAAATGTACAAAATTAAAGCAAAAAAAAAAATTCACGTACGCCGTAACTAAGAACGCGTTACTTGGTGTGCGCATGCGTATTTTCGACGTGAACAACGACATCCCTCTAGCTGCACGATTGAAATGTTGTGGCTGTTATGATGCACCGTACCTTGTTTTTGAGGTTTTATGTCATTGAAAGCATCTTTCCTTTTTGAAGATACCAGGAATAATGCCATGAAGTTGACACGGAAACTGGTACTTGCTAAGGCGAAGGCCTCGGACTTAGAAAGCGTGAAGAAATTAAACTGCTGGTATGTGCAGCACCAACTCTCAAGTTTTATGGGGGTCTAGTTGTATTCATGTCTGTCATTTATATATTTACCACATGCTTTTTAATAGTTATAATGCTGCTTTTTATTCCTATCTGATGCTAATTACTTTTTTAATTTATTTTTCTATCGTCTTGTAGGGGATGCAACCTGACTGATGTGAGTATTCAGATATTTGCTTCCATCTTGATCTTATTCTAACTTCTGTGTTTGAATTTATGTTTTTGCAGATTTCCATCTTTACACAGATGCCCAACATTGAGGTGCTCGCTCTGAGGTTGGTGCATTGAACTCTTTGACATCTATAATGAAATCTGAATTCCTGACTGGAACATTACCTTTATCCATTCACAGCGTCAATGGCATCTCCACGCTTTCACCTCTCGCTGGCTGTTTATCTCTGACCGAGCTTTATCTGAGGAGGAACCAAATTCCCTCCCTGTCCGAGCTGTCCCATCTGCGTCCGCTGCCTCGCCTTAGGGTGCTCTGGTTGGCCGAGAACCCCTGCTGTGGAACGGATTCCAGCCGCTATCGGCTCACTGTTCTGCGCTGTTTGCCTCGTCTCCAAAAGCTTGATAATCAGGGTGGGTGTTGATGGAAATGCGGCCGTTACCTAAAGCTGTTGAGGAACTTCAACTTCACGATTCCCTCTGTTTTTGTTTCTGTTTGGTGTCCAGTGGTGACCGAGGATGAGGTCGCTCTTGCTCTCCTGGATGGTGAAGAAGTCAGAACCCCTCCAGGCAGCCTCCCTATCCAGCTTTCCAACAACAGTCATCAGGATGCAGAGACAGAGAATGACCCACTAAACTACAACATGGAGGAGACCAAGTATGTTTTGTGGACTACTGTAAAGCAGAACTAACAGAAAGGCACAAAAAACCCCGAAATAATTTGTCGAAGAAATTTAGAAAAATTGTTTCTCTTTTAGCAAAATCAGACAGGGGTTGGGAATGAAGCCTCTCTCCAGGGACAAGTTTTCCTCTCCTTGTTCTCCGTCAACCAGAGAAAAACCAACAATGAGAAGGGTAGCTGCCATTAGCATCGCTGCAGTAAAACTCATCGTGCTGATGTTACATGAAGTCTTATTCTAACTAGCGCCATCTTTGCATTTTCAGACTCACACAGTGGATGCGATTCTGCTCCTGCTGAGGGATCTGGATGAAGAGGAGCTTCGGATCGTTCACACAGCCACGCTCAACAGGCTGCAGACCTACACACTGGGCTCAGGAGAGGCTCAGCCACTCACAGCCCACACAGAAACGCACTAGAACTCACAATAACGGCATGCAATCAGCTCCAAAACGCATTGGAATGTAAAACTCAGGACTTTGAAACAGAAAATGTGCACAGGATGACATTCCTCAGCTTTTCTAGAATAGAATTTTAACTTTTATTTCTGCACGTGTACCTAGCCTTATAGGGAAAAATTATGCATGTCTTTTTCAAAATGTATACATTTATTTCTGTAATTAAAGAGGAAAAATAACAGCAATAAAATTACCTATAAATTGAGCTTTTATTTATCTGAATTAATTAGTTTACAAAGTGAAAAGTGGTGGTGCTAAATCCTTGACATCATATAAGCTTGTTCCGATGGACTTGAGCTTCTGTGCCACAGATCAGATCCTCAGTCCCCCTCCTCGTTCTCCAGGAAGTCCATCAAAGTGCTGGCATCCACAGCGACAGTCAGGTACTCTACTCCATCTGCGCCCTGGAGGATGATGTCACAGAGGTCAGAAAAGCGATGAACTATAAGAGCTCGGAAAACCTATGAAAAGGAGTTAACCTTGCGTGTCCTGATCAGTTTATGGTCCCTGAACTCGGTCAGCTGAGTCCTCAAAGTCAGATCAGAGTTCACCAGGAATGCCTCTCGACAACGCTGGTAGAAATCTTGGAAGGAAAATCCTGCACACACCACAAAAAATGTATTTCAAATGCAATTTAGGAAGAAAACAGTTTTTAATATACTCTTTCTTTTAAACACCTGTATACAAAGGGTTGTCTTTGTTTTCCAGTTGAAACTTTACAAGTAGTCTGAAGATTCCTCTGTAAAGAGAAGGGACATGAAGACACAAAGCCAAAAGAAGCCCCCAAACTGGTTTGAGGTGTGAACATTGTATAGAGAAATAAACAGCTATTACTCAGTCATTCTATTGTCAGAATTAACATAATTGATCTGGTACATTTAATTTATTTTTTTATGTAGTTCATGCTATTCAGTTAATTAACTGGCCAATCAGATGCTTCATTTAAGGTATATCAACGTCAAATGTTCAAAATGATTCAGATTCAGATTCACCCAAACCAATTTTCAAGTGGTAGGGGCGTGGCCTTCCAACAAGCTCACTCCTATATGTTGAGGGTGGTTGCCATAGAAACTTGGACTCCAATCGCTGCTTACTGATGTCATCTGGCTTCAAAATGGCGGTGGCCATATCGGGAAAAAAGGGCGGCCGTATATTTGTGTGGACAGTACCGTGCGTTGGGCGTCAGGCTGCGCAGCACATGTGTGAGGGAAGACAGAGCCAGAGCGCCGGTCTGCTGCACCAGAAGAGAGTTTTCGTACGACGTCTCCTCTGCGTAGGGCTGGAACGTCACACACTCCCACCACAGCCAGTTAAACTGGCTCAGCTTAAACTGGTCCCACACTAGAAGACAGAAAACTTTGAGCTACCATGACTTTATATTGTGTGGGGTTACTCCAACAGCATGAGTCCTAACAAGCACCCACCTAAAGGAGCATTGATGTGGTCTAAAGAAGCCACCAGGTGCAAGTTGGACAGGGACGCCAGCTGCCCCAGTGCACTCTGGGTCTTTTCTCCTCGTAACATTGGTCCATCGATGTTGTGAATTAGCAAATACAAGTGAAGATCTGGGCCTGTGAATACACATCAGTGTAGTTAAAAAATAAAATAAAAAGAGTTAAAGACCCACTCCGATCATCTTTTGAGCTATTTTCAGTGTTGCCAGTAGTTTTTCCCCCCCAAAAAATGTAAATTTTGATTATGCGTTTTTAGCTAAAATCCATAACCTGTGTTGTTCACTAGATTATAGTTTCTGCAGAGCGGAAGAAGTTTTTTAGAATTTCACCTCCGAGTTGTTATGCTGACAGCTCAGAGAACGGGGGCCTCTGGCCCGCCCAGCGTATTTTTCATGCTACAAATAAGCTTCTCTTCTGATTCACAACAATTTAAATTAAAAAAAAACACAGAATGCAATTTTAAGCCTAATTTTCTTTATATATGTCCTCCATCATGAGAAAAATGCCACAAGAACATGTTAAAAACATCGGAGTGGGGGTTTCTTTAGGCACCAGCTCGAGATGATTCCCCTCAGACTTACGCTCTTTGAGGGTCTGACTGATGAACTGGATCTGGTCTGAGGGGGTCCGGAAACTCCCTTGATCTTCCAGAACCTCAGACGTTATAGCATTTAATATCTGTAACGACAGCATAATGTTGTTCACAGAAAAGGTCGAGCTTTGTTCACTGTTGATCAGATTTTTGGGACTGAACACCGACCGTCTTGAGAGTGATGGAGGGGAAAAAGCCGTTTACCACCATATGGATCTCATGAGCCAAATGAGACGTTCGGAAGTCTTCCAGCAGAGCCTTTTTGCTGCCCAAACCGTACACCAGCACGCTGAAGCCCAACCTGCACACCAACACACACAGATGCTTCCGGGTTCTCAAACAATCTAAAAATTCTTGTTTTTCCACACTTACTGCAGCTGTAACATCCACTTGTGAAAGTGCTTCTTGTTTTTGTTGTGCAGCTGCTGAATCTCTTTGGAGTAACAGGAGGGTTTTCCTTCTAAAAGATGAACTAAAGTCTCCTACATAAAAGGAAAAGCAGATGCCCATTTTCACGCTTAGCTATTAAAGACATCAAATCATTTCCTGTTTAATAAATGGAAAGCTCGACTGACCCTGTCCAGTTTAGGGGTTTGCAAACGCTCAAGCGTGCGGTCTGACGTCAAGACTTTGGAGCTGCCATGAGCCTCAAAATACTCCTCAGTCATGGTGGGTTTGCCGAACGCTTCTGCTGAGTTCTTGCTTTTTTTGGCAGGAGTCTTGGAGAGTGCTGATGATGAGCCTTTATTGGGAGTTCTCTGTGTCTTTGTGTTTTCTTTCTGTTCTTCTTTAAACCCATTTGGCCCCTCTTCATCCTCCTCCTCCTCCTCCTCCTCTGAGTCAGAAGGTGAGAGTTCGCTGTCGCTGTCTGAGCGGAGTCCGGGGGCTGAAATCATGGAGTCAGATTAGATTTTTCCTTCATCTTCTAAACCAGTTTGTCCCTTTCTGGGTCAGGGGGCTGCCGGAGCCAATCCCGGCCACTTGTGGGCGAAGGCCCCCTGCGCTCACACCCTGGACAGGTCGCCAGTCTGTCGCAGGGCCACAAATCACACACCCATGCACACTCACACCTATGGATAATTTAGAGTAACCAATTAACCTATGATCTCACCACCAGCCCGTCTCGCCCGCCCCGTTGGGCGATAGGACCCAAAAGAAAGGGAACTATGCCTGGGCGGGGCGAAGCCAGAGAAAACTCTGGTGGAGGCCCGCAGCGGTCCCAACGAGCAAATCGGTCGTCCGACCTGGGTATAGGGGCGAAAGACTAATCGAACCATCTAGTAGCTGGTTCCCTCTGAAGTTTCCCTCAGGTTAGCTGGCACTCGAAGTCTCGCAGTTTTATTTGGTAAAGACCAGATTTGATTGGATTCATTATTTTTTTTTGCATCGTTTTGGACTCACCTGTCAGTCTCTTCCTTAGTCTGTGTGGAGTTGTGGAGACAAACTGGACTTTTTTGCTCTGTTTTTGGAGAAAAGCAGGAATGGTGACCAACAATTGCATGACCGTGACTTTAATCTCATTAAAAAATAAAAATGTCTTTCATTTTTATTGGTCTCACCCTATGTGGGGTCCGGTTTCCTGCTCTGTGATCTTGAGCAGAGGAGAATAGGAATCAGCTAAAAGTGCTTGAACAGAGGAGCAGAGCGTCTGGGGAACTCACCGCGACCAGTTCGAGTGGGAGTTTGGGGTTCAGTGCTTGATGTCGTGCTTACATTTACGCTTTTGCCCGGCGTTCGCGCCAGTTCACTCGCTGTGTGAGAAAACAAGAGGCAAAGGAGGCTGGGAAAACAACTTCTGCAGCTTGCAAGACAGTTTGGGCAAACACGTGAGAAGAGGCTGGAGAACCTCACCAGTTTGGGCCATGCGGTGGCTACGCTTGATTTTTTGGAAAGTAAATATAGAGGATCCAGCCACTCCTGAGAGACCGTCTTCATCTGCTGTCAAAGAAAAGGATCAAAAGATTCATGTGAATGATTGAGACAACTCCGAGAAGTCACTTTGAACACCCGAAACTGTCTCTTCTCCAACATTCTGTTACCCAACTACATAAATGAATAAAATTTGGTGCTAGTTTACAAAGTTTGAATCATGTTTTTTTGTTCACTGATGAAGAAACTCTTCCTCCAGCATGACTGCAGGTGAAAATGCAGCTGAAGTCGCCTAAATAATGCTGAAAACCAAGACGGAGGTGAGGGAAGACAGAAAAAAATGTAAACAATGATGAAGGAAAACCCTTCAAACACTGGTATAAGAAATCCAAAAGAAAACAGAAATGTAACAGAACACTGTAAAAAGTTTTACGAATATCAAAACACTTAGATCTTAAAGACCTGATCCAATGTAAAAAGCCTTTATGGAGGTTTTAACATATTCTCGTGAAATTTTTTTATGATGGAGGACATACATTAAGAAAATTGAGCCCAAAACTCAATTTCTGAGTATTTCTTTGCTCACATTGTTTTTAAATCGGGGACAGACAAAAAAATACAGTTGGAAAAACAGAATATTTGTGATGTAGAAACTGGGCGGGCCACAAGCTCCCTGCTCTGCTCCATTCAAATGCATCCATCTGTGGAGGACTAGATCCGTGTACGTCTATTTTCCTTATCCGACCTGGCATCTACCTTAAAACTGTACAGCTGGATAGCTCAGATATAACTCTCCATTTTTGTCGCACCTGTATTGTTAGATAGGAGGTTTGAAAGGCTGTAAGCTAGCAAGAGAATGTATAAACAGGTGGATGATGGGAAGTGGGGTCAGGCTTATTCCACGGCCATTGGTCCGCCCACAACTCAAAGTCGAATTAGCAGAAATTATGTCCTAGAAAACAACACAGCCTTTATTTTATTTAGACTAAAACGGTATAGTCATAATCAGAAAACGTTTTGAAAATAGCACAAAAGATGACCAGAGAGAGGGACTTTAAAGATCCAGAAAGAAAGAAAAGCAGTAATTAATATGTTAATACACTTTATTCTTTTAACTTTTTTTCTATAATGAAATGTTCTAAATACTATAAAAATGTCATTACTAGTAAAAATAAATAAATAAACAGAACAATGTCATTTTGCATAGAGGGGTCTGTATCCCTTCCTGTGTACGTCAACATCTGCATGTCAAGAGCTGTGATGTGCCTTTAGTTCTTCAATGGCAGGAGTTGGGTTAACTTGTTTATAAATAAGCAAAAAATTACTCTAAATAACAGAGTTGTTGTCGCCTCACCTGCTGCAGTATCTGCTCCCAAAGCCTGGATATAATTCTGCTCGTCAAAGACTTCTTCTTCCTCCTGTTCTTCCTCCTCCTGGCAGCCCCGACGTCCAGCGGGGCTCTTAAACGTCACCATCCTCTGCACAGACTTTCCGCCGCCCAGCACGCCTGCGCCGACCAAACACAGGGAGTTTAAGCTCACCGCGTCTGCGCAGGTTTGTTAAAAGACTCGAAAGAGTTTACCGTCATGTTTCTCCACGATGTGCTCCAGAACATCCTCATCCCCGACAAACTTCACCTCCATCGCGCTCGGTTCTATGCCAAAGCACAACACACTCTGCGGTTGAAAGCCGAGAAGACCAACACAGGTTGACCAAAAATATAAAACTTTATTGAAAAAACACACTGTACCTGACAGCGTGGGAAAAGCTCGTAAAACCTAAGCACCCAAAACAGAGGAATGTTAGCAAACTGAACTCAATACCACGGTGAGCTGACAACTTCCCGCGCCAGCCTTCTGAAGGTTTAAACCACGTGACAGGCGAAAGGTCATGTACTGACCAATCACAGCCCACCCACTTAAAAAATCATTACCCAGAATGCACTTCAAAGCCTACATTTTGTAAATGTTTCCGATATTATTTTTTCACTTATTTTTTTTTAACATCACAAGAAAGGTGTGAGTGGCAAAAAGAAGGAACTAAAGTTCATAAGAAAATATACCATTTCAAAAATTACTTTAGTCGAAATTGCCAAAAACCAAATCAATCGTTTTATAAAAAACAATGTTCCAGTCAATGTTGACATCATAACAATCCATAATGATGTCCTTTTCTGAAAGTTTTATTGTTTTTCCAGTTTTATGACTGAATATTATTTCCAACATCAAACGACAAATTAATTATTTGAAATCTAACTTGTTGACATACCAAACCATTGACAATTATATGTGTCGCTTTTTCTTTTTTTTAAATCAACCACTCTGGTCACATTGTAATTATTATAGAACTATTTTAAAACACACGTCTAAAATCTTGGAAAGAATTTGATTTAATACAAATGTTGTTTGTTTGAAAATTAAGTTGCATTAGCAAGATGCTAACCAGACAAGTTCAAATCCTTATAAATCTCACTTTAAATTTGATTAAAGAAAAGAAATACACATCATACCCTTATAAATACACTTAAGTACAAACAAATTGGCAAAATTTAAATCACTACCAAGTTTCTTTGTTTTTTTATTGCTTGTGATTATTTTTCATTTAATCGGATAAGTGGTGGGTTTAAAGCACCTTTGACAAACAATGCAATTTCCTTTATGAAGATGTTTAGTGTTTACTCCAACCAATATTTATTATCCTCAAAACAAAAAGAAAATGCCGGCTGACTTATAATTTAATGAATGTATCTCAAGGTCCTATTTATTCAGAAAAATATGGATTTTTAAAATAGATTTTTCAAATTAAATTGTGGCAAGAGCCAAGAGGAAAGCAAAAATAATCTGGAGCTCAATTTTATTACAATAATTTTAAGACATTCCTGGAAGTGATTTTATTAAGTTCCACAACTACACACAATCTTAGCTATGAAAATGACAAATTATCATTGCATAGTTTACATTATTTTTCATATATTCATCATGAAAAGATGCTCTGCTTAAGCTGGAATTTCACTGAACACCTGTAAATGTTTTACAAGCAACTCATAAGTAACATGCATGACTATAACATAACATAAACATGCAGACATGAGCTCAAAAATCTCACCATATCAATTTAGCAATCAATGAAATTGCTAAAGTTGATGAACCTGCAGATAAAATTGTCATCTACTCTGAATATTAGTGATTAGCTGATTCCTTTACTAAAGCACGTGCAGTCTAATTTAATTTCACACCATGAAATTATATAAAACTTAGAGAAACAGCATTGTTATGACTTTTGTTACATGACAGTGCATTCAAACTTTTATTTGCTTTTATTTGATTAAAATATATCTACAGATCTTAGAATGATAAACTTTATTTATGTAATTTGATCTTCCATTATTTGGAACTCAACTACACAAATAGAGGTTTTTTCCTAAAAGTTTCAACACACTTATCCCACGGAGAAGTTATTGTACTAATGACAGCTGGATAGGCTTCACCACCCACGAGTGGGGGTCCACTTCCCCAGCAGATGTCCGTCACTATGAATATGATAGACAGGATGCATCATGGCTGTTGCACACGACTGCAAAAAAGAAAAAGTTACATAGCAAATCTCAGATTGAAGAACATCTAAAGTAATGTGTACAGACTATAATAGCATCACTTAGAATAACATATTCAAGTTTAGCTGTCAAAGGCCATTTCTGCTAACAGAACCCCAGACCACTCCGATTATATCATGATCTATTTTAAAATCGTTTCCAGTGGTCTTTTATTTGTAATTAAAAAAGCTGTAACATTTTCTAGTCTCTGCAGAGCAGAAATTCATTAGAAATTTGCCTCCGAGTTGTAGAAACCCCACTCCCATTTCCGGACACCCATAACTGGAACTATCTGTTTACACTCTCTCCCGCTAGCTTACAGACCCTCAAACTACCATTACAGGTGCAACAAAAATGGCGAGCAATACTGGGGCTATCCAGCCGTACAGTTTTGAGCCAGATGCCAGCTCAGACGACAAAAACAAAGACATACGTGGATCTAGTCGTCTACAAGTGGATGCATCAGAATGGAGCGTAGCAGGGAGCTCGTGGACCGCCCACTGTATTTTCTACATCACAAATACCATCTATTTCCAGCTGGATTTTTTCGTCTGCTCCTGATTCACAATGATTTGAGAAAAAGGCTCAAAAAAGCAAGTTTAAGCTTAAATTTCTTAATATATGTCCTCCATCATGAGAAAATGCCACAAGAACATGTTAAAAACACCCAGAACACAATTTTCAAAGGAGTGAACATAATTATCCTTTAGCTATTCAAGCAGTGCTTACATGATAGGGGATCAATGTTAGCAAAGAGCCAAGAGGGTATTTGCTGTAATCCAGTAAACCTGAGATCGGCTCCACTCTTCCATGCTCTTGAGTCATAGACAACAACCTATTGGGGAAAAATCTTAAATTAAATTTGAACTTTGATTAAAATACATTTTTGAAGCAATAAAGTTGCTTTACTTGAGATTTGGATGTCCTTCTATTACAGCGTATCCTGTGGAAAGTTTTCCTGCTCCATCCAAACTGAGGGATCAGCATCACATTAGTTTAGTTAAGTCCAGAGGAGAAACCTTTTCTTCTCAACTGTGCTCCAGATGGATGAAAACACAGACGAAGCTACCTGATTCCACTCCATCCGCAGTCAATCAGGAGCTGGTTCCTGTGAGGACAGTGTCCGATGACTCTTGTTAAAACCCTCACGGCCACATCGTCCAGACAGCATGAGCCAATAATAGACTGCTGCACATCTACGACCCACCAAAAGTCAAGTTCAGATCATTGCTGTTGTTATCTCAATAGGAAAATATCTACAAAAACATAAACTCACCATAAAAGACGTAGTTTCCAGGATGCACCTCATCCAGCTTTGCCATGTCTTTGACTGGGTGACTGCAAGAAGGAGTCGACCCGATGCTGGACTTACATGTGATGCCCACAGCTCTCAACCTGTAAGGATGTAAGGTGGATAGTTTTGTCATTTCTGGATGTAGTATTTCCTCCTTGTATTAATAGCAAAGAACAGCATTTTTGTCGAATTGATCTCACTTTTCCATGAAATCCAGAACAAAGCTGGTGGTTTCCTGCGCGACCGCCTGTATTTGCTCCAACCCTTTGCAGGTGTAGGTGTTCCCACAGTGAGCGTACACTCCTGTCAGCTCCACACCCTCTGTCCCAGCAATAGCTTGGGCCAGCTGGAACGCCCCTGGCTCTGAGTGAAGCACACCGGCTGAAGAGATATACCATCATTAGCCCACAGAGGCTCTGAAATCATGTGATTTGCAGGTTTTCTGCGGATTTACCCCTCCCATTGCCACAGTCCAGCTTGAGCCAGACATGCCACAGGCGGCCGTTTTTCAGTGGCCTCTTTTTGAGCTGGTCAAGGGCATCAGGATGGTCCAGTAGAACTTGGAAGAGATCCAGTTTCTCTGACAGTGCGGCACAGCGCTCCATCTAAGGTTGCATCAACGAAACAGAATTCTCTCCAGTGGAGTTTGAAGAAGCATGAGTTATGAACTACAGAAAAAGGCGGGAAAACCTTATCAAATGGGAGACAGTAGGCATAGAGGATGTCATCAAATCCATGTTCAGCATAGAAAAAGGCCTCCGCCAGGGTGGAAACAACTATACACCTCCTGGATCCGGCAGTCATTATGTCTGCACACTCACTGCACGCACACACACACACACACACATACACACAACGTCTAAGCATTAGATGTGCAGCTTCAGAAATGCATGGAGGGTGTTTGTGCATAGAAGTCGCTCAACCATACAGAGTTTTGTGAGTCTTCATGTGTGGGCGAAGCTGGACCCCCATTTTCTGGCAGCGTTCGATCATTCTCTGAGCGTTTCTCTTCACTTTGTCCAAATCCACAACCAGGGCTGGGGTACACAAAGCTGAGAGGCGCTCCATCCTGACACCACACACGACATGACACAAGTGGTAATGCTTCTGCAGGACTCTGCAGGGCTCACACACTGAATTCCGACACTGGAGACGTTGCAACGTGGATCTGGATGTTTTTAACAAATCTGTTTTATTTGTGTTGTTGTGCAGAACTATGTGCCAATGAGCAGAACAGACTTTGCACCCTGCAACCTTTTAACTTTGCAAGGTAAAAAACAAATCTATTTTTTAAATAAGAAACTGTATTTCCAGCGAATGAATACAAAAGAATAAGGGATGGATTTGTAAAATGTAACCAGAAATAAATGTATATTTACCTTTTTACCCGCAGACAACGAAACGCTAGAAAGTTGTCAACCCGACTCAAACTACGGCGTCCCCAAGAAGCCAAAAATAATACAACAAAAAAAGTCAGTGTCCTACTTTTCAAGTTGGACTTTTTTCGAGAGTAAGAATCGGTACACGTCCATTAAAAAATGAAACTATAAAAAGTAGCTTTGAAAGTTTTTACACCTTTTTGGACTGAATAATTCGTTTTCGTTTTTTTTCTTTGCTAATTCTTCTTGCCTCTGATACCAAGAACTCTGCTGCCCCCTAGCGGACACATGCGTACATTACATTTTCCACTGGCAGATTTTGATTGCTCTGTCAACCTGCTACCTTTCTTTCCGAAATAACTTTGATGTGAGTTCTGATTCATGAGTTATTATGTTCATAATGTCTTGAAATTATCGCTTTAACGATGTAAATACTGAATTCTTAAATTTGAGGCATGTGTAACCCAAGTATTTTGACTTTAAAGAGTATCAGAGGAGCCAAGTCTTCCACAAACAAAAGGTATCTTTCAAGAGTATTTGGATTTCTTTTTGGTAAGATGTCAGAACTCATTAGTGCTTTCATTAGGTCTTCTTTGCTTTAAAAACAGAGCAATATACCCAGTTGGTAATCTAGCATGAGGGAACGTCTGTTTTTAAAACCAAAGTTTTCTAGATTGTATTTAAATAATTTGGATTAAAAAGGGCATTTTTTGCCAAATGTGCTGCTATTAGGAATTATAATACAATCATATTTTTCAACAATAATCCATTTCACTCAACTTAATAGTGTGAAACAGAACAAAAATCACAGTGTCACAGGAAACAAGCCTTCACTTATACTAATCATTTTTTAATACCAACATAGAGATAAAACTAAAACCAAAATTTACCAAACTAACCAAACTCGTGACATTTTTCTAAATTAGAGTCTGCTGTCAAACTACTTCCAGATGTTAATACAACAAACATTTGACTTTACAAGTCAGACATGAATAATGTATGGCATTCTAAAATGTGTGGCTCCACATAAATCACAGAGTCTTAGGGGTGTCACAATGTTAGACTTTATTTTGACAGTCTGTGTACAAATTTCTTTCGTTCATGTTTGTGTTCACATGGGTGGAACTGATGTACCAGAAAAGGGGTTATTTGTGTCTATTGTGTTCCTGAAGACAGGTGTAAATCACCCTACACCCTGAAAAACTATAATAATTACAGCATATAAAGAAATAAAAACAAATCTGAAACCCTCATTTGGCTTTTTTAAACCCCTAGCACCTTTAAAGTAAATAGTAACTTTAAAAAAAGAGAGATTGTGTGTTTGAGACTTACTGCAACAAGTTTATTTTACAAAAACAAGAACAGAAAATCTGTTATACTCTTGCACCTTTTCTTTGTTGAAGGAAATGATTTCTGAAGTATTTTGTGTGTTTGTGATTGAGTACTGGTCCTGCCTTTGTTATTTTCTTTGCTGAATTTTCCTTTCTCCACAACAACAGAATATGCAACCGTCTCAGTGCCTTACATCCAGGAGTGATAATGACCACAGAGTTTCGTCTCTGTGTGTGTTTTCTCTGAAGGAGCTGGTTCTACGCCATCTCATGACCTCCACAGCTCTGCAGTTCCTCACTAGCATATCCAGCGGACGAAGCGGTCAAAGAAAGTGGGTTTGTTCAGCATGCTGTAGTCATCCCCCCTGAAGATGGCTGACGTGTCGCCTAGTGACACCTTGTGTAGCACCTCCTCATCGGTGTCACTCCCCATGGCGATCACCGTAGGAATGCCCTCTGCTCTCTTCATGGCACTCACGCCCTCCTCCAGCTGCTCTGAGGCTGTGATGCCGTCAGTGATGAAAACAAACGCCACCTCCGCGTTGCGGCGTGACAACCGCCGGCCATCCTTCAAACACAGCGATGGGTGATCAGTTTAACACTTAGGGAAATCAAGACGTGGAAAAAGATTGTGTCCAGAAAGTCACACTTTTCAAAATATTCAACTTTTTTTTTTAGATATTAGCTTGTTTTCTCCTTTTTAACGGTGGTTGGATTTTTACAGTGAAAAAAGCAAAAAGAGAAGAAATTTGGTCAATCGCTGAGCTATGTTTTGGGGCCACCAACCATAAAACTGGTCTAAATAATTACTAAAATTATTTCACATAATTTTATGTATCAGAATTAGTGGTGGAGAGGTGACACAGTGACTGCCCTCATCCTTTGATCTGACTCTGAATCCTGAATCAAGTGTTTGCTCTTCTTCTGCCACAAACTGAGCAGGACTTTCAAGTGACTGCTTTTTATCTTGAAAATATATTTGGGTTTTTTTGTCAGTAAGTAAAGCAAATGTCAATTTACATAGTAAAAGTAAAAAAAATCTTCTGATTATGGCTGGTTTTGATAGTTTAAGATTATTGAGACTCTATTGTATTATTTATACAGATGAATATTAAATTTAAGGTACAATTTTGAAAATTAACTCATTGCTATGACTTAGGGGTGTCCAAACCATTTGCAAAGAGGCCCAGATTTGGCGATTAGGTGAACATTACTGTTAAAATGTTTAAAGACAATGCATCATTCTTTCCCAGTTAGCATGTCTTGTGTCGTAGTGTCTCTTAATATTGAACTCCTTGAAAACAGCCACAATCTCTTGACTTATTAGGCAGTAACAGATCTTTTGTATTCCACTGAAAATATCCCCCAATTTCCATGTGTCGCTGTCAACTATGATTTTTTAAATCTGCAGTCAAATTGTTAAAAATGAACTAGAAAGGGTTATGTAGGGTTGTGGCCTTTTGCATAATTTAGCCAACCACAATCAATAAATTATACACACAGTTTTTAGAAAGTGCTGGCGCTGCATATTATCGATTCTATGACAGGAACCAGGGGCCTGTAGGTCGCAAATGGCCTATTGGCTTAACTTTAGATATGCCTGCTATAGAGTATCGAGGGTCCTAGTTTTCTCTTTTTATATGTATCTTGGTTTAGTAAAGACATGAATGATAACTGCTTGGTGATTATTTAGTCACAGAACTGTGTCATACCTGTTTGATCACCAGGTTGTTGACAGCATAGATGATAGCACTGCCCAGAGCCGAAGAGGAATCCATGTAGTTCACATTGGCCAGTGAATCTGAGATGACGCCAAGCTCGTGAGTGAGCGGAAACTCCACCTTCTGTTCTACAGGGCTGCCGTACTGCAGCAAAGCCAAACGGGCTCTTCTGTCGTCTGTGGCGGTGTTGGCCAAGGTAAGACGGCGTGCCACGTTCTCGATGAACTCTTTGGCCCTGCGGTGGTTCTCCAAACCCATCCTCTCAGAACCATCCAGCAGGAAAACGATGTCCACTGGCCGCTGGACACAACTAGCTACTGCCGGCTCTGGAACAGATACACAAATGGATAGGATGGGATTAATGAGCTAAATCTGAAAAACTGATAGTCAAAAGTTTAAACTGAAAAAAAAAAAAAAAAACAATACTGTAACTTTTTGATTTGTCATTAATTTAAAGTCGTCATTTTTTATCAAGACAAAACAGTTTGAGTTTTCTACATCATATTTATTTTCTGTATTAAAAACTAGTATTTTACACAAAACAGTTTGTTTACATGAACTAGTTGCAGTCACAGATCTGATAATGTTTGGTTACTTTAACTTGTCAGGCCAAGCCACATGCAAAAGAGCATATGCACCAGAAGACAAAACAGCCTAGTTAATCAGTAAATCACACACAAGACCAACTTCTGACTGAGACACTGTGATATGCACGTCTAAAACCAGTCATTTTCCACATGGAATGGCTTGTTATACACAGAGTTGAAAAACATAAGGGTTGTAACCATGGATATGTGCAAAACAGGCAAAGAAATGAGTGATTCACTAAGCTTGTGATTCATAGTGGAAACGGTTCTTCATAATACAAACACTGTGCAAAAAGTTGCATGAATGGCTCCACAGTCGCCTCAAATGAAGGCGGGTTGCTCACTTTTCTATTTTTATGGTATTCCACTATGGTGGAAAAAATGATATGGATATGCTGGTAAAACACATTCTCTTTCAGATCACACTAAAAGTTCATTCAGAAATGACACATTTTCCCATCATACACCCTTTATTAAAAAGGCTGTTTTAGTCTACAACCCCTTGACTGTATATGAGAATTGGACAGAGGGACTCCTCAAGAAGCCAAAGTCCCTAAGACTTCTATTGAGAAACAAACACAGCTGTTACTCAGATATTCTATTTGTCAAAATAACCATTCTTGCTCTGCTACTTTTTAAAAAAAATGTTCTTAATAATCCACATTTTCTATTAAATGTTTTCTTTAGTGCAAGTTATTTAAGTTATAAGCTGGTCAATCAGATGTCTCAAAGATTGTTGTCTCACGTCGAATGTCCAAAACATTTTATTCTCCTGAGCCTGGTTTCTAATGGTAGGGGTGTGACCCTCCAACAAGCTCACTCATGATTGGTGATATCTGTTGCCATAGAAATATTGACTACGAGCGACTCGGACCTTACTACCTCACTGAATTTGTCTGGCTCTAGCATGGCCATGTCCGAATTGCACAAACATGGCAACTGAATTGACTACATTTTGTTGGAACTGGAAGAAAGCCATTTTCTGTGGGTGACGTCACAGTTGCTTGGTCCAGTTTTCATATACAGTCAATGCTAGAACCACACATCCCATCATGCAGTTCCTTTGCATGATCCCACATGGTGTATTGCACCTGCACAGGAAAATGAAATGCCTGATATGTTGATGAAAAAAAATAATTCTGCTGCATCTGTAATGGCTAGGTGGCGTGGTTAGCATATTAGCACTAGCAGAGCATCAGTGCTTTCTCTGGGTCTCCCATAATGTCTCCATAGACATATTTGAAGGAGTCGACGAACAGCTGGGTCCACTGCTGTCTGTCCGTTCCCTGGCTGAGTTTGGCTCTCTGGGCTGTGTACACCATGGTTGCTATGCCAACCCCATACTGCTGCTCGCTCAGGCCGTTCAGCATACTGGTCACACCCTCCAAAGAGGTGGGGACCAACGAGGGGCTGCCTTCTTCTGCCAGAGTCGTCCAGGGGGATGGGGCTAGCCCCATTTTGATGCCCCCACCTGCAACAAGCGGGTGGAATAACATTGTGGGCAGGGTCCCACAGACGCTTTTTTCAAAGCCATGCTGGAGCCACACCAGTTTGCTTTAAAATGATCCCTCACATCCTCTTGATCGCATAAGTACAACTGATAATAATGCTTAAAAAATATGGAGGGTGGATAAAACCACAGTTCACTAAACTCCTTTACATGTTTCAAAACACAGACATAGACATAGAAAAAAGACAATGTTGCAGTCAGCTTGCGGACATATTAATTTAAATGGAATCAAGCCAAAAAATCTGGTGCAGCAAGAAGAAGAAATATTCACGTGGAAGGTAAAACCAAATGAAGAAATCTTACCGGATTTGCATGGAAGATCGGGACATACGATGACAGGATCTGGCAAAATAAAAAAAAAACATCAATGAAACATGACCATAGATGATATTTCATAGTCCATTCAACAAACATGTTGCACACCAAGCCTGTCCATGGTGTTAATCTACCTGGGCAGAGCACAGTCTCAATCTTATCGATGAACTCCTCTGCAACAAGGTCGGCAAAGCGCCTCATTCCCGTCACCCTGCCTTCCCTCTGGCAGGCGATGCTGTTCAGATTCTCATTCTCCCCAATCTGATCAAACATGTCTCCAATACCGATGGCATTCACATCAACACTGGGATCTCTGTTCACATGCAGCAGAACATAGAAACTCAGAGACAAAAAAATAAATTCCTCCTCTGGCACAAGTTCAGTCTCAAAGTATAAGCTTACCTGCACAAGTAGGTGAGCAATGTGTCATTATCTCTCGGGTCAAAGCGTCCATCAGTAATGACCACCACGGTGACCTTGGCCTTAGCCCTCCGACTGTCCCTGATCAGGTTGTCGTAGGCATATTTCAGAGCAGATGGAGTCCATGTTCCTCCTGCAATCCACTCTAAACGTTTCACTTCCTCCTGGACAGCAGAGATGACACATCATTAGCAAAGACACACAATGCACTGCAGGTTTTGTTGCACTCTGCTACAAGTCATAACTGGCGTAAAAGCCCTCTGCTTTTCATTCATTTTACTTGACGACCTAAATGGGAGCCATTCAGTTAAGCACTAAAGATATACTATACTATAGATATATAAAAAGATATATATAAAGATATATAAAAGACTCTCGTTTATCTCTGAAAAGGATCAAAAATGTCCAACAAAACTGTATTTTAGCACAAGTAGCTTTCAATACTTAAACGCTACTTATGCTTGAGGGAAAAAAAACATGAAGCTTAAGTGCTAACAATGCTTTGAAAATTAAATCTTCTGCAAAACTGAATTTCAAAAGAGTTTCCATTGACTTGAAACCACATAAAAAGACATATTGCTTTTAGGAACATCAAAGTTAACACTATTAGTGAAATATATCTAACTAACACTCTCAACACTTATAAGGCACTGACTAAGCTTTTTTAAATTTTCTTTTTATCGACCTCATGAACCAACTTCTAAGCATTAAATTAACACAAAACAATGCATTTATACAAATACCTTAAACTGCTCTAGATTCTTTTTCTGAAACTGTAATTGGAGGACTAGAAAACAAAACAGTAGTTTGACAGTGTTTAAAGGATTTAAAATAAACATAAAAAAAACTTTAAAACAAACTCAAAAGATGTTCATTTTATGTAGTGTTCATCATTATTGTTCTAAAATGCTGTGCTACAAGTTGTACTAGAGTTAGGCTCTTCTGAAAAGACACAGGATTTACACTATGTCCACCATTCTCAGAAAAGATTACATGAAATTCTACTCTTATCTTATTGCATATTTTTGAATTCAACCAATTTTATTACTAAAAGTTTATTTCTGAAAAAAAAAAAAAACTTTTGGCGTCTGATTTAAGTTTCAGAATGCAACCAACAACGGTTTTTCTTCTTGAAAAATATGCAAACTGAACAGCATCTGTCAGTTTTTCTTTGATTCAAGTTTGAAGATGGAATTAAAATTTGATATCGCTGCACACAAACAAACAACAATAAAACATTTGGTTTAAAGTAAAAAAAAAAAAAATTCTCAGTGAGACCTTGAATGCAGCCAGGGAGTCGATCTTGGAGTCATTAAGGCTGATTGCCTGGAAGGTTCCACTGTGGCTGTACTGAACAACTCCAACCCTCGTGCCTGAGACAACAAGCAGTTATGTTAAAGGTTTAAAATTGTTGTAAATTTAGCCCACTGGAAAGGATTTGGGAAATTTTAACAGACATTTCTACCTGTCTCTGAGTCTGGGGATTTGGCAAAAGACCCCAATCTGCTGATTGTGTTGATGACAAAGTTTTTCTCCAGGGTGAAGTTGGTAAGACCCACAGATTCTGAGCTGTCAATTACGAAGACAATGTCCAGAGGTCCACAACGTTTCTCACAATCTGGAAAAGACATATGCAGCAAAAAAACAAACAAACAATCTGTTTATTTTTCAATCTATAATTTGCAGGTTGTGGGGAAAAATCTATTCGGCGATACATCACAACATCCATTTGACAGTATTTATATCGATTTAAAATGCTGTCAAGACGATATTCATTTAATTATTTATGGTCGTCCATCAGTGCCTGACTCTTGTTTTCCACTTAAACCCCCCACCGCTAAAAAAACACGGATTGTGGTGTTTTGTAGTGGGCTCAGATAAGAATGAGTGAAGCAGTGAAGCAGTGCACATGCGCAGCGGCTCGTGCATGGAGCACCAGCCAAAACCTCACAGCAATAGATTCTAGTTTAGCGACCTGAAATCCGTGTTGACTTCCACGTGGGAAGCACTGCAGGGCAGACGGTCATGTAACTAAAGCATCTTAGCCAGAATGTTAAAAAAAAAACAGCACTTAATTCCCTCAATCATACTTTTAGAACGTTATTGGTTAAGGTACATTCATTATATATTTATTATAATACTGAAAAATATTTTGTTGTGAAAAACAGACAATGTTGGCTGTTCGAAATATATTTTAAGTTACCAAAATGAAAGCACTATGAATTTTCTTGGGTAAAAGCAACTTTTATATGAGATACAATTGCTGTGATTAACGTTGTGATTATTAAATAAAATAAGTTTTACAATTTTATTACAGTGAAAGGTGTGTTGATATTTAGGTGAAATTTTTTCAAAGTCATACTCTTAAAAAAAAAAGAAAATGTGTTCCGATACAATATCGCAATATGTATCGTATTTTGTCACGCATATCAGGAAATGTATCTTATCGCCAGACTCTTGCCAAATACACACCCCTAATAATTTGATGCATGATGGTAAGGACACTTACCACAGCAGCCGCAGGTCTCTCTAATGTAGGTCATAACATCACATTCCTGCAGGGGGAAAAAAAAACACAATTGAACTATTATTATCTCTTTAGACAGAAAAATGTCTTTACTGTTAAACAAGATTTACTCACAGTGAGGCCCGGGTCTCCCTCTGGCCCAGGATCTCCCTGTAGAAAACAAAGTATGCTAAGTCAGATCTTTGCTGCTTGCCTTGGCAACGCGTGACCACTTTCAATGAAAATTATTTAAAAATTAAATTAAATTTAAATCACACTATCTGCCACACACCTAGGTGTATGAAATTTGTTCTCCGTATTTGACCCATCCCCTGAAGGAGCGGTGAGCTGCAGACACAGCCACGTTTGGGAACCATTTGGTGGATTTAACCCCCAATCCAACCCCTTAATGCTGAGTGTCAAGCTGGGAGGCATTGGGTCCCATTTTTAAAGTCTTTGGTATGACTCTGTATGTACACGTGTGTAAATGCATGTTTTCGGGTTTCTGCATTCAATACTCCCGCATTCATGTGTAGGTACCCTAGTTTCTACGACCATTTACAAAACATGATGGCAGTTGAACGCATGAAGTAAAACCAGTTGAACTTTGGCCAATCAGGGACTCAGATTTGGTAGTGACACAAGAGATGGCGTCCCCTTTTAATTCATGGAAGTGCCAAAATTGACCATGGAGGGGAAATCATTGATTATGTTTTGTGCGTGGCCGTACTTACAACAAGTTTTTCATGTGTCGTAACAGAACTGTGACAAAAAAAATCCTGGGGCAAGATTAGTGACATTTGCACCACTTTGACATTTCCCACTACATCTCTTCCAACTGCAGGCACATGCATTAGCATTGGGTAGCGACAGTCCAGTGTGAACACGTAAAAGTCAGGGTTTTTAATGCATGATCTCGCTTCAAATGCCCATAGCTCAAAAAACAGATTTTGTGAAATTTTTATATTTACGTCTCGCCCAGCTTCTCCTCTCTGTCCTCTGGGTCCTGGCTCCCCCATAGATCCAGGCTCCCCCTGATGAAAGCAGAGACATTAGCAACTTTTTAACTTAAACAAGAGACTGATAACATGTTTATTTTTTCAAAAGCCTCTTACTGGTTCTCCTGGACGTCCTTTATCTCCAGGTCCACCTTTTTGACCACACTCTCCTCGGCTGCCACGAGGTCCAGGATTGCCTTTCTCTCCCTTTTCACCCTGGAAATAAGCAAGCAAGTTTTGAAGTAAATAAATGTTCTACTACCCAGCTTTAAAACATCAGATGGGTTAAGTTTTTATACCGGAGGTCCTCTTGGTCCTGGATAGCCAAAGCCAGGTCTTCCAACGTCCCCCTGTGGAGGTAAAAATGTTTAGATGAAGACGTTGTGGGCTTCAGAACTGAATCTGACACAATAGGTTCTCACTTTTGGTCCAGGTGGTCCAGGTTCTCCTCTTGGTCCTGCATCACCAGGATCTCCTCTTGTCCCCTATGGTTTAGTCAAGGTTTTTGAGAAATCTGAATTAGGTCTGTCAAAGAGAACTCTTAAAGCAAACCCACTATAGCCTTTGCTTACATTCCTCCCAGGACCTCCTGGTTGCCCTGCTGCTCCCCTGGGACCTGGCAGGCCATTGTCTCCCTTTTAGTATATGAAAACAACAGCAGATGAGTGGGTAAAGTTCTCAGAGCCACATGTTAAAATCAAAATGAAATGAAATAATTCCTTCAACCTTTGACCCTTTGATTCCTGCTTCACCTGGAAGTCCTCTCAAGCCCTCAGGCCCCATTTCACCCTATAACACAGTAAAATTCAATCAGTAAAGTTCCTGGTGTCTTTGCAAAAAGTATTGCGATTGTAAATAGGAGGAAATACCTTTTCTCCCGTGGGACCTGGTGGCCCACGAGCCCCTTTCTTTCCATAGTCTCCTCTCCTTCCCTAGAAAATATTAATCATTGAGACCACAAAGATCATGGTTTTCATGCATTTAAACTTCCAGTTTCTGGAACTGCTCTCTTTTATCAAAAACAGTGGGGCAAAAAAGTATTTAGTCACCCACCAACTGTGGAATTTCTCCCACTCATAAGGTGAGAGAGGCCTGTAATCCAGAGCATTACACTGTCTGATTTTCAAAGAATTTATTTGTAAATTGTGGTGGAAAATAATTATTTGGTCAATAACAAAAGTTCAACTCTTTGCCCAGGCAGTGTGTTTGGGATCATTGTCATGCTGAAAGACCCAGCCATGTTTCGTCTACAATGCCCTGGCTTGTGGAAGGAGGTTTTCATTCGAAATCTGAGGACACATGGCCCCATTCATTCTTTCCTTTACATGGATCAGTCGTTCTAGTCCCTTTGCTGAAAAATAGCCCCAAAGCATGATGTTTCCACCCCCATGCTTTGCAGTAGGTATGGCGTTCTTTGGAGGCAACTCGTAACAATGTTTTAGTGATGCAGGAATATAAGTCAATTGATTATTCACTTCAAGATTGGAGTCATTCCCTAAGTTTCATCAGGTTTCTTCAAAGGTTCCTAAAAAGTCTAACTAATCCAAAATACATGAAGCCAGAATTCTCATAAAAAATTGCAGGACTGATCATTTATTTAAACCTTAAATTGCTCTTTGATGACCTCCTGTTGGAACATGAGATGCATTACATCCCACAGGGGGTGAAATTTTCTACAAAGTTCTCCAATCTCAGGGTTATTTAACCCTAGAGAACACCCAAAAATGTTTCTTCTAGGCTTTTAAAATTGATTTGACTTTTTTTTTTTTCATTTTGGGAAGCAAAAAATTATAGTTGCCAAAAAATATATAATAATTTTTTTTTTAAATAAAAATAAATAAATCGAAGAACCAGTCAAATTTGACCTTGTGGGAAGGGTTAAAAACAGCTCGACCACACCGTAACCTTTTGCTAATAGGTTACTCTGCAGCAGGAATCTATTTTTAAATCTCTTTGTCTGACTTAAAGACATGCATCCCATACCCAGTGCACAGCCCACAACACAAAGACACTATGCACACTTATGACATTTTTATTCTTTTGTGATACATACGCATGTTAAAGATATACGTTATTCATACGTAAGTGTTTCTTGCGTTCGTCATTCGTCGATATGCGCAGATGTCCGTCAAGGGTTTTGGCCGATGATTTTGAGCCGGTAAACATTTTTGGTCGGTTGAAAATGACGCAGTTTATGCTTATTTTATGAAGTTTATATGCAGTTATTATGTATTTTTGCAAAATGCGAACGCCAGTTTGTGGCTTTCCACGACCGTTCCACGTATTTCCATGTATGTCTAACGGACCTTTCACACATGTAAAACTAATGTAGCATTTCATATCACATATCACTTTAAAATTACGTACTTGATACACGAATCACGAATAAATTGCACATTAAAGTGCAGTAATCCCACACAGTTCGTGTTCTACGTAGATTTACGTGGTCTTTGCGTGGTTTATTCATACTTCTTCCATGGTTTTCACATGGTTCATTTGGGATTCATCAGTGAAAATTACACATTAAGACCACAACCTTTTTCACTCTTTCCACATATATTTACTTGTGACCAATTTTCATCCATGCAATTTACTCAAAATGTACGTAGTGGCTGTGTGTCACGGCCTTGAACATGGCATTAAAGGGAAGTCCTGAGTTTATGTTTGTTATGTTTTTTGTTTTCTCTGTACTATAGGCAGGACCGTCATACAACAATGGTTAGAAAACGATACATCATGTTTTACAATAACTAATGAAAATAATAGAAACTGGAACAAAAATACGATGGCACACTATTTGGATAAAATAGATAAATCAGAAGTTCTTACAGGCTCGCCTCTGACTCCATTACGCCCTCTTTCCCCCTAAAAAAACATAGAAATGAGCCATTAGCTGCAGGTGAATGGAAATATACAGTATGTCAATCAATTCGTCTGTTGTACACATCTTACCCGCCTCCCTTTTTGCCCAGGTAAACCAGGTGATCCTGGACTTCCTCTCTCCCCCTGTAGGTGAGAACCAGAGTTGCAAACTACCGTTTGAAGATCTGACGTTTTGGAAGATTTTTGTCTAATACTCAGTTAGCGAACCAGTTTTCCTGGTTTACCTTTGGTCCAGCAGCTCCAGATTCTCCAGGCGGACCAGATCTTCCGGGGCGTCCAGAATCCCCCTGGAGATTATAGCACATTTATAGCCCATAACCAGCACAGATGAGGAATTGTGTTGCAACAGACTGCTGTACCTTGTCTCCATCAGTTCCTAGTGGGCCGCGCTCGCCAACGTCTCCAGGGTGACCATCAGGACCCTACCAACCAATTAATTACCCCATGACCACATCTTTAAATAACCACAATGTTTAAGAAAAATCCCAATAGTTTGGGTTAAATTTAACATCATACTCTGTCTCCCGAGTCTCCTTTGCACCCTGGAGCTCCAATCCGTCCGATTTTACCCTAAAACCAAGACATTCAAGTTTAATTATGTGTAAATAAGACCTAATAGCATTTTCATTTAGCAGAATAATGCAAAAACAAAACATGAACCTTTTGTCCGTCTGTACCGTTGCGCCCCGCAATACCAGCAACACCCTAAATAACAAGGAAAGGGCAAAATTAATGAAAGATCAGCACAGCGTCAAATGACATTAAAACCAAATTTATAGAAAGAAAAAACGTACCTTTTTTCCTTGACTGCCCATCTCACCCTGTGGTCAGACAGACACAAATGCTTCTGAATTAGGATTATGTTCACTTTTTATGAATGTTAAGTCTTTGTTGTTAAAAAACCCTTAATGAATGCTAAAAACTGCATTTATGGATAAAGGTTTAAATCCACTTCTATCTGGAAGTCTTACCTTGTCTCCCATTTGACCTGGTTCTCCCTACAGTGAGAAAAAGAGAAAATATTTATGAAAAGAATGGAATCAATTATTAAAGGTTCTAGGTCCAAATGTAAACAGCATAAAAAAAAGACATACAGAAAACATCAAAAATAAAATGGATAAAAAGTCCAAATCATAGCTAATGCTGGTGTTTGGTGTCTTACTTTGATACCAGGTTGACCAATAGGACCTTCAATACCAGGGTCTCCTGGACGACCCCTTTCTCCTTTTTGTCCTGGCTGACCAATGTCTCCTTTTGCTCCCTGCAGTCGATAAGGAGTTAACATCAGTCGGAGCCGAGGTGAGTGATGTGTTCGGACGAAGGTGTAAAACTCACTTTCTGTCCTCTGTGGCCTTTTGGACCAGGAGGACCGTCTGTCTCCAGACAGGACACTTTGTAACACTGGAGTATGGAGGACACACACACACAAACGATCAATTATGATACTAAACATTGTTACTAACACAACCAAATTATTTCAAAATAATAAATAAATTCGATTTAAAAAAATAAATTAAATTCAAAAGAAAAAGTAGTTGGGACTCTTTGATACATTAAAAAGCACTAGAATGGATTCTAATCAAAACAATCAGAATATCAGTTATCATTTACAAGCAGCAATGTTTTAGACTTTCTGGAATTAAAGGCAACTTGACAATTTGATACTAAAAGGTATCATAGTAGTTGTAGAAGTTATGAAATGCCATGGTGTATGAGGTTCCATTTGTGCCAAAAATATCAAAATGTGTTTTTGCGTCTACTGTTATGTCTTTGGTCCATTGTCTATGTCTACTGGTGTGCTACTTTTTCATAACTTTAAAATGTGAAAATGGTTTGTTTTTAGTTCCAAGCTGAAAAATGTGAAATATTTGATTTTACGATACCACTAACTGCCTGTCAAGTTAAAAAGAAAAACAGTCCCTGACTAAAGATTCTTGTTCCATGAACAGATCCCTGAGGAACACCACGGGTAAAAAAGGTGAGGAGGAATAAGTGGAGTTCCCCATTCCTATTCCATCTACAAGATGGAAAAGACCTAAATTGCTTTTTTTGGGTCTCACCTCTGTATATGCCACTTGTTTCTGTGAAGACAAAGGAGAGGAGCAAAGTGTAAGTGGACAGCTCAACAACTCTGTTTTGTTTTGTTTGCTTTAAGTCCGTGTTTTACCATTGTCTTGATGATGCGCTCGATGGTCTGGACGTGAATTCTGGCTCCAGAGCTCAAATCCACAGCCATGAACTTATCCCTGTAGACAGAGGCTGGCGAGGAGGCAATCTCCCTCAAACCGGTCTCATCGATGTTCGTAGATGATGCAACTGCAAATATCCGGATGCCCTTATCACGGGCCTCCTCCGCAGCCACTTTGATGCCTCGACAAGGGTTTCCAGTCACGTGGCCATCGGTGATGACTACAGCAAAACGAAGAGCTGAGGGGCTGGAGGGAAACTGATCCATCTCCTCAGACATCTTTTTCAGGGCACAGTCGATGTAAGTGCCCTTGCCCAAATATTGGATCGGTTTGAGACTCTGGAAAAAGGGAAAATTAGATACTTGTCAAAGCTTTAGAAATGTCTAAACTATGGGTCTCACAGAGATGGAGCAGCTTGTGACAAATGAACAAAGCTCCTGGGATTTATTTAGACATTTGTGTGAACGCTGGGATAAATTGACCGTGCAAACTTTATGCAACCTGAAACCCTTCAAGCCTAAATGTATTTCCTATTGTAAAAACACATTTGCTACAGCGTTTTTTTCTGTTTAAGGTGATGCTAAATTAAGTGGAGTCATTGAATATTTGGTATGTTGCAAAATAGTGACACACAGCATGAAGGGGTTCATTCTGTGTGAATCCATATAATCTTTGCTGTTGCACTGTGTGTCCTCAAACTGCCGTGTATTCAACTCATTAGTTGCAAAAAAGTGAGACAACAGAATCAGGTAATTATGAATACAACTGCAAAAACATTAAAATAATAACAGAGTTTTCAATTTTTTGCTACGAGAGGAACTAATGTATAAAACAGCAGCCTTTAGGTTTAACTCAACTCCATATTCTTGATCTTTTTAGCTGCAGGCTCGGCCAAACCCGTGACCCCGATGGAGAAAGCGGGTTAAGAAAATGGATGCTCACATTAAGGAAATCAGTATTAGGTCCTATGCGGCTGATAATTCTTTGTGTCTGGGAAAAGTGAAGTCCTCCGGTGTTCCACTTGACTTGTACAACGCCTCTGAGTTCTTCATTTTGCATGCGTTTTACCAGCTCTGCAGTGAAGCTCTGCAACAAGAAGACAAAAACACACCATGGATTAGATGCAAATATGAGAGTTTTATTTTAGTTGAAGTTAAAAACCTAAATAGCTGAGGAAGGATGGTCCTCAGACGCTGGAACCAGACTGAACTATAGCATCATGTAAATAAATTGAAAACATTTTTGATGCAGATGTAACAACATACAGTTGTTGCCTGTTAATATAAATAATGACATTTCCTTTACAATTATTCATCAGCACACAAAATCCTAAGTCCCACTCTAATCATTCTTTGATCTATTGCAAATATGTTCCCAGTGGTCTTCTAATTAAGAATTTGCCATTTTCAAAAAAAAAAAAAGTTGTGTCCACACAGTTTCTGCAAAGTGGCAGCAGTTCATTAGAAATTTGCCTCTGAGTTGTGGACGGGACTGTTGGCACGGAGCAAGCCCGCCCCCGTTCCCCTCCCTGTTGCTGAAAGCTTAGAGCAGGGAGCTTGTGGCCCACCCTGCATATTTTTGGTGCCACAAATATGATTGGTATTTTGTCATCTGCTCCCGATTCACAACAATCTGAACAAAAAGAATACTAAGTTTAAAGTGTTAGAGGAAGGGGTCATCTCAAAACCCTGATCAAAAATGGAAATAGAAATTGTACGAATGTTAAAAAACTCTGCAAATAGTGGGACCGATAAAGCTTAATTTATCAGATTTTGCTTGACCAAAAAAAAATTAGTGAGTTACTTTATATATTTAAAGCTCAAAGTCAAATTGCAGTGAAGTTATTCTTCAGAAAGCACATTTGGAAATCTTCGAAAAGGGTTTTAATGAAATTAGAGGATTTATAACTTGTTTTTATGAATATAATGACCGAAAATGTTCAATGAAAACACAACTAAATAATAAAAGTAAAAAGCTGTGACAAGCTCTTTGCATCTAACAAAGTACCTTTTGTAATTGTGTCTTTTTATATTTATTTATTTTATTTATATTTATTTTACATTTATTTTTCTGCATGCTTGCACCAGGGTCTGTTTATTTGTGTTGTAACATAACACATAAATGTAATATATTGCATATTTGGGAATGAATAGATTTTGAATCTCTTAAATCTTTGTTTCTAACATTTTTGTCCTCATGTTTTCATTACATAAAGCAACATGTAAACATGCGCATTGTAAAAACTGCTGTGCTGCACTTACTAAGAATTGTGGGACTGAATTGTTGCTCGTCTTTTACAAGAGGTTTTAATTTGAAAATCATCAGTTTAGGCAGTGGCAAACATTTTGTTTCAGTTAGACCGGCATGGTTTGAATTCTGTTCATTGTTCTATTATCCCAGAATACCTTTAAGATTTAATGTATTTCAGTTGTTCTCCTAAATTCACAGCAGTTTTCATTGTTTTTGTGATTTTCTTCATTGCTTTCATCTCTACTTTGTGGATCTATTTGCATCACCAGGGGGGAAAAAAACGTAGCACCTCAAACATTTCTGGAACAGGTATTGTAGAAAAAAAACAGTCTATAATAAAAAAAAGAGTAAAAGTATAAAGGTTGTGGAACCTTGATGCTCTCCACCAGCGCTCCTGGGGGGGACTCCTGCAGGGCGATGGTCTCAGATGTGTCTATGGTGAAGTAAACGTCTATGGGACATTCATTCTTCCCTAGACAGAACAAGAAAGCAAACAAATCAGCAACTCTGTGGATGAATAAAAAATGCTGGTGCGTTTCACGTCGGCTGCACTCACGGCTGCATTCTGCTTTCTGAGCGCGAGTCAGGGCTCCAAAAAAAAGACAGAGAATGAAGGCCTCCAACCCAGGCATCCTTCTTCTCTCCTGTCTGCCTCAAAAACAAACAAAAGAAAAGGTAACGATGCTTTCTGTATGAAAGTATGAAAATGGAGGTGTAATCTGAAAGGGTTTACATGGAACAGTGTCATATTTCATATTTCATGGAGTGTTTGGAGATATAAATACAAATGTAATTTAAAAAACATGTACTTTAATTTGAAGAAAATTATCATGAAACCTCAGCAAGATGAAAATCATGATAAATCAGAAAAGGAAAATGCACAACCACTTATAGCACAAATAATGCTATTGAATGCTACATTGTTTTGTTATCTACATTTTCTCCATCACACATGAAGCAGATTAAAACTGCTGACATATATCAAATAAGAACTGGCAAAACTGCATTATGGATGGATGGATGGATGGATGGATGGATGGATGGATGGATGGATGGATGGATGGATGGATGGATGGATGGATGGATGGATAGATGGATAGATAGATAGATAGATAGATAGATAGATAGATAGATAGATAGATAGATAGATAGATAGATAGATAGATAGATAGAAAACATTGTTAAAACACATGATAATTTAGCCCCAAAACACCCCAAACCCAACAAGATGAATTGAAATTGATTTAAAAACGACCATCTCATAGAAAATAGGAATGTCGAGTGAGTTTCTGAAATTAGGCACTGTTCATTTACTCGTGTCCGTGAACTGAAACCCACAGAGCAGCTTTTTGTTTTGCATTTATTCATTCATCGATACTTAAATCTTGGAGATTGAGCTATACTTTTGGAATAAGTGATGTTGTGTCTGCCACCGTCGAACAGGAAAATGAGTTCTGACTTCTTTTTTAATTTAACAATTTCCTATTGTGGGATAAATGAAGTAACATTTATTTATTTATATTCACTACATTTGTATATTTTTATTGTTGGACCAGATGGAAAAGAAGAGAGAGAAAGAAAAGAAGTGGGATGTTAGAGATGGGGGATAAGGGTAATAAGGAAAGAGGGGGATAGAAGGGGGTAAAGGGGGTTTGGAGGATGATTATTACTGAAGTGGGGGGGGGGTGAATCACAAAACAACCAAATGCTGGAAGTTTATCATCATTTCTGTCAGTTGTAGATGTTAGTCAAAAAAGGCGTGGCTTGCCCCCACACACACTCAAATGTTACAGACATACGTATTTGCTCCAAAAATCTTAACATGCAAACATGTCAACATGTACACAATACGACTACAGTTCACACACACACTTATGCATACAAACCAATTTATATAACGCGTTTCATTCTGTCATACACTTGATTTGTGTAAAGGTGAGCTGACACCTGTGTACAGGTGAGTGTTTATGTTCCACTGTGGTGGACGATGGAATGTAAAGGGAGGGAGAGTGCTCGGTCATCCCCACCCAACGCCAAGGAGCAGGGGGGGCACAGACACACGCACAGTGCAAGTTCAGCCTAGCCAGAAGTATGATCCTCCCACCATGTCAGGGGGCCCAACACAGGGCCTCACCCCCAGAGAGCCCCTTCCCAGCCCCAGACAAGCAGCCCACCACCACCCGGGAGATCTAAGCATCCCCCAACCCCAGGCACAAACCAGAACCCCCCAAGGGAGACCCACCCCACGCTCCAGGCAACCATCCGCCAATCAAGGAGGAGGTCCGGGAGAGAGCAACGCAGGGGCCTCCCACCCCCCATCCAAGAGGAGAACGCCCAAGAGAAGTGGGGGTCCCACATGGGCCAACCAGGCTCACCCACTGTAGGAATTTTGGAGAGGTGCAGCGCTCAAGTGCAAGGACTACAACCCACACCACAGTGACAGGGACACCCCCAGGCTCAGATCAGAGGTCCCACCTTCCTTGTGTAATGTATGTGTGTGGGTCGGTGTTGGAGTATATGTTTGTGGCACAAAATATGTGTGTAATAAAGGGCGCAGTTAAAATTGGTAGGTAGGGCACTGAGAGGACATCTACTGATTGCTTTTTATTGTTATTCATTAAATCTGCCTTAAATCTTGGAATTAAGCAGCTTGTCTTAGAATAAGTAATGTTGTGTCTGCCGGCTGTCCAGAACAGGAAGACGAGTTCTTGACTTCCCTATCTCCCCTCAGACTGTGAGAAAGCTCCTTCTTAAACCCAAACTGTTTACAAAATCTTAAATTAATTTACAGAGTATACTTTTTTGTTCAAGTTTGTTTTTTCCCCAAATTCTTTTTACAGAAAGAACTTTCATTCTTTTTATTCAGCACCTTTCTGAAGAAGAACCATCCATGGTGCACCCCACTCTATGCCGACTGTGGCAGGGATAGGCTCCAACAACCCTGTGACCCTGAAAGGGATTGAATGGGTTTGGAAAATGGATGGATTTTATGGAATATTTTCTAGGAGTGTTGCGACAGTGACAGGTACATGCATGAAAATTTTGTTAGATGTATGTGCACAAACGTGGAACGGTAGTGGAATGCCACCAATTTGTGAATGCATCTTGCAAAAATCACGCACAATCAGGCAACATTTACAGAATAGTTGTACATAAACTATGTAAAATTCGCATAAACTGCAAAATTCTCAACAACCCAAAATTTTGAACAGCTCAAAACCAAATTTCCTGTCGATGGACATCTACGCATATCGATTAAGGACGAACAAAAGAAACACTTGTGATTTACGTATATCACTCATATTTCACAAAAGACCAAAATTTCATACAAGAAAAATGAGCGAAATGTTCACATAGGTGTTCATTAATAGGGATCCAAAATTCATGACTTGATCAGGAAGACACTCCTCTGCCAGAACCCGGAAGTTTACTTGTTGGATTATGAAATTCATGTTTACTGTGACAGGTTTCATATTTTTCAGTTTTTGTCTCTTTTAAATTGAGTTGAACTAACTTTGGTTAAACTAACTAATACATCAGATCGTCTACTTTTGTCTAAATATCTTTGCTAAAGCTCGGCAGGTATTTTGAGGAACAAACGTCTTTCTTTCGTTTTTTTTTGGTGTTAAACACGGAAAAAAAAAGCTTTCTGTGAACATTTGTTTCAGACTTCTCCCAGTTTCCATACAGTTTCCTTAAAAACTCAACCAAAAATGTAAAACTGTTTCTAACAGATCACTGAGATCACTGGCAAAATGTCATGAAGCTGAACAGACTGTTTGTAGAAGCAGAAAGAATGTTATTTGGTTTAAAAAGACCTTAATGACATTAAAGAAAATCTGACGAGGCGTCTGTTTACATCTTTGTAAAGGACTAGACTTTTTCTTAGAAAGTTTGTGACATTGTGGGTCCGATCTTTTCTCCAGAATTCCAGTCATTTTCATGACATCACATCATATTTGAAATGACTTTACCTTACATCTGAGACAAACTGGCATCAAGTGCCAAAAAATGTGTGTCACTGGGGAGAGGACATCCCACTTACTGATGCTATGATGAGGTAGGTGGAGTTAATTTTATGTTTGTAGGGTTTTTCTCTGCTAAAATTATCCAGAATCCCTTTGGATTGGGAGCTCTAATCAAATCCAAGAAAATCAGTATCAACATCAACCACAGAGCATAACCTGACTGTATATGCCTTCTGCATCCAGCTAAGCAATTAACACAAAAAAACGACAGCAAAATCCTCCAAGACAATCAAATGTTGACTTTTCTGAAGGTAAAATTGAAAAGGTTTTGCTGTAAAACCTCACAGTCTGACCTTTGTATTGGATTAACAATAAAAAATATATACTTATGCATAAGGGAATATAAAATGTCAAGAGTTTTTGACTCCGTACACTTTCATGAGTAAGGCACCACAGTTTGCTGCCCTCTAGCGGACAGGCTGCAAACTCCAGATTTTGCGCTCCTGCAGAAATTCCCACTAATTTCCACAGCAGACAGAACAGAAGTATTGAACAGGGGAGATGCTGTAGCCTTAGTGTTTCATATTTAATGCAACACCCTCTAAAATGACAGATGGAAGAAGCCAGAATGAACAAAAAAGGGAGTTTGTGGAATTTCATTAGAGCTGTTCAGTCAAAAACGAATCCGGTGGAAGTTTAGGTTTCCGTAAGAACACATGATGGATTTAGAAAAATAAATAATAGAAGAAGAGCTGCAAGGAAGACAGGAGTGAAACAGAGACGTGCAAAAACTTGTGTGTAAAGCGCACCTTACCAAACCTCTTTGCAATCTCAAACCGTTGTAAGCAGCTGCTCCACAGGTGATTATCTTTTCATCTCAAGAGGGGACATGAATTAAGAAAAGGGGGATGAGGTGGCAGACGAAGGGAAAGGAAGCCCTGGATGCGCCTTAACTTGAGCCGTCCGATCTCACCCTTGTCCCGGTCCAGACCCAGCGACGAGTCCTGATCCCTCCCCCTCCTCCTCGTCCGTGCGCGCCGCTCTCCGCTTGGGGGCGCCCTGCCTCCGCTGGAGCTTGCGTGTGCGCGCGCACGTGCAACAGTGCTGCTGCTGGGGCCATCCGTCAGGAGGGTAGATGCCAAAAGCACAGCTGGATTCCGTCAGTGAGGAATTGAACTCCGCATTTTAATGTCCGCGAAAGTGACCGCTCCGTGGATGCGGCCTCGCCGGGGGCGCGCGGGAGCGTGCGCGTGCCAAAACCAAACATTTAACATTCACTTTAGCTCACCTCAGACATGTGGAGGAGCAGAATGAAATAGAACTGTGTAAAGAAACCTCCAGCACACTCTCAAAAACACATGGACATGTGGAAGAGCATCTGGAGGTCTGTTTGTGATTAGAAATCTGACCCAGAGAAGTTTATAGTCAATGTAAACACTCACAGCCTGTTCACCAGTGTGTTTATACGTTTGTAGGTGTTCCACATATCAATTTGCCTATTTGAATGTTTTACAAGAGATGGAAAGCATCAATTTTTTTCGTCTTTTTAAAGAGATCCATTTAAGTCTGGTGAGTATACAGTAATAATATGTCATGTAGAGGTCAAAAGGTCAATGATAGATAGGTCAGTAACTGGCTGCTTTTGCATAAACACTTCACACCTTTATTTGATTTGGCCCACTTTCACTGATGAAAGTCTGAGGAGTGTACCAAACTGAGCAAGAAACATAACCTGTCATGATGGATGCTCATTTGAACGCGGTATTACCTAAAAGAGAAATGTGCCCTAAGGAGACGACTACATCGAACTAATTCACTTATGCTTCTTGGTTTGATGCACGGTCTGTTTCAATTCACACTGAGGTGAACTGCACCAGTGTCCATTTCCAACGGAACTGGTACTTAATTCTTAGGCAAACAAAGGCTCAACTATTTTTTTGTTAGTGGTTTGTTGGTGCAGGTTAAGTGTTTCATACTTTTAAACAAAGTGGCTGATCTGAGGAAACGAGCTCCAAAAGTGACAAACCATGTTTCTCCCATAAGGTTTCCTGCTGTGTTCTCCACCAAAATATGGACTTGAACAGCAGATGTGGGCTGCTGCACTTCCTGACTGACCTCATTTTCATAAAGAGCTCCGTTTAAGGTGCCAATCAAAGATAACAAACTGAAATGAATAGACTGTCAGTTGAAAGATGAAAAGTTAGGAACAAGTGCCTGAAGTCTCACTCTGACGACCCCCCTTCCTTTGCTGAGAGCTCTGTTTAGGCGAAGGAGCTAGCTTGTGGCCTGCATTTTTTTCCGTCTGCTCCTGATTCAGAACGATTTGAATAAAGGAGTACTTAGAAATGCAATTTCAAGCTTCATTTTATATGTCCTCCATCAGAGAAAGAAAGAGAGAAAGTCTTTGACATTATCCATTCTAATTTAGAAACAAAACAGCTTCTAGTTGAAGCATTAAAATGGATGTGAAGAACCGAAACCCTGTGAGCAGAGGGAAAAATTTAGGGCAGGACTGTAACGAAGGAAGACTTTTCTGCTCTTTTTCTTATTTACAGCAAGATTTCAACACAGAGTGGCCCTTCTCTCCCTTTTGGGCCCACAAGAGTAAAGAATTCCTGCCAATTTCTGGCTGTTGGTTTCATGTTGTATTTTCTGTGGCACACAGGTTGTTTTGAACTCATCATGGTGGTGAAACAGGGTTTCATATTGAAGGAAACAGTATTTTTTAAGCACGAACCTTTAAAATGAATCTTTTTCATTTCCATCTCCTATAAAGGAGGCGCTTGTAGAAGATAGTAGAAAATGGTGTTAATTGTGAAATAGTAACTTTTTTTTCTTTATCTGAAGGTGATGTGGGTTTAAGTTGAGGTGTGGTCTGAGGTAAAACAGTGAGCATCACATGTCATCATGAAAAGAAGTCCTGAGACCTCAAAGATGATGATGAGAAGGAGACCAGCTGCTGACCAGACTTGATCTTGCGATGTGATTCTCTGTGTTCTCGGCTGGGAAAGGTTTTTCCTTAAAAAGAGAGAGAGAGACGGTTGACTGCAGAAATATGTTTCTTTGTGATGAACGGATGAAGAGGAGGAGTGAGCCGAGAGTAGGGGGTTGTTCTGTGTTCTGGTCTCCCTTCAAACTGTGAGTCATAGAATAGGAATGACCGTCCTCCAAATAAAAAAAAGAACAGAACCCGACTTTGCCTCTTTACATTGCCACCCTCTCGCTTCCTCACACATCTTTCTTTCATTTTTATTTTAGTCTCCTACAAAGAGCAAAAGAAGCATTTTAGTCCGATTCCTGCATAATTGGATCCAGAATTTTAAACAGCTCCACACTCCAGCTGTGGTTCATAAATGCAGAAAAAAGCTCATTTTGTGCAAACCTAAACAAAAGAAACTCAGCTAAACATACCGGGCAGAACTTGAAAGAAATTATAGCACAAATCTATTTATCCTAGAGAAAGATGTAAAGTAAACACTAGACCCTGTGCTGCTCTGTGACAGGGATAGTGAAAGAGATCCTTCCCAGCACAGCTTTACAATTCAAGAAGAAGAATCTAAGAAGGAAATACCAAGAAATTACAATAAACATTAGATAAGTTTAAACCCATCCCCTTTTTATTCTTCAATTTTTCTCCAGATGTACTTCATTTCAGACAGAACAGCTGGGAGTTGTTATCTTGCTGCATCACACGCACACATGCACACACATTCACAGACAAGACTGTTCTATCAACCCTTTTTATAGTCAAGTCTGTGCCTTCAATTCATGCAACTTCCAGCGAGTTCAACTCAAAACAGGGACTTTCAAATCTAAAAGTAAAATGTTGCTCAAATCCAAAAGCTCCAGCTTTATCAAACCACAGGAAAAGGGAAATTGCAAGAAAAAAAAATGCAAAAAAAAAGCCAAAAGAAAAATACAACAAAAAAGGTTTCCTTCACTGAAACATACATTGATTACATGGAAATACACCAACGTTCAGGAAGATACACCCATGCTAATGTACAGTATGCAAACAAACAATCGGAGGAAAATGCCCTGATAAGTGCAGCTTTGGCTTTGAACCTATAAGAGGTTCAGCCACAGGAAGTGATGCATCAGTACGCACACAAGAGACACACATCCAAGCTCAACTCAGTGAGCCAAAAATCACAGAAACAGAAAGCAATATTTAATGCAAAACATGTGACCTACAAGAGACACAGAGCCTAGCTCAACTCAGTGAGCCAAAAATCACAGAAAAAGAAAGCAATATTTAATGCAAAACATGTGACCAATTGAGCAAGAGAGAAGAAAATAACTGGAAGGCTTGTGCTGCTGAACAATCCATCATTTATATACTAAACAATAAAAAAGGTTGTTTACAATGATTTCAAGCTAATTTCTGCAAAAAAAAAAAATGCATTCCACTTAAAGGTTACAGGTCAGCTCAGCTGCAGCATGACAAGTCCAGTGCGTTGCTTAAGGGCACTTCAACAGGTAGGTACTTGCTGAACAGTACTTTCACAGTCTGGACTAAAAAGCTTCAGATATGCATGAAGTCAAAGAAACATCATGTAACTGCAGAAAAAAGACATTCTACTTTTTTATCCGTGTGTCAAATTTTTCATCTGACCTCGAGAACATAATTATGGTAATGTAATTCACCAAAACTGGGTTCATCTACGGACACAGAGTTTATGGAATGCTTGGTTTTTCTCTTCCTAGTTTTGTCAGTTTTTGCAGCTCCAACAGAGAGGATGAGGTTCTTCTACATACAGACACCCCAGAACTGTACTGTACTAACGTACAGAAGCTGTTCTTTTTGGATCTCCCTTAATATCTGAGCAAAAACAACAGAAGTATTGTTTCCTCTGAAGAACCAGGATTCAGCGTTCACCGCTAGATATTAAAGCCCCACTCCATTGAAAACTGTGTTTTTAGTGTTTGAAACATGTTCTCATGGACATATGTAAAGAAATTCAAGCTTGAAATTGCATCATTTAGTATTGCTTTATTCAAATAATTGTGAATCATGGGGCAGGCGCAACAACAACATTGGAAAAACCGTGACGCAAAAACTCCATTGGAAAAATTGTGATGCACAAGTTACTATAGCAAACCACCATCTTCCTGCTCCTCTCCATTATGATGCCTGCACTTTTACACAAATAGATCCATGTACGTCTTTGTTTTTGTCGTCTGAGCTGGCATCTGGCTCAAAACTGTACTGCTAGATAGTTTTTCTTGCACTGGTAAAGTTATATTTGGATAGTAAGGGGCTGTAAGCTGGCGGGAGAGTGTATAAACAGATGGATGATGGGAAATGAGGATGGGCTTACTCCATGCCAAGAGTTATAGGGGTATTAGAAAAAAATTGATTCTGTAATACAGTATATCGCAACAGTTCATTGGGCTATACTTGTATTGATTATAAATGCTGTCAGGACGGTATTTGTTTAATTATTTATGAGCGTCCTATGGAAGCATTTTTGTAGCATAATTAAAAGTTAAAGTCAATACCATTTTCACAAGGATTCACAAAGCATTTTGAAGGATCGCTTTTTCATTTTCATTTTGAAAATGGTATTGACATTTATTCATAATTATGCTACACAAATGCTTCCATACAACAGCATGAAGGAAATTGATTGACAATGGTCAAAAGCTAATCAAGATGCAGAGACACAATTCACTGTAAAAAATAAAAGTATATAAAATTCTGCAAAACTGCATATGAGGAACCTCATTATGGCGAGGGAGTGCTGCAATAAGATATTTATATTTTCCAAGAACAAGATATAAAGCATTGTGAGCAAAAATATAAAAAACTTTTTTTTTTTCAAATTAGACTGCAACTTTATTGTAAAATCAGACCATTGTAAATTAGAGGAAAACAAGACTGATGTTTTTAGGAACAAAAGCCTCCTCGCTTTGAGAACTGCTTGGTTTAAGCCAAAATGAAATCCCCACACCATTTGAAAATGGTTTAATTCTGGAGACGATTGGCATTTTCCATGTGGGTTTAACACACTCTGTGTGTAAATACCTTTTTCTTTGTATACCTACAGCTTCCAAGTGTCAGTATGTGTGAACAAAATACCAGGCAGACATATTAGTGTGGCAACCTTTATTGAAGGAGCTCTTACAACTCTTTTTGGATTTGTGCATTCCCAGCTCCAAACATCTCGAGAGGCTGGTTCAAGGATGTATAGCACCACAGGTGACAAGACAATTCAGTTTCTGTCTAAACCACTGATGACAAATTTAAAAAAAGAAATCATGCAACATCATGTGAAAAAATATTGTTTGGACATGAAGCTAGGCTATGGTTGACGTAAGTCTTAAAATGGTATTGACAAAGTCTTGAATATGGCTATGCAAAACGGCTTGGACCTAAATGTCCAAATAAGGAACGGTGCCTAGGAGTGTGTGTGTATTAAGGGGTCATAAGCCACTTTACATTTTTTTCCCCAAGTTTAAACCTTGACAGATGTTTTCCTACCTCATAAATGAAGAACAAATATGTGTCTACATACTCGTTTGTGTATGGTTGTGGGGACAAACCTCTGGAAACCCTAAATGAGTGTGAGGAACACTTGAGATTGAGGGAACATTTTGCCCTGTTTTTCCAAATATTTTTGAGTGTTATGGCTTGGTTATTAGAGCTAGAGCAGAGTTAGAGTCTGTGTTAAGCAGTCGTTTTGGAGTAGGTTGGAGTAAACGGCTAGGAACTGCACTGCATCAACTGCAACCCTCACAACCAGAGACAGACTCGTGCGTCTGTATAAGCATGCATGTCCTTGTGTTTTGAGTGAAGCCTCTCTGCAGCACCACTGACAAAAAGCAGGTTTCTGTCATTCTGAACCCTGAACAAGTGTTTATGGAACAACCTAGCAAGTATTCACACACACACGCACACACAGATGTACACATCTGGGATGTTCATGGACACAGACACAAACAATTTGGGGCCCGCCGTCTTTATTGATACCATCTAATGTACTGATGAGTTTGTCTTTTAATGTCTGCCTGATGTCACATCCTGACTTCAGTGCTGTGTTGGCGATCTAACAATGTTTAAAACAAAACAAAAAAACAAAAAAGAGACAACATTCAGAAAGGAGTCTTACGGTTTAAAAATCATACAGCTAAAATTAGTAGGTTTGGTTTCACACTAGCTGTTGTTTCTAGCAAACAACATTTAAAACAAACAAAAAAGGTCCATGTCATGAGCATTGTTGTACCCGATGGGGTTAAAAAAAGCAAGTAGAGAGGGATTAAAGGAAGCAGAACACCTGAGTCAAAATCAGCCCGAAGGAAAGCTAGATATAGACTATAACAGCGATGTTACAGCAAGTCTGCAAAGATATTTACATTTGTCTGCCAAATAGTCTTTTGTTGTTTTGTGATGCTTTTGAAACGTAAGTGTATGTTAAAAGGGTGAGATGGAATATTTGTTTGTGGGGCTATAAATGTAAGGCACTGGTTTTGTTTTCTGACATTACATGGAGGACAAGGAGACTCTGCGGGTCACCGTTTGGTAGAAAACCCCCCGGACAAGAGAGGGGTAGTCTGGAACACGGAACAGATGCCGTTGGGCATAGGAGACATCGTCCTGCCGCCCCCTGCTCACCAGCAAGCGAAGGTTGCCTTCATTGACATGGCTACCGGCTGCAATGACAAAGAGCTCAATGCCGGCATCTGCCAAATCTCGAACACGCTTCTCCAAGACGGGCACAGTGACACCCTGAGACCTGCCATCAGAAAACAGCACCAGCTTCTTCTTTATTCCCGCTGCACTTCTTCGTAAAGTCCTGACTGCTAGGTCCATGGCCTCGAGAATGTTGGTACCATCATTTTCGAACACTGCTTTCTCAATGCGAACAGAAAGCTGGGGCATATCCTCCATTAGCTCTTGCTCCAGACGTGCAGTGCGGCTGTACTGGCCAAGGGCCACTTGGACTTTGACATTTCGCTTCCTCTCTGCATTCAAGAAACGTTCTACCAAGCGGTGGACGAAGGTCTTGCTTATCTCAAAGTTCTTCTGGCCCACACTGGCTGAGCTGTCCATCATGACCAAAATATCAGTTGGATCAGAGAAAGAAACTGAAAGACAAACGGTCATAACTTCAGATGCTGTTGCAGCACAGCAAAGTAACATTTCTACAAACATGGTGCATTCCCTTTGCTCAACGGTTGTAAGAATGTGTGCCTTTAGACAGATTTGTCCATTGTTTGGTTTGTTTTACCCCCCCATTAAATAGCACTGTGCGCAAATATGACAAAGAATAAAAAACAGGTTTCTTTCTCTTGGAGCTAATGTCAACCACATTGATAAATCAAAATAATGGGGTGGGGGCTGCTTTACCTCCAGGGTAGTAATCAGAAATCCAGGCCTGTGATATTTGCATCCAATCATATTATTGATTATTGATGTGATATTCGACAAACTGAATAGCAAATTCCTCATATTGAGATTGTGAGCAGATGTCCTAACATAACCTAACACAAATCTATTTTCAGATCCCTTTCAGGGTCCAGGGGTTGCTGGAGCCAACAGAGCTACTGTTGGATGAAGGTGGGGTACAACCTGAATAGGTCGCCAGTCCATTGTGGGGCAACAAAGAAGTAATTTCAGCAAAATAAACATAAAAACAAACAAAAAAAAACACGACACATACTTGGACATTTGTAGTCTGGGCAGTTCTTCTCTGTAAAAGACAACGAGAGACAAATGGTTTTAATTAAACTCCATAAAAACTTTGAAAAAGTCAGACAAAAACAGTGACAGTGTGTATTGTGAAGCACTACAGTACCTTGGCAGATCTTGGCTGTGAGATTCTGTAGGAAATTGTCGTCTAACAGCTCAGTAAAGTCCTTCAACACAAAGGAAAAGCCTGGTTTGGGGTCGTCCTTGCACACCAGGGAGTCAAGCTGCTCACTGTTGGGTTGGCGACCGGAGTAGTCTTTCACTCCCAAGCCACCAACCTAAGAACATGAAGGGAATAGTTGAGGTAAGCTATAATAAGGCTGTCAGACATCCATTCACGAGGTACACTGCACTAACCTGGACACCTTTCCCACAAAGGGTGGTGAGTGGAAATGTATCCCTCTTGATGTCAGCGCGTCCATCTGTGAGGACCAGAACCACTTTGTTGTCTTTCCTCATGAGGCTGATTGTGTTGTTCAGGGCAAAGCTTAGAGCCTCGCCGGTGTATGTGGCCTCAGCCAGCCAGCTCATGTCTCTTATTGCTCTGCAAACAGAATGATACATTTTCATTGAGATCTTTTTATTATTTTGTGAAGTTTTTTAGCCTTCCTTACTATGTTTTGCATCACTAGTTCTATTTTTATTTATTTATAAACTGTTTTTTAAAAAGAAATGTAAACATATTACATTACAAATCCCCCCCCCCGTAATTTTCTAAAATAATATTGCTACTGTGCAGAAAAATATAATTGTATATCCAGAGAGCATTACAATACTTGTTTTTTTTTTATTCTACTTTTTCCTTTTGCTCTTAAAGAGAATGACTTGGGAGAACATGTATAGTTAAGGTTAAATTTGTCCATCTGACTTTATTATTATCGTCAACTTTTGAATCTGCTAACTGGAATATTTCCTCTGTTGTAGATACATTAATATTTGCTGACATTTCTGCTTACACAAACTACATAAACCAGCAGAACATCCTCTCAATATTTTCCGAATTCATCATCTGTTTGTCATTGACAAGTTAGACAAAAATTTGCTTGTGAAATTATTATGAACTTGATGATGCTTTTTTAGTGTTCTTTAACATCTGGCAATATCACTATGTATCTGTAGTTGATAGCAGAGCCAAACACTGGATGCTTCTTTTAAACTCAAGTTAATGAAGGAAAATAATGGTTGTGTAAACAAAATATTTACAACATTTATTTCACTATAAGGTGCCTTAATTTTTTTCAAAAAACAACAGTGCGCTTTATTTAGAGCGGTTTATATGTGGGAATAAATCTAGCTGTGATTATTGATGTTGACGCTATTTTGAGAGGTAGACTGTGCTCTACAAATTGTCAATTTTTTTATTTTTACGAGTTGCAATCAAATTTGGCTGTTGTAAACATGCTAATGTGGCTAATGTGTAGCTGTGTCAGACTGTGTTTTTTTATAATTTGCATAAGGTTCGGTAATTACAGTTATTGTGAATATGGTAATGCAGGTGTAACATGTAGCGTATCAGATTGTGTGTTTTTCTTTTCACGTTTGGGAGTTAGAGGTATTGTGAATATTCTAAAGCGGTTCATGTGTAGCAGCGTTGTCTGTGATTTATTTATTTTTTTCCATGTTACTAAAAGGTTAGAAATAAGAGGTATTGTGAATACTCTAATATGGCTAACATGTAGTGTGTTACAAACAAGTTCTAGAGTTCTTGTGAATGCAGTTAAAGTCTGACTGACTTATTTTTTACTCTTTTGTCATGTTTAATGCATCTATTATTTTGATGCACTTAATATGTGCTAAAAATGCGAAAACAGAACATTCATTGGCTTATAATTCAGTGCCACCCACACTGCAGAAAATACAATATTCATTTTAAACCTACGTTATTTTGTGTTTGTCACTGCCTTCTTCTAAGAAGCTATTACTTCTGGAATGATTAGAGTACATTGTGTTGTTATTGCTGTTTTGTTGCTATGTAGCATAAAGATTCATGTGTAATCTACTGTGAATGTTATCTTACAGTAGTTAAACTGTGGGGTGCGCATGAGTGGAAACTCACTGCTTGAAATCGGTGAGGTTGCTGGTTAATCTTACAATTTCTTGGGCTTTAGATCCACTGTACTGGACCACGCTGACTGTGGACTGGTCCACTGAAAACTGCAAAGAAAAAACTCTTTATTGTGAGCAGGCTTTTTTTTTTTTTAACTTTTTGTATTACATCTACAGGCCATGTGTTTTTTCCTTTTTTTATGTCAACATTTCTGCACCCCACCCAAACTGACTAATTGCACCCGTGCTGTGGAAGAGCAGAGTCACCGGAGAGACATAAAAAGCCCAGTCCAAAACACAAGATAATTTCTCTCATTCACACTTTCTATTTTTAAGAATGCTGCTTCTCATTTTGTAACGCCTCCGGAAAAAACCCCAGCCCCTGTGGAATTTCTGATAAATGTATAAATGTATCTTTGATTGAGTTTTTATCATACAATACTTATGCTGGTGATTTTGATTCATGTGCCTGACAAATATCCAAATTTACAAAAAGAAAAAACTAAAACTAACACTAAAACTAATAAAAACTAAACTAAAACAAAGCAATTTCAAAAAATAAAAACTAGTAAAGCTGCCTCTAAAAACTAATTAAAATTAAATAAATTTAAAAACAAAAATTCAAAACGAAATAAAAACTAAAACTAATAAAAAATCCGAAACTATTATAACCTTGCATCGTGGTAGGTTTAGGGGCTGTCATCTGGACTAGTTTTTAAAAGTTAGAAGACGTTTCACCTCTTATAACCACCCTTTACAGCCGAACTAGGCGTTATTACTACAACACTGAGCCCAGGAGGTACCCACAAGCTCTGACGGAAATAAGAAAGAAGAGCAACATATCTGTCAAGCCCTCCAAACCTGTGGATATCCCAACTGGGCATTCACCAGATCCCAACATACAAGAAAACAAGGCAAGAAGGAACAAGAGCCGAAAGGGAACAGTATTTCAATTCTGTATATCTCAGGCCTGTCTGAAAAACTAAAAAGGATTTTCAGACAACATAACATCCCAGTTCATCTCAAACAAGACAAAAACTGGTTCATCCTAAGCACAAAATCTCTAGCTATAAACAGAGTAATGTTGTGTACTCTATCCACTGCAAAGAGAACTGCAAGGAACAGTATATAGGAGAAACCAAACAACCTCTACACAAGAGGCTTTACCAACATCGCAGAGGCTCCCCAAGTCTGGAGTGCACCTCCACCTGAAGGCCACAAACCACTCGTTCGAGGACAGTGAAGTCTGAATTCTAGCCAGAGAGAAAGGATGGTTTGAGTGAGAAGTGAGAGTTTATCCTTCTTTGTCAAGAAGGATAAACCTTCTTCTAATAAGAATGGTGGTCTCAGGTTTATTCTTCCATCCATCTACGGCAGTGTTCTGTAACCCAAACAAACCGAACCAGTTCCACCTGGGTCGTTAACAGCTGTAGAGATGACCAGTTTGGGGAGGGAGTCACTGGCTCCCCAACCCCCAGCTGAGGACAAAGGACTCTTAACGACCCGAAACCATGTAGGCTAAGTTGACAAAACCCTCCAGGTCCAGGTCTGACTCCTCCTCCATGAGCACATATAAACCAGCTCTTTTACCAGCTAATTCAGAATTGACAAAGCCTCTTGAATAAGAGGTGAAACGTCTTCTAACTTTTAAAAACTAGTCCTGATGACAGCTCCTAAACCTACTACTATGATGGAATCACCCTGGATGAATGAGAGTCTTCATAGATAAGTAGAGTGATAAACTTATTTTCTTTGAATAAAAATGCATGGATGATTAGCCTCCTATTGATTTTTGTTTAGTCCTCATGTTTTGAATGTTATTATTTTGAGCAGGTGGACAGACAGGAAACCTTTATATTGTTCATCAACTTACCCACCTACCCACACCCACACACACACATACACACACTTTGGAAAGTACTTTCTCTAAAGGATTTAACATCGTGCTTACATGATTATTCCACAAATCTGACTCCTGAAATCTGTTAATTTTCAATGTGTAAACAAAGAAAGTCTAAACAGCTGATGATGTTCTACTGACATCAGCGCATAGAAGGTTTAAGAGGGTGGTCACCTTGACTTGGTGGTTTTTAATCAGCCTGTCAATAACGGTGATAATGAAGTCTTTGGCGGTGGCAAAATTCATGGCGCCAATACTCTCTGAGCTGTCAACAATAAAAGCCAAGTCCACCGGAGCGCACTTGCACTCTAAAAGTCAAACATATAAAACAGGTGAGCATCATCCTCAAAGATCCTCACAGAGAAAAAAATGATTGCTGCTTCAAACTTACCACAACATGCTAAGAAATGAGAAAAAGAGGGGTAATAAAAAAGGAAAATACAAGTTAGTTATTATCTTTGGGCACGCTGTGAAAGACACAAGTTGACCTCAGTGACCTTTTTTGATTTCAATTGTACATTTGGGTGAGAGTTGAAAAGTTCACAGAGTTTTTGGTGAAGCTCGGTCCATTGGAGCTCGAGTTGGTTATAAAAACTGAGCATTTAACTTACAGCAGAGCTTCATGATGATATCCAGAATTTCACATTCCTGTTGAGAAAAGTGGAGTACAGATTACGGAAGAGTACAGTGGCGTCACGTCACATTCAAACACAAGTCACAGCTTTTAACTGCTCCAGGAGGAGAGAAAAAGACTGGACAACTGAGATTTCTTTCCTGAGAAGTCCTCGAGCAATCATGGGGCTTAGTGTTGAGGAAATTAGATGTGAGCTTCTGGACTGAGCATACAGTATCAGAGTCAAAAGTGGAGCCTGAAGGAGGGATTAGGTGTGCTGAGCTTCCCTGTCTGACCCGGTGCCTAAAATAATGTCAAAAGTTCATTTTTAAATGGGTTGATTCTTTAACACTCACATCTGTTCCTGATGGTCCAGGCGGCCCAGGAAGACCCTGACGAAAAGAAGAGAGCAAGAATAGAAGACAGTGACTCATTTCTCTTGATAGATGTTCATGTTTGCCTCTTTGACAGAAAAAAGTATGTCTGGTTTGACTTCAAAAAGATTAGGCCAACAGTGGAGGAGTCATTCTGTTTGAACTGGAAATAAGTAGTGGGGGTTTCTTAAAAAAAAAAAAACTACTGCAACAGAAAACCAGATTCCCACACTAACAGAACCCATATCCACACCCACACAATTCTGGGTGTGCACTTTCTGCAACACAATTTGAATCTTGTGCAGGTTTTTTTTGTTTTGTCGCTCAGCTGTAGGAGAGGCATCTGTTTCTTTTTAATGCACACTAAAACTCAGGTTAGGCACATTCTTTTCTTTGTGCTCAGAGCGTACAAGCAAACAAATTCACAGTTAGAGTTGTCAGAAAAAAAGGAAGATTCTGCCGCTAATTGCAGAGGAAAGAAGCCACCCCAAGGACACATGACGCAAACTGGTTACACAAAAGTATGAAGCACAAGCCCAGGCCAAAGGAGATGCAACAAAAGGAGGCAAGAAAAGCATCAAGGAAGAGCAGGAATACGATTTTTACACATTTTTTAAATGTGGAAAACATTGTTCTACCATTGTGTTGGATTGAGGCTCACAGATAGGAGCAAAAGCCTATGAAGGGGATTGCCGGTGTGTGTTGCCGTTCCCTTGAGACATATGACCACCTTAAGGGACGTCATGAAAATGGAACGTGCAATTGTAGTGTGTGTGGTAAGTGTATAGTAAAGTATTTGTAAGGATAATGTAAACGCACTTATGATGTATGGGTGATACTGTCATACGGTGCCCTTTTGCTGCACTCTAGACCAGGGTGGGGTATTCCAGGAAGCATGTTTAAACTACTACGAACTGTCGGTTCCAAAAGACCGGATATGAGTTACTGAATTACGCTCGACTTGGTAACCCTGGTTTAATGCGTGTGCATTAATGGAATCGCCAAACTCCGGAGTCACCATGGAAATCCATGGAGAAAAAAAGAGAGCGCTATACTTCAGTGAGTCTGCAATTTTAATGACGGCGTATGGTACGCCCATGAAAAAAAAATTATACAGCTGCATCGTCGGCAAAAGAAAGAGTTTCTGCTTGGAGAGAAAGAAAGGACAAAGTAAACGCATAGGTTTCTGATCTTATTTCCAATTACATTATGATATATATATATATATATATATATATATATATATATATATATATATATATACCTGTCACACATACACACACAACCTATAGAACTTAAATTGATTCAATTGGTAACAAGTAATTGAGTTTAATTTATTCAATCTAATTACTTATGTTTATCCAACTTAATAATTGTTTATACAACTCAAATTTACATATTAATTTAACTAAACGTCATTTTACACCAATTCAATTAAATGTTTTTCCATCTTAATTTATTGTACTTCTTGAAATCTCATATGTCTATATTTGAGGCCACAGATATTCTCATTTTTATATCGTTAAAATGAAAAAGAGTGTGGATTTGCAATAAGTAACATGCATTCAGTCATTATGACTCTGAGTCTAACATCAGTTCTTGCAATTTCAAACAACACTAGGGGTGCTAAATAAACTCATCACCCTCTCCTTCCCTCTCACTCATGGTGCAGAAAGAATTAAACAAATTCGCCCAGAAAGGCAAAGGGAATGGTATCCCACAATTCCTTGCGGTGCCAATCTAAGAGCAGCACCAAAGTTACACCTACTTAATTTAATTAATATGAATGAAAGTAAAATAAATGTCTGATAACTACGTGTTATTTTAGGTTGACTAAACTTCAAAAATTATTTATCTTAACTGAAGCAAATAATTAAGATAGATCAATGTAAAAAAGTTTATCTTTCTAACATCCTTACGTGGTCTTATCACGGAAAAAGTATTATCTGAGCTTCTTCATCCACTAAATCATCTTCAAATGGACACGCCATTTTCCATCACCTTTCTGAAACCAACTAAACCTGTTCCAGACCAGGCTATGTTCAGTGCATGAGTTGCTATGGCAACTTGACATACCCTGAAACATACCTTCTTTTTTTGGAACCAAAAGCTGAGGTTATCCGCCTCCTTAGCCTCAAACTTACCGTGGTAACTAGCATAACCTGCTTTTTGGAATACTCCCCCAGGGGTGTCCCAATCCAGGCTTAGTGGACCGGTGTCCTACATGTTTGCCAACCAACCTGCTTTTCAAGCTTTTTATTGGCTAAACACACCTGATCCAGGTAATCAGCTGCAGATGAGGCAGTATTTCTGGGAAACCAGCGGGAGACAGGCCCTTGAGGCCTGGATTTGGGCACCCCTGCTCTAGACATTAGTAGGGTACAAGAACTGGGTCCTTACTGACAGCGCAAATCACCTGCATGCATGGGTGTGCAGGAGATTTGTAAGTGCCAGTAGGATGCCTGTAGGATGCCTAAACAAACTACACTGTCCATTTTCCTTAATGCATAGACTGCAAGCAAGGAGCACTTATTACTTGAACATCTTTCAGCAGCAATCTGCTTGACATATTAGCTTACATGCAACTTTACATCACAAACACACACAAGCCCCAAAATCCATTCTTACCGGTCTTCCCTCTGGGCCTCGGTGACCTTTGGCCCCTTTGATTCCAGGAGGTCCCCCTTCAATGTTCTGCAAGAAGGAGAACAAAATATTTAAGTGAAAAGATGCTTTGCTATTCTTGTTGTCTTATGAAAACATCAACAGTCAAATGAGGAATTATGGGTGACTCTGCTCTGTGTGGTTCTCATTTTTGCCACAAAGCAGAAACAACATTAAGCAATGTCAAACAACTCAACACCTGTGCCCTGTCCACCTGCCTCTTAGTGATGTTGCCCACTGGACTGTTTGGTCCACAACAGAGAAAATTTCTTCAGAAACCACGCTTTGTTTGACAATTGAATCGGTTACTTCAAAAGGTGCCCAAGTCCAAGAGGTTTGTTTTTCCAGGAAATGATTTTAATTGCATAGCTTAAAGTGTGGGTGACATGGTCTATTTTAATAAGCCAAAATATAGTAAATAGTCTCTATTTCATGTTGCGATTGTTTTTAATATTTTTCGAAAAAGAATAAATAGCGAAAAACGCAATATAAACAACGAGGACGGCCGCCGGCTTCACGCATTCCGCCGAATTCGCGCCGCCATGTTTGTGACGTAACGAAAGGAAGACAAGGCAGACAACATGGCTAGCACCGATAGCGAAGCACAGAGTGATGCTACCGTCTCTATTAGCGATTTATCATCAGATGAACAGAAAGATGAAGAGGAAAGTTGCGGAGATTATCATGATGATGAGTCACTTTAACAACCGTATCGATTCGAACCCTTTTGCGAAAGTGAGGAGGATATAGTATAGCAGAAAGTAGTAGGTCTAGTGATGCCGATGACGATAGCCAGCATGAAGATTCGGCTAGACTCCAGTAAGTCTAAAAAATGTATAAAATTAAATTACTCCACTTACCCTAAAATATACTCAAAATGTCCCCTTTTGGCCTAATCTAAACAAAGGTAAACATTGGTTTTCAACCCAATTTACAAAATAAATGTCACAAAATAAAAGTTTCCCAGATATTACTACTCTTTAGTTAACAAAGTCACTGTATACCATTAACAACTGTGGAACATTAACAGTTTTACCTGTTTGAACCAGTTTGAAACCTTTTCTCGTGCGCGCGCGCTCACACACACAGTTCAGTTTACTCACGGTACCGGCACCTCAAAAGCAAAAGAAAAAAAAACGTTGCAGGCCTGTTGCTTCTCTTGCAAAACATTGAGTGCGTTGAAATACTCCAGTTGGATCCAAGGACAACAGAAAACACGACTACTTCGCCTCAATGTGATCCATCGTGATGCACACTAGCCTAGCTTAGCAGCCTCCGCTCCCGACTCCAGCGCCGTCCTCTCCGACCCAGAAAACGGCTCGCTCGCTTCCAGCTCACCCGCCTTTCCTCGACTCAGAAGCCAAGATCCTCCTCCCAACTCTCCGTTCAAAATTCTTCGTTTGTGTCCCGGTTTTTGTCCCTTCGAAAACGCAGACTTCTCTCCTGCAGATCTGGAGGGAAAAATCCTTCGCCGTCCACCTTCTTAAATTTTCCCCTTTTCAGCAGCGTTTCTTGTTTTGGGAATTTTATACACAGATACACTTTCACTAGATGTATTGCTACATCCAGCTGCCACACAACGACTTGGCATGTTGATGATTAACAGATTTAAACACGAGAGAAACGAAGACTACCTGTTATGTTTACATGCTGTCCGAAGCGCAACTGCGAAAGGCAACTCCCTTTCGTTACGTCACAAGTCATATCGGGTTCACTTCCAGCCTGCGCTCTAGCTTCAGATCCAAATCTCTGATTCCTTCGAAAGATGTCTATTATTCATATGCTTCGGATTTTTTTCGACGCAAACTATTGCTATCAATAGAATCAGCGTTTAAAGGGCTTTTTTATTTGACAAAGTTGTTCAAAGCATGGCATCCACACTTTAAAGGGAGGCTACACCAAATGATTAATACTTTACCCAGATTTAGCACTAGTTCATAGCTTACAAATGCTATAATGTGAAGCACCTCACTATTATAATTTCAGAGGACTAGCAAACTAAAGTCTCTGGACTTGGGCCCCTCTTGAATTAAACAGGGGTGCTGCCATATTGGATAACTAGTGCTGCAATCTATGGGATAAAGCAAAACCCATTCAAGAGAGGCCCAAGTCCAGGAATTTTGCACTTAATGCATTTTAAATGTCAAACATAGTCAATACATTACAACGGACTTGGGACTTTGTTGCACATAATCAGATAGCTTTTCCCTTGAAGAACATAGAACATATAATATCTCTATTTTGAAAAATTGTGGACTTGGGCCCCTTTTGAACTAACCGATTCAATTGAACTCTGGAACCAATACATATGGCTGAAATGAATGGTCTTGTAAGTGAACCTTGATGCGGTTCATTACAGTGTGAATGCAGTTAGGCCATCTAAAGCAGGGGTCACCTACCCAGTTCCTTGTGGGCTACTGCCCTGCTTGTTTTGCAGCTAACCTTGCTTCAGTAGATGCTGATTAGCTGGATTGAATAATCCCAGTTTCTGATTGACTGGACAGATCCGATCCAGGGGAACAGCAATTACTGAAGCAAGGTTAGCAGCAAAAAGACCAGGATGGTAGCCCAAGAGGAACAGGGTTGGAGGCCCCTGATCTAGAGGACCAAGAAGCAAAAGTAAACCATAGACATCAAGTGATGCAAGCAATTTTGAATCTCCCAAAATCTAACAAAGCACAAATTATTAAGCAAAATGCAAACTTTGCTTTTAACAAGTGTGGTTTGGATAAAGGCGCATACAAAAAACATAATTCAGATAACTAGTAGTTTTTTGTTTTGTATCCTAAATTACTTTGAGTTTTCTTACAATACACAGAAATCTTGACCAAAACACTACTAAAAAATCAGCTTGAGGCAACAGCTATTAATGGTGAAATTAAAATAAAATGTAAAAAAAGAAATGAGAAGAACTAAAATAATGAACATAGCTCTAAAACAAAGAATAGCTAAGAACTTGTGTTTTTTTTAATTAAAATGAATGATGGTAGATCCATCCTTGCTTATTTATCAGCAAGCATAAATTATTTAATGATGTTAGAGATCTGTAAACAAGACAAGAAGGAAGGACTCATGAAGAAAATAGTATTTCATTTGTAAAACACAACAAAAAACCACATTGAAATTTCCAAAGATCTAGGGAATATACTATGAAAGATGATGCACCAAGGAAATTAAATAATTAAAACCAAATTATTCGATTTGGCATACAGACAGTATAAAATGAGTTAATCAGTTGTGTAGGTTAAATTATTTGTCAGTTTGCTGTTCCTCATGGCTTCACCTTGTTATCATTTTTATCCCATTTTCAGTCACTCCGGCTTCTCCTAAAGGGATTTTAAATAGAAGCAGACAGCTGCAGGGGAGCAGAGTTGCAGCAGAAACAGCAGCAGCTGCTCTTTGATCCGTGTCTGAGACAGCAAATCTTAACACCATAAATCAATTTGGGAAAATAATGCACCATTTTAAATTTGTAGGTTCCCATGAAATTCATTTTTGACTTTAAAGAAATGTGGTCTGAGAAAGAAAGCAGGGTGCCGGGTAAAATTACATAGCCGAAACATGTGTAAGAAGACTAAACTAAGTAATCATTTTCATAGAAAACATAGTTCAAAAAATACTTGAACAAACTAATTCTTTACCATTTTGAAAGGTAGTTGCTACGTGTGCAGTATGAAACAGGAACGCGAGAAATCTTTAAAGATAAAACAGGAAACTCCCCCTTATGGGGGTCATAAATTATTCTTGCTCTCTGATTTGAACCAAAAACCAGGCAGACCAGCAGATGTGCATTTCTGCAGCACAAGCGAATACTGGTGACAGAAGGAAGCAGGTAATGTCGAGCACCTGGGCGTTACGGCATACAAACAAAACGTCATGTCAGTCTTCAAGAAGAGCGGGCACACTTCATAAAGATCTAATACATGTGGTTCAACTCACTGTCCATGTTGACTTCAAACACCTAAAAAATTTTAAAGAATCAAGACAACATGATGTCATCCATCCTTTAGCCAAGAAACACACATCCCAACCATGGCTTTTTAGTGTCACATTTAATGACTCACAGCCAGATGTTTACTATTTTCATGTAAAATGTCTTATTTCCTAAGTGAGTTAGCTAAACGGAACAGGCAGACGAGTGGAAGAATTTGTCTTCAACTAGGTCCTTCTTGACACGTCTCGAGCTAAAAACAAATAATCCCCTCTTGCCAGAGACAGTTCAGGCGAAATGACGGAAAGTTTTGCACTTTTTGAACAGGTAATTCAACTTCTTACATGACAAAACCACTGGAACAGGTTTTAATTGATTTTACTTCTTTATAAATAGAAAAGTATGGCTGATTGAACAGGGCAGCATTTTGTATCTACATGAAAATGAATGCAGAACATCAGCACATTTTGTTACATCAACAGCAGAAAAAGAAGCAACATGGCATGATGGAGATTTAAAAAAAGAAAGGAAATGTAGGCCAACTATTTTCAAGAATGACAACAATTCCCAACAAACAATTTTTTCAGCACTAAAAGTTCAGATCGATGAATTGATAATAATAAGTTGTTTTTGTTAGATGACATTGTATTCACTGTACTATATTGATAGGCTATATTATTATCTATCATTATTTTGTGAAGCCATTGTGTAAGGGTTTTGTTGTTTTATTTGGTTTTCATGTTATTTTGGTTATGTTTTTAGTTGCCCTTTTAGTCACACCAGTTCCAGGTTCATTATAATTTACAGCTCTTTATTTTAGTTAATTGCCCTCAGCCAGTGTCTGGTTTTCAGGTCATCTGCTCTGCCTTGCCACCTTTTTTGTTTCTCTCTGGGTTTTGGCATGTATCAGTTTATGTAATAAATGTTTTAGTTTATGCCATCATGTCAGGCCTCCTGCATTTTGGGTTCTATACCACCAATTCCTGACACATTGACTGTATATAATAACTGGACTGAATGACCCCTCCCCCCTCCCGTTCCAAATACATGTTGGTCCCAAGAAGCCAAAATCCCATAAACCTCTATTGAGAAATAAATACTCAGTCATTCTATTTGTCTGAATAACCATTTTTGATCTACTACCTTTTTAAAAAAAAACAAACATGTTCTTGCTAATATTTTTTCCACATTTTTTCTGTAGTTACTCAGGTTATAAACTGACCAATAAGATGCCTTAAATTGATGTGGTTTCATTCTGAATGTTTGAAGCGTTCGACAGATTCTCCCGGACATGCTTTCAAGTGGTAGGGGCGCAGCCTTCCAACAAGCCGACTCCTGATTGCCGAGAACGGTTGCCATAGAAATGTTGACTCTGGCCGACTCTAACAAATCACTGCATAATGACGATTTCTGGTTCATACATGGCGACGTCTGTATCACAAAAAAATGGAGACTGAATTGACTACTTTCATTGGAACCAGAAGCAAGTCATTTTCTGTGGGTGAATTTACACTCGCTTGGTCCAGTTCTCTTTTACAGTCAGTTTGTGTGAAAACGTAGATAGCAGATTAGGTCAACTAAATAGAGCTGCGTGACTCCTTAGTGTCTGACTAGCTTATCTTTAATTATACCTGTCCATACCAGCACCACACCTCCACCTTACTGGTGTCAAAGTCGGTTTCTTGATCTAGTCGTAATAAGCTTTTTGTACAGCTGCAACCACAACCTCCCAGACGTTCAGAGAGGTGTACTCTTTACTTTCACTGTTAATTTCCTGCTTAATGAAGGCCCAAAAGTTTACAATAGCGGTTAGGTCATGTAAAGAAGGAGGCAGTTTTAGAAGTTTTTCATCTTTAGGGCCTTTGCTGGCCAGCGAAGTACTTTGACGGATGCCATGTAGTGCTGTCTTGCGCAGACTTTTTCTTTTACCATAGCTTGAAGAAAGTGTCTTCTAGAAATTTACATTAGATCTGTGAGTTGATTTATAGTCCTTTTTTAACTGGAAAAAGGTCCAACTAGTTTAAAAAAAGTTTTGAAAACCTTGAGCCTGACGCTCTTTCTAATGTCGCTTCTTACCCTTAGGAAGGGTTCTTTTGGAGAGGGGGTTGTTTTTAAGGGGGAGGGTGTTACGATCCTTGTCATATTTGTGTATTTTTTTTTTCTTTTTTATTCTTGTATATTGAGTGATTGTGTATAGGGTAAAAGTTCTTTTTGTATGTCTGTAAGTTCTTCCAATTATTTAAGGTGATCTGGTATGCTGCACTATGAACTTGTGGCTGCACTGGATTGGAGGATGAAAGACTGGTGCCGGCTTGGGACTGGTGGCTGCCTGTGGTTGGAGGATGGGACTTTAAATACCTGGCAATCCTACTGCCCCATGGGGGGAGTTTTTGGCTGTAGTTCTGTTGCTCAGCTCTGTGTTTAAACTTTTTGGTGAGCTTTTGTGTACAACTTTGAAACATTGTTTAACTTTCATTGTGAAAACTTTAGTTGTGAAGCAGTAGGGGGGAACTGCCGTTTTGTTTGTGACTGTTTTCTCCTGTTTAGGTTAAGTTTGGGGAGACAGGTCAGACTCAGGCATCCATTTTTCTTTTGTTTGATTGGAGGTCAGATAGAGAATTTCACACTTGAGTTAGTTCTTTTTTGTTTATTATTTTGGCCTTGGTTCACCCTGAAGTTAGATTCTTCATTTTTCTTTTGTTATGTTTACGTTTGGGACAATAACCCCTTCTGTTATTTGTACAGTAATTTGTCTTGGCAGCTTTATTAAATATTTTGGTGGTTTGAGGGCTTACTTATTGGCATTAGGGTTCATTTCTTTACCATTTGCACCCTTAGACATAAGGTGCATAACATAATTGGGAGCTTGTCTGGGATCATCATTCAATCTCTTTATGTAAATTGTTGTTTTTGATAACCAGTTGTTTGGTTTCTGGTGTCCATCTCTGTTTGTTGGTAGTTTTTGCTCTTAACTTGGATGATTTTGTTCTTTGCATAAAGTGGATGACTGCACTAAAGCGGATCTATTAATCATCGCCAAGTTTTATGACGTTTCTATTCCGGTTGCGACTTGCAAGCCTGATTAAAAAGTTAATGTTGAGAAGACATCTAGCGGAGCAGGGAGTCCTCCGGTCGACCACCAGGTCTTAGGGTTAATTTCTTTCTTGTTTATGTTATCTCCCACACCCCTAAACATAAAGGTGGACAACAACCTGCCCATACCAGCAACCCACCTCCACCTTACTGCTGTCTAAGACAAAGTGAAACTCCATTGCTAGTCAAACCATGGGACCATTCATCTGGTCCATCAGGAGTTCCTCATCTAATCAGTCCACAAACCTTTTAAAAAGTCTGTATTCATATATTTCCTGGCCCATTCTTAATGCTTTAACTTTTGTCTTGTTAAGGTTTTAGCCTTTCCTACTTTGTCCATGTCTTTGAGAACTGAATACTTTTTACTTTTCAACACTCCAGATACGTGGGTTGCTGTTGTGACATATGGTAGCACTGGAGGATAATGGGTTCCTGTTAGCTTCACATTTGATTCTCTTCAAATCTTTGGCAGTTAATTTGACTCTTTTCATCTCTTGCCACCTTGTTGAAAGTTTGCAACAAAATGTTTGATGGTTCAGTGATCACATCCCAATATCTTATACCTTAGTCACATGTACGGCTGTACAGGGGTTTACTGGCAAGTTTTTGGGTTGTCCAATGTCCACCCCGAAAAGAGTCATAGACAGGATGGGCTGCATCTTAAGAGGAAGGCAGATGTGTCTTGAAGTTCTCTCTAGGCCCATGCGGTCACTTTAAGGGGCGTCATAAAAATAAAACATACGATTGTCATGCGTGTTAAGTATATTGCCAATTATTCGTAAGGATAAAATATACCTGTGTTTATGACATACGGGTGATGCTGTCGTACAGTGCCCTTTACGCAGAACTTTAGTCATTAGTGAGGTGTGCACACTGGCTCCTTACTGACCATGTTGCTACACCCACAGGGTGTGCATGTGATACCTAAGTGTCTGTAAGATGCTCGCGGGATAACCACACATACTACACTCTGATTTTCTAACTTCCTCATTTCTAACAAGCAGGCAGTATGCAAGGAGCGCACACCTTTCACTTGAACAGCACTGACAAGTTCCTTGCATAGTGCGGAGGGGGCTTGAAAAAAAGAAAGAAAAAAAAAGAGTCTTTGCCTTGCCTACTTGCCCTCACTTAACCGTATGTGTTGCTTAAATGTTCACTGCAACCTGTCGGCAGCGGAAGGCCCGTAGAAAAAACGTGAATGAACATTGTCACTTACGGGCTCACCGGGTTGTCTGCGATCCTGAAATTTTGTGATGGCCACCTGCGTGCCCTGTACAGGTTTGCCAATTTTTCACCTGCAGACAGCTCGTAAACAACCTTAAGGGTAGTTTTGACTAAGGCATTAGACTTTTCAAGAGTGCAGGGTCCCCCTGAAAGATTTTCCCCAGAATAAGTTAAATCTTTTTTTTGACCCATTTTATCTGAGAGAAATCTATTTAATAAGTATGCACACTATGATGTAGAATGTTGACCTCCCAAGACCACACCCTCCCTTGTTACACAAACTCCCATAACCTGATATACATTAAATCCAATATGCATTCAAATTTACATAGCTTGGTGTTAGGCAATTATGAATAAAATTATGATATCACTTGCCCTATAATTGTGCACACATGGAGGTAATAGCCAAATATAGCCTATCTTACCAGTTTCATGATGCAAAGAAACCAAAGTTACAGCTGCAAATGGGATTAGTTTGAATTAAAACACTCGTTTTTGTGAACTTTCAAAGTACTTTTCAGATTGTTCTGGTGGGAAACCATTTCCCTTTCAGAGTTAGTTAATCTGCGGCTAGGCTAAGTCTTGCCATATGGCAGAGATTTCTTCCATTTCCCTGCGAAGTTATGTGTGCAATAGTTGTTGTTGCAACATTTTCCAAAGCAATTAACTTTATAACCATGTGGAGAGATCCCAAACATATTCCTCACTAACTAAACATTTAGGAAAATGGCACAAAATAGGAGAGAATTACAGCTCCTTAAAGAGTTTTGTCAAAAGCATGTTAATAGTTAAAAGTACATTTTATCATAAGGGGGGGCTGAGGATACATTTCAAAATCCAAATGTAATGTGTACCGTTTACTATTTGAATGTTGACAGTTATTGCTGTGTCCCGTGAGAGCATGTGCTGCAAAGACAGAGACAAGCCTAAGATACTAAGTTAATTTTCTCCAGACCTGATGGTCCAAAACAGTCTCTGAGTGTTCAGGAAATATTTGTCTGGTATAAAATTAATCCAATATTTTCCCCAGAGACTTCGTGGAGACTAAACTGATGATAAAGACGTCCTCATGGTTCTTCCTATGATTGGGTGTGTCACTTTAAACAAAGTGTCACAAAACAGGCAGACGGTTGGTTCCAAATGCAGCAGGTTTATTGGCTCGGCTGAAAGTCCACAGAGCTAAATCAGGGTCAGGCAGGCAGGGGTCAATAACGAGCTTGGGAGCATCAGAGAGGAAACAAGAGTAGTCAGGATCCAGGCAAGATTCGGGAAAGGCAAACTGAGTCAAAGACAAAACAGGGTCAGGAAATCAGAGGATCAAGTCAGGATGCAACACTCGATATTACAGGCAGAGTGGCACAAACAATACTTTGAATGAGTGAGGCTCAGTGCAGTGCTTAAGTGTACTGTTCAAAAGAAAGTCAGGTGTGTGGCATCCAGAAACTGTGCGCTGGGGTTGCTGGGAGATGAAGTACATTCAGAACTCTGGAGACGGTTCCCGCCGGTGACCAGAGGAGGAGACAGAGCTCACTTCTGACACCAAGATGTTTTAAAGAATTTGTAGCAATTTTGTTTCTTTTTTTTAAAGTATTTTTTATGGAGGATCTCTCTTGATAATTTTTTAGAATCATGTCAGTTTCTGAAGCATATCCACAATGATGAAAAACAGGTTAATTTAAATCAAAATTAGGCTTTTTCTTTCTGTAATTTTAAAATATTTAAACTTTGACTCTGCGTTGAAAAGAAACAAAAAAGTGCTTGTGTTTTGGCTTAACTGGCCAAATAAAACATTTGCACACAAAAGTAAATGGCTTTTGTTTACTTTTATCATAAAGTGTAGAAAATGAAAAACTGGGCAGGATTTATGGTGAAAAATGTATTTTAAGAAAAGGTAATGTTGATTAGCCCAATAAAATCAAAAATGAATGGGAGAAATACGTGTGGCATATAAAAATTGTTTAAAATCAACCTTCACTTTTAGCTAATTTTATTAGTTTAAAATCATTTATCATAATTTTAATGATTAATTTCATATTCCTTTTAGCGTAACAAATAGTGCATTCCAATACTTTGGTCAGACATATTTTTTCAAACTTTTAAAAGACTTACAAACTGGATCTGCAATGATTTGATTGATAGCGTAAACTTAAAAAATTAGTTTGAAATTTCAAATTGAAAGCTTTGGGGAGAAAACATAAATTAAGGCAACGTGGTAACTTTGAAAAAGCCATTTCTTGAAGGAGTTATTATTCTCTGACCTTTGCAGGCTTCATTTACGCCTTAAGAGCCAAGAAGAAATGAAAAATGTAAACAAGTGGACATGTTGAATCACACAGCTGCTAACACAGACCAGAACTGCAGTTCTAGAAAATCCAGAAAGATGTAAGCTGATCTGAAGCTGTAAATCCAAACCTTAGGCAATGTGGCTGCTGTGATGGAAGCAGATTCGAGATACGTTGATGTGCAGGCTAAAGACAGATTCAAACGTGGGGAACTGTTTATGTCACGAGGGACTTCAGAAATGCCATTTTAACATCAACACGGCCAAGTTGAACTGAGTTAGACACACATTTGTATGCCTCATCCAAGAGCAATGCTGTCCTTTCTTCATAGGCTCTGCTCATTTCCTGGTATCCGTAGCAACAGCATATACACAGCTGCATCAGCTCAAACCTTCTTCCCTGATGGCCCACACACAAAATCATTCACGTATTTGTTCAAAAATACTTTAAAATGTCTGTCCAGCTGCAGAACAGATAGACATGTGCGAAAAAAAGTCAGCTAAATCTGTTCAGAAAGATCAGTAACCATTTTTGTCACAAACACAAAACATATTTTTTTCTGTAAAATTTACAAAAAGAAAAAAGAAAGATGTGTCTGTGCCCTTAATATAAGACATATGACTCACATCTTATCTGCAAGAGCTGCCAAAAAGGCACTGAATCAAAGAAAATAAAAAAGGCAAAAGAAATTCTAGAAACAGACTCACATCAGGGCCCGGGTCTCCTGGTTCTCCATCATCTCCTTTTGGTCCGGGAGTTCCACTGCTACCCTAAAGGTCATACAGCACATGTTTAGATGGCAGTGTAACAGCAGCATGAAGATCTGTTTTACACGGGCAAGACTTCAAACGAGGTGAAGCACGATGACTCATGGTGAGGATATGTGAAGTCCCAACCACATATTTAGCCTTGTAAATTCCACCTATTGTTGTTGAATAGCCCTAAACACTATGTTGTTTAACTCACTGTGTAATTATCCTATTATTACATCAAAAATGCTTTAAAAAATCGGAGGATTTGAAAAGTTAAATAAAAAAGCCAAAATGACCTACCGACTGTCCGGGGTCTCCACGCTGTCCAGGATAACCCTAAGAAACAGGAAAGACTCGAGTTATATCCTGTTATGGTAAAGATTTGGAACAAGACCTACAAAAACTCTAAAACGTGTACCTGGAAGCCGTTGCAGCCGACTGTTCCATTTCCGGGGATCCCATCCACTCCCTGAAAAGACAGCAGACAGCCTCCATCTGTGTGCACTCACATCAAATGTGCTCGTTTTTTTTTATCATGAAGGATGGCACACATGTGTTGGCCCCCCACATCCCTGTCTCCCTCCCTCACCCTCTCCCCCATAGGGCCTCTGTCTCCTGGAGCTCCTTTGATTCCTTGCGGCCCTTTGGGTCCCTGGGACACAGAAAGAGAGAGAGAATAGATTAAAAACACATGAAAACAGCTTTTGTCGAAAACATTTGTGAGAACTCAAAGTGAGATTTTTTTTACCTTAAACCCTGGATTATCTTTTGACATGTGCTCATGCAAAGACATCCCCACTTGGCCACAGCCAAGTTTAAAATCCAAATAAAGTGTCCACAGGAGTCTGTTTCAGTCTGCTAGGATTAGTGAATGCTTCAAACCGAAAGAGGTTTTTAGTGATTTACAATCTGGCCAACAATCATTCAGGAAAGGGTGAAAGTGTGACCTAAAACTGCATCTCCCTCAGCTGTCACAAGCAGAAAAGGAATTAAATTCAAGAACTTTACAGCAGAGATTTTGATCATTTTAAACCAGGGTGTCCAGACCTCATGGGGCACTATTATACCAACCAACAACTACCAACAAAAATTCCTAAAATTTGAAACATTTTATTTAAATAGGGAAAAAAGGCCACTTGGGTAAGAAAAATGGCCTTACAAAGAATAATTAAATAAAAAAAAAAATCTCTGCCCTGCAACAAACTGGGACCTGTCCAGGATGTACGCTACCTTCACCCAACAGTAGCCAGGACAGGCTCCAGCATCCTCGTGATATAGCAGGTTATGAAAATGGATGGATGGAAGAAATTCTGGTCACATATTTTCTAAAACTAAGATTATTTTGAATTCAAAACTTTAATAAGAGGATTTTTCTTGCAAGACTGCAAGTTTTTGCAGCGATTACCTGGATCAGGTGTGTTCTGCCAATAAAAACTCGCAAAGGCGAAAGTGACGCCACAAGGCTAATTAAAAAATTAAAAAGAAACACTACTGCTGGTTTATTATTCTAATGTTACTAACAAAACTCTTTTGTTTCTAATTTTACGTGATAAATTACACAAAGTCTTGATTTAAAAAAAATCCTTCACTTTTCTAAATAGGAATCTAATCTTGTTAGTTATAATATCAGTCATATTTGACTTAGAATGTATGTGTGAATGTGTACTATAACCTTCTGGACTCACCTCTAGTCCTGGTGGGCCTTCGTCTCCTCTGTAGCCAGGTGGGCCAGCCTTCCCAGGATCACCCTAAAAATACACAGATGAGTTAATACAGATAACAATGAAAAAAATCGATGAATATTTCAGTTAAAAAACACATGTTATGAAGGTTAGCAAGTTCAAACTGTGTTTTGTGATGAACATATAGTTACAACTAGCAGCAAGTCCACAACAAAGTTATTTTTTCTCTTTAAAAAAACCTTCAAAATAGTTGCATCTGTTTAAAAAAAGTTACTTTTTTGCATTGATATGAACAGAACATAACAAACGTAACTTGAGTGGGTGAGTGAGGGAGAGGGTGAGTGAGTGAGTGAGTGAGTGAGTGAGTGAGTGAGTGAGTGAGTGAGTGAGTTAATGATTGAGTCAGTGACTTAGTGAGGGACTAAATCAAGCAATTTAATTGCTAGAATTGGAAAAGTGGGAAAGGCAAATTTTTTCAGTGTTATAAATTATCTTAATCCATAATCAAGACTTCTCAAATATCAGTAGTTTCTTGGTTAAAAACTGTATGATGCAGCACCTCCACTAAGTTCTAAGGAAAGGACAAAACACTGCAGCAGGTAAATAATGCAAGTTTGCTGCGTGGTCTGATTTTTTTAATATTATTAAATAAGACGGCAACAAATAGTATGATTTTTTTTTAAACGAGAAAAGAACACTGTTCATGTCAAAAAAAATCTTTCTCTCTGCAGAGAGTGGCTTGGCATGGTCTGTGGGTTATTTCATGTTTTCAGTATCCCTCGGTTCCGGAATTTACCGAGCGCCGACAAGAAAAGGAGCCACGGTGGAAAGCACAAAAGAGTCATTCAGAGTCCTGACGTCACGGAGGCTACAGTGGTTAACATCCAGCGCTGACATCATTTTACTGCACTGTGACTTCTTCAAAAAAAAAACTATTGAGGCTTTGGCTTCAGCAGATGGAGAGAAGAACTGAGTCAGAGGGGAAAGAGTGAGTGGAACCCAGGATGGCTGAAAACGAGATGGAGCTTGGAGAGAGGGGGTGGGGGGCAGCACTTCCCAGCAACACTCAGCTTCCCCTTTATTTAAGTTCATACTCCCCTTAGGCATGAAATATGGATGTGGTCAAAAGTGCACATGTACTGTATGACAAAAAGTGCATCAACAGAAGCAAGTAAGCTTTAGTTTTTGTTTGTTGGTCTTACAGGTACGCCGTTTTCTCCTGCCGACCCCTCCCTCCCTTGGTCTCCCATTGGTCCTGGATCCCCCTGGTCAAAAAAAGAAACGAAAAAGAACACATTTATGAAGCCAAACCATGAATTTAAAACAGAGCACTCTAAAATTGGGATTTAATATGTCAACAAACGGTTCATGACGACATCCTTTTTACTCTTTCATGAGGCTGAGATGCCACCAAAAACTTAGAGGATTTTGTTTACCTTTGGATTTATTTGCCTCAAACTTAGTCTGTAGCTGGTACTCCTGATAATCCTTTAAAGCTTCATAAAAACCAGAACATGACACAAGGGGGTATTGTGTTAGAGAATGTGTGGTCTTGAAGGCAAAGAGGGATGTAAAAGTCAAATGAATATCAAGTTTTTAAAATTGAAGTTAAGTAAAACTCTTTAAAGCTCTTTAACCTCTAAACATCTGGGATCCACATGTGTGGACATCACATCTTGAATTATATTACCACAGTGGGTAATCCTGCTTAACTGGAGCCCTGTGACTACATGTGCAGAGGTTTAGCACAAGTATTAGCTGTTGGGTAAATTAGTTGCAGTGAAACTGTAAATAGAAGATGAATTACATACAAACTCTTAAAATGTAAAATTGTTTGACAGGTTTGTGATTTGGCGTCATAATCTGGGTTTCACACCCTGTTTCTTTTTTCAGAATTCTTGGTAGCTTTACAGGAAATTAAGTAACTTCAAGTTTCCAAAAATGGTGAAATAAATTTGTTAAGGAAGAATTTTTATTAAGCTAATATAACAATTTTTATCATATATATTACAGACATTTGTAAAACCCCTATCTCATTAGCTTGATCCAAACGTTATCTATTTTCTTTTCTTTTATGACATTTGTTTCAATATGTTTTCAGTATTGAATATGGCACATTTGGCAGATGTTAATATTAATAACAATAATAACAACAGCAAAAATAATACAGACACTTGTTTGAAAGGGAGCAGGCAGAAGCTTAGCTTATTAAAGCCTGCTCCTTAAAAAATAAAAGAATGTAAAGTAAACAAACAAAAAACAAGCAAAAACGTTCCTTTGAAACCTATTGTAAATACTGTAACTTGATCGATGTTTTCGGCCCTGTAATTCATCATCAGTCCACAAGGGGCAGTAGAATGACTTTTTCTGTTAATTTGAAAATGGCTGCTTCCGTGACATTTTTGGCAGGAAAACATTTAGTCGATCTTCAAAACTATACTAAACTAACTATACTAACCATATAAAACTAACTATATATAAAATAGTGTACCTATTGTCGTTTTTTATTACTACTTGATGAATGCAAAATTTGGTGATATTTATTTTTTGAATACAGTTACACAATGTTAAAAATAAGTGGATAAAATTCAAGACGATGGGTAAATGAGCTGCTTTTGTCCTGAACACTCATGTCGATATTTTTGCATCTTAAACTATTATAGTTGTGAGCAAAAGCTTGACAAATCACCCATTTGATACCATGTCTCATAAAAATGATATCGCCAATTTATTAATGGATTTCATTAAAAGGTTTAAAACACATCTCAATGTTCAAATAAAAATGAAATTTCTGTCAATTTTTTGACATACTGGGGTACAGGGTACAAATTCCAAATATTAAAGCAATATGACCCCAGATGCTCCTTGATTGCCTGTAAAAAAGGGTCCACAGAAAACCTCGGTTTGGATGTGATCAAAACGGCGTTTGCTATGAAATTCTGTGATGATGCCCTCTTTCACCTACCGGCTGTCCTCGAGGACCTCTGTCTCCACGGGCGCCGTCCTCCCCTTTCTCTCCAACACCTCCCTGCAACAGATTTTTTTCAAAACTGTTAGCCTGGTTTGGCTCCTGTGTACAAACTTCCATATTAGATTAGATTGTAATAACTTGTAGGCCGCGCTCTCCATCAGGCCCGGGCAGTCCCTGAAACACACACGTGAAAGAAGATGAGAAGGTGCGTTTGGATTTGAAAACATTCTGCTCCAGGTTTGATCACATACATCATCGCCGCGCTCTCCTTTGTCCCCGTCGGCACCGTTGGGGCCCGGATCTCCCTGTCACAGCACAGATGGTTAAAAATACACCACTGGTCCTGAACCTACCTGCACACTCCTGTATTTACCCACCTGAGCACCAAGGGGTCCATAGTTTCCAGGCCTTCCCGGTTCACCGGGCCTTCCAGAATTTCCCTGATAAAAGCACACAAGAAAAATTATAGAACAAAATAGAACGGAGAAACCTCAAGGCAGATAAGTCTCCAAGGCTCACTTTTTCTCCTTTCCTCCCATAAGGACCAGGATCTCCCTTTGGTCCAGGCTCCCCTTGCTTGCCCTGCAGATGCAAAACACACAGGCTGTTTAAATGGATGTTGACCAGAAGCAGGCAAAGCCAAAAAAATTCCATCTTGAAGGCCCCTGCACTTTTGTATGAGAACAAGTACAAGATTTGTTTATAATGTGACTATAAGGCTTCATTTCAAGCCTTTAGAGAACGTATTGTAAACAAAGCTGTGATTAGAAACCAGAGGGCCTCTTTGCTTTTGTTTCTGGCTTTCCAAATGGAGAACATTCCCGCTCATCAAACTCTGATTCATGGATAATCTGTTAAGAGTCTTGAGGTAGACAGGGACTAAAACCGTCACAAAGATCATCATATCCAATCAACTGTTCCTCATAGTTTCCATGTGCCTGACCTTTGACCTCTCTGTGTGGCTCCAGTCAAAACTGCCCGTTTTTCCTGAAATCCATTACTCACATCTGCTCCTGGAGAACCTTTACATCCGGGAAGTCCAGGGAAACCAGCCTCGCCCTAATGAGAAAAATCCCAGAGGACCACGCTGAAACCTCCTTTTTATCAAGGGAACCAATAGAACGCTTGCACTGATTTTGCTAGGCTTACCTTCCGTCCATCAGTCCCATCCAACCCACTCTGACCTTTGTCGCCCTGAACAGCAGAAATGGACAAAAATCAGAAGAAATAAGCATTAGATTGGAGATCTTATTGTACACAAAGTGGGGAAAGCTTCAAAATGAATGTGATAAAATAAAAAACAGTTTACCTTAAAGCCTTTGGCTCCTCTTTCGCCCTGTACAACAACAACAGAACCATAAATATAAAAAGCACACAACTGTTTTTGTATTCATAAAAAAGCTACGAGCTTCTTTGTCTCTTTGTACCTTTCCTCCTCTTGGACCTCGATCTCCCTGGAGACAAAAATCCACACTTCAATGTTGTTGTCAGACATCATTGCATTAAAGAATTCTAATGAATAAAAAGTTCCTGGAAGATTTCAACTTTGTGTCATGGAGAATAATGAGCAACAACACATCTAACATCAAGGAGTCCATTGTAAATCTAGTTTCAGCTTTCTGAATCTATTAAATTATGATCATAGGTTTACAATTTTATTCACTTCAAGAATCAAATCAATTCAAAAGTGATGAATCTTTCAAATTTCAATTCAAAAACCATCATTTTTTTAAATCATTTTTTTGATGATTTGATAAAATTCAAAGTTCAAAATTCAATATTCTTTTGTCTCAAGAACCCAAGAACAAGAACCCAACCCAATTTTCTTCTGGGATTTAAAGTTAATTTGGCATTTTCGTTTGTTTATTTTGGGTAGCAGCAATTAACAGCAGCCAAAACATTCATAATAAAACAAAATAGAAAAAAAAAGAAAACAAAATCAAAGTAAATCCTTCAAAGTAAAATCAATCCATGGATTTGATTAAATTGGTATGAATGATTTGATATATAGATTCTACTTCTCCCACTTGGGACATCTTCACACGCAGATTAAAACACTCTACCTTCATCCCGCTGTAGCCAACAGGTCCAGGATCTCCAACGCTGCCCTGAAATAAACAGACAGATATGTTAGATCACTGCAGTCAGTTAACAAGCTTGAAGAAGACGCTGGATGATGTTTAAAATAAGCTAGCAGCTGAAAAAGACCTTACCATATTACCCATGTCTCCTTTCTCTCCTGGCATTCCAGGTCGACCCATCTCCCCCTACAGAAAGATAGAAAAAAGAAACAGCTCGAGTGACTCAGATGAGGACAAAGCACGAATCAAAAATGTGGTGGATTGATGGAGTTCAGAGAGTTTCTAAAGGAAGAAACTCAGTTTTTGTTTTCTAGACAGAAGGCGTACCATGCCACCAGCCTCTCCAGGTGGTCCTTTAGCGCCTCCGGAAGGCTAAGGAGCACACAAGATCAATGACGTCAATCATCATCTGCATAACCTGTGTCAATATCAAAAATCAAATTACAAAAAAAAGAAGAGAATACTTACACTGCAGTCAAAGGAGCAGCACTGAAAGAGCAGAGTTTGGTTTTAAAAGTGTGAATAACCATAAAAAAACAAGAATTAACAAGCTGTGTATTACAGATAAGAAGACTTTTAAGGAAACTGGAGAGTAAGCATGGATTATCTCTGCCATCTTTGTTTTTTGGTTTGATTTTAAGCTTGTTGTTTCTCTTTAGCAAGCGTTCCTTCCTTCCTTAGTCTGAAAGTTAAGATTTAGACACAAGAGGAGTTGAAAAGTAACCAAGCCTGATCTAAACAAAACAAAAAAACCCTACTAAACATCCGTTTTGTAGGAAAAAGCTAATTTATAATGATGGAGGGGGTAGAGATTTTGTCACTTCCTGTCTTCATGCATCCTGAAAGGAACCCTCTACTTTTTTCATACATGAGATGCTTAACTCCATAACATTTTGTAACAAAAAGAAGCACAAAAAAGCTTCAGATAAAAGCTCTTCCCTATAAACGACAGGAATCTTCACTTGATAAAATGTAATATCTCTACTCTTTTATTTGAAAAGGAACATACCACATCCTTTGTTTCGTTGGTCTGGAAAAATAAATAGAGAAATGAATTAGTTTGAAATGTCTATTCTTTTCTGTTTTTTCATACGTAAAACACAAAAAAAGGTGGATACGTACAATGATGTCAATGATGGACCGGATGGTTTGAATCTTGGTGGTTCTGTAATCATTGTCTGCAGCAGTGAAGTTCTGTCGGTAGTTCTGGTTTGTGGCAATGAGGGAGAGCCGGGTGTCCTGATAAAAGCAAAATAAAAACACAGAGAAGAAAAGCAGTGGAATTATCCTCCATACTCTTATAAACTCATTCAAATGTTGACTTCCTGTTAAGGATTATTTTTTTAAACTATGATTGTAAATTAAGTCTTTAAGATTCTATTATCTGTGATCGTTTTTATTTTTATTTTTTATCCTTAAGTGTTTCAGAATATAAAGAAAGACTATTGTTTTTTAGCTCAGCCTTTCACTATAACATCAAAGGTTTTATTTAGACTTTGAATTTTTTTTTTAATTTGCCATTTTAACCTTTCAAATTCATACAATGTACTGTATGTTTAAGTTTTTTTCAAATAAATTTCTAATGAATACTTAATGGAAAATAATTGAGCGTTGTACACAAATTTATGCTTAACTGGCTACATTTCTTCATGTGTTTCTTAAACTTTGCATTACAGCTGAACTGCTTTAGAGTTCCACTCTGATCATTTTTTGATCGATTGTAAAAACGTCCCCAATGGTCTTTTAAATATGAATGTGTCGTTTTTAGCTCAAATGACAAACGTGTCGTTTTCTAGGACATAGTTTCTGCAGAGTGGCAATAGTTAGAAATTTGCTTCTGAGTTGTGGGCAGGACTGTTGGCGTGGAGTAAGCCCACCCCCAATTATTGTCCATCTGTTTACATGCTCTCCCGCTAGCTTACAGCATATCACGCCCCCCAATCTAACATTACCAGTGCAACAAAAAGGGTGAGCAATATTGGAGTTTTATAGCCGTACAGTTTTGAGCCAGATACCAGCTCACATGAGGCAAAAGAAAGACGTACATGGGTGTATTTGTCAGCTAACTAGAAATCTTTTGAAAATGACTGATTTTCTGAGCACCATTTGTTTCATGTTGGTTCAGTCTCACTTTACAATTGGATTTTGGAAGTGTGGGTGCGTGTCAGCACACAGCTAAACATTTTTGTGTGTATGTGTGTGTTTTTTTGTACCTCCTGATCAGGTGAGATTGCAACAGCAAAGACTTTGACTCCGTGCTGCTTGGCTTCATTTGCAGCCTCCTGCACTCCTCCACATGGTTCCTTGTACCCGGTGATTGGGTGACCATCAGTGATGACCACTATGTACTTGTTCTGCTCATAGTAGGACCCCCTGTGTTCAGACCGACACATTTATGACACAAAGTCCCTTTTAGTGTTCAAAATATCCATGTTTGTGTTGTTACCCAACGAGCAGCTCAGCCAGGCCCCTTTTGATGGCACAGTCGGTGTGCGTGCCCTTGCCGATGTACGTGATGCCATCGATGTCCCTTTTCAGGGCCTGGCGTTGGGTTCGCATGTCACTCAGCTCCCTCACCAGGATGATGTCATCGCTGTAGTGAAGAGCTCCTGAGTTCCACGTCACGACGCGGTCACATCGGTGACGCCTAGATGAAGAAAATGTCACACAAACTGCTTTTAAACATTCAAGGCATTAGGGTTGCTAGACCAATGTACAGGGAAAGGTTATTGTCAGTCATGGCCAAATATGTTGAACCCCCTAGACTGTATATGAGAAATGATTGTTACAGCTTACTTCCAGGTTTCAACAAAATTAAGCCAATTCAGTCGTCATTTTCTTTTGCATTACGGATGCCAACAAGTTAAAACCAGATGTCGTCAGTCCCCAGTCCTTGGTCTGAGTCGGTCTGAGACAATGTTTCTATGGCAACCGCTCTCCGACCACTTCAAAGCCGGCTCAGGAAGAATCTAACAATCAAACATTTTGAATGTTTGATGTAAGACCATCTCCTTTTATCAAAGCATCTGATTGGTCAGTTTATAACTTGAATAATTTACACCATCAAGACAATATCTAACAAAATTAGGATTTGCAAGAACATGTTTAAGAGAAGGTAGCAGAGAAGGAATGGTTACTCTGAAAAAGAAACAACTTATAGCTGTTTATTTCTCAATAATAATCTATAGGCTTTCAGTTTTTTGGAGCCAGTGGGTACTTCCTGGTTTGAAACACTAAGGGAGAAGGTCACCCAGTCCAGTTCTCATATACAGCAATGATTGCATCTGCAGTCTCATTCTAGACTGAGGATGAGGATGTTGAGGATGAGAGGGATAGGACAGTGCCAAACAGAACTGTGTTACTTACATGTCTTGGAGTTCATCTATGAAGCGTTTGGTGAACTCTTTAATCTGGTTGATGTAGAAGTTGGGAGGTTTTTGCCTTAGAGCAACACTCTCAGATGTGTCCAGCACGAAGAAAAGGTCAACGGGGCAATCTGCTCGCAGAAATAAATAAATAAATAGGTCAAAACCTGTCTGCATCGGCACAGGAAGTGGAATATCAGTCATCCATACACGCCACAAAGGCGGTGCATTGCAAGGATTAAAGACTCACTCCGATGACAATCATGTTTTGAGTGTTTTTAACATGTTCTTGTGGCATGTTTCTCATGACTGAGGACATGTATAAAGATAATAAAGATAATAAAGATCAAAATTGCATTTCTGACTATTTCTTTATTCAAATCGTTGGAGATGATGAAAAAAATGCTGTTTGAAAAAGACGGTCGCAGTGACGTAGGCGCTGTAGTCGGCGAGCCACAAGCTCTCTGCTCTGCTCCATTCTGATGCAACCACATCCAGACTGTATGGCTCCATTGATTCTTGCCATTTTTGATGCACCGGTATTGTTTGGTTGGGGGTGTGAGTGGCTGTTAGCTAGCAGGAGACTTTAAAAAAATGATGATGGGAAATGAGGCAGGCTTACTCCACCAACAGTCCTGCCCACAACTTAGAGGTAAATTTCTAACAAACTCCTGCCGCTCTGCAGAAACTATATCATAGTAAACAATACCGTTTTTTGGGGGCTAAAACTGGCATAATCATAATTAAGAGATAATTGGAGTGGGAGTATAAGTGCAGCAGAGGAGATCCACAGGCCTCTGAGGAACTGTCATGCAACAGATTTTTCTTCTTTACCTAAAGAAATCCTTCAGTCTAAAAACCGTAGGTGTCCCCACAATAGTGGAAGGACAACCTTCTAATGTTGAGTTTATGGCAGCTTTATGCCTAAAGTCCACAGGCCCAATCAGAGGGACAGCTAAGGCCTGCCTCTGCTCTGCTGAAGCTGTCGTACTTCTCACTATAGTTGCATATTTATTCTGCTGTTCGTTGCAGGATCGTACAGGTTTTGGAGAGCATGCACAACTAAGGAAAATCTTAATTTTGCAGCACCCGTAACATCAGTGGCGGCTTTTACTTCCCATACATCTCTAAAATCACAGTCATTCTTATTTATGCTTCCTGCAAAACTTACCTGCAAACGTTGTCACTTGGCTCTGCAGCTGCGCTCCAGCCGCAACAGCGCACAGCAGCGCGAGGAGCCCCCTGAGAGTCTCCATGACAGGAAAAATAAATACAATATAAAAAATAAAACTACCCTAAAACCAAATCATACGACACCCCTCAAATCCTCCAAAAGAAACTAGTAGCCGGGGTCCCCCTCTAGAGCGACGCCTCAACTAGGGTTCGGCTGGTTCCTTTTGGACGCAGCGCTGCGCCCAAATTCTTCCGAGAGCGCGCAGGAGGATGGGAGCGCGCAGCCAGAGAGGGGTGAGACAGCGGGGTGGGGGTGGGCAAAACACAGAGCAGCCCCAACTCTGCAAAGAGCTCCCTCCCTCAAAAATAAATACATACATAATAATAATAATAAAAGGGGTGGATCTCTGATGCAGCAGGTTGCATGAAAATAATGTATTTATGAAAATAAGTAGCATTACAGAGATGGAAGCTTCAGGTAGAAGAGATGGGTAGATTTTAGTCTGGATTGAAGAAGAATGTCAAGTAAAACTTCTTTTTTGTTGGAATGTTTCGGCAGAAACAAAAGAAAAGTTGAAAGATGAACCTCAGGTTTGTCCTGCAGAAAAGCCACCTATTGCACAGTCGCAGGCATTTGGTCAAAGCAGATGAGAAGCAGACTAGGGGCTAGGAAGCATTTTGTCCTCAAATGGAGAAAAACAAAACATTTGTGGGTGGAGCCCACACATCTGGGTGACTTTGGTGTTTTAGATCTGACCTGAACATAAAAGCATATCAGGCAGGGTGTAGATGTTCTTCAAACTTTCCACCAGTGGAGCAGGAAGAGACGCAGCGCCATCTAGTGCTTTCCTGTGTGCTGATCTTGGATGTCACTGTGGAAAGTGTTACAGTGGATTCAGGCAGAGGTGTGTGTATGTGAGGTTCTGGCTTCGACTCAGCTTTTCCACTGAGATCACTGTAGTCGGGGGGGGGGGGGGGAGCAGAGGAAGGAGGAGGGGAGAAGAGGCAATGAGAGAAAAGGGGAACATCTGGTAAAGATCTGTGTTTATTAGCAAGCTCCCACAGTAAATTTGCAGGGTTTTTTTTTTTTTTTGTCTTGCAGCTGTGTGGCTCTGGAGAAGTTGAGATGCATGCATCTTAGGATGTCTTAATACCAGCCTAAAATCAGGAAACAATTACTCCAAGAAAATCTGGAGGAAATCTTTGGCACCCTGCTGGGATTTAAGGAGGGGGAAAAAAGGAAAAAAAACTTGCAGAATTTCATTTAAAAATACAACATTTTCCATTTGGAATTGAAAGCAAATGGGAAAAAAACATGCAAGGAGATGGGTGCAATGAATGCAACTGATAGTGCCAACAGAAAGGTGTAAAACCAAAGGTTTGGCCGTAAAGCAAAAACATTCATCCCTGGTTTTTAGGTGAAAAACCTGAGTGGAGAAGCAGAAACATTTGTTTTTCCAGCGGCATTCTGACACACATGGAAGCCATCAGCGTTCATATGAATCCGAATTTCCTTTTCCCTCAGGATCAAATCTGCATGTTTTAAGACAGAGCTGATGAAAATGGGATTTCTCTGTTGACTAAAGTGGTTTGCCAGAGCTGCCAAAGACTCATTTCAGGGGGATCAACTCTCTTTTGATCAGCGCTTTGAACACTTCAGATTCTGTCTGGCCATCAAAACAGGCGGAAACTGTTAATCAAGAGGGAGAAAACGATAACAACAGGAAAGGGACGCTCTTCCGCCGTCATTAACATCAATCAGGTCTCTCCGACATGTTTAAATTACTCTAATGTGCAGCCTTTTTTTTTGCTGAAGGGTAACCGAACACGTCCAATATGGATTTTCTTGTTAAGGTTTAAGGAAGCGATGTCCAAAAAATTACTGTAAAGCTTTTCTTCCCTGGTAAAATTTATTCAAACTAAGAAAAAAGGTTGTTTTAACTTGAAAGTACTAAAAAAAATCTACAGTGAGCCAGTTATGTAACATTGGTTTTAAAATGACGCCCATCAGCATTGCTTTGCACTTATTATTCAGCATATTTACAAAAGTCTTTTAAAGACTTAAAAAAAAATAAAGTAACCACTGCAACTTTCATAATTCCAGCACCTCAATTCTGGTACGCAGCACCCCCTAGAGGTCACAGAGGAGAAGAGCAGACCTTCATTTTCAGCATGAAGCTCTTTTTCTTCACTTTTTTTTTTAAATGATAACAAGCTGGGTTTAATTATTAAAAGCTGTGTTTTCTCCTCTGTGTGTTGCAGGACGTTGTGGAGAAAGATGTTTACTGCAAACTAGTCATACATTTGAAACAAACAAAGATCTTCATAACAGCAGAGATTGGCTTGTGCTGCACTCAGATCACCTTTGCAAATAAGATCAGAAGAATCCGTTCAGTTCATTTTTAGGCTCATCAGGTCTGAATCTGGATTTGTTGGTCCTCTAACGTTTCAGTCCTCAAGTACAAACAAGTGCAATTTTTCAGTGGATTCAATCCGTTATTAGCTTCTGCCCTGGTGTTATAGTGTGCGACTATGTGGGCGGGGCTAGTTCATGTTAGAGTGGCTCTTCAGGTGTCTCCTCAGGTGGTTCAGGCAGGTGTAGGTCTTGGGACAGATCTGGCAGTGGTACGGTCTCACCCCCGAGTGGTTCAGCATGTGCTGCTTCAGCACGCTTCCGTCCGAGAAGGCCTTCCCGCACTGCGAGCACACGTAGGGCCGCTCGCCGGTGTGCACGCGCATGTGTACCGTCACTTTGTGTGCCATTGTGAAGCCCTTGCCACACACTGTGCACTTGAAGGGTCTCTCTCCGGTGTGGGTCAGCCGGTGGGTGCGCATGGCGCCCATCTGGGAGAAGGCTTTGCCGCAGTCGGGGCAAACGTGCGGCTTTTCGCCTGTGTGGACCCTGGTGTGACTCCTCAGTCCTCCGGCGGTGGAGAAGCACTGCGAGCAGTGCGTGCACTGGTAAGGCCGCTCCCCGGTGTGGGTGCGCATGTGCTGTTTTAAATCGTAGCGGTTCCTAAAGCCGCGACCGCACACCAGGCAGCTTTCAGGCCGCTCGTCGTTGTGGCGCAGCTCGTGGTTGGACAGGCATTTCTCAGACAGGAAGCACTTCCCGCACTCCTGACACTGGTAAGGCTTCTCGTGGTCGACCCTCTGGTGGTACTTCAGCTCGCTGATGCCGGGGAAGGTCTCGTCGCAGTACCTGCATCTGAAGCGGTGGTTGGGGCTGTAGGGGAGCTGGTGCTCGCTCATTTGATGGTTCCTGAGCAGATGGGCCATCTTGAAGGTCTTGCCACAGTGGGAACACTCATATTTAGTCAGCAACTGCACGCACGTGTGGCGCACGCGCTCGTGCAAGGACCTGAACTGACAGCCACACTTGGTGCAAATGTGCGCGGCATTCTTGCACTTCCGCTTCCGGTGGCCTGAGAGGTGCGCCTCGGTGCGGAAGGCTTTGCCGCACTGGGAGCATTTGTACGGCTTCACGGCCGTGTGAAACCTCTGGTGCTCCAGAAACTCAAAGCGGTACTTGAAGCTGCGACCACACAGTGGGCAGTTGTGAGTCAGCCTTCCTCGGGGGTAGCCCGCTTTGAAAGAAGTCTTCCTCAAGGACAGCAACGAAGAAGTCCGGTGACCTAAGCCACTTTTCTGATGTTTACCGCCGCCCATCAGCTTTCCCATTCCGATTTCGCCGTGCCCTTCGTGCCGTTGTTGGTGTTTAGCTAAGCTCTTTGGAGAAATAAAACTCTTCCCGCATCGACTGCACTTGTAAGGCTTTTCGTGATCCACCTGCTGGTGGTATTTTAGGTCCCCGATTCCGGAAAAACCCAGGCCGCAGTGGCTGCACTTGAAAAGGCGGCTTTGAGCATGAGTCAGCAGGTGCTCCTTCAGGCCGCTGGACTTCGGAAAACTCTTCCCACACTGTTGGCAGTCATAGCTACGCCCCCGCTTCGGACAGTGGTGTCGGAATTTGTCAAGCGACGTGGGAAAGTTGTTCCCGCATTTGATGCAGAGGTACGCAGCGTTCTTACATTTCCGGAGTCGGTGTCCGGCGAGCAGCGTGGCTGTTCTGAACGCTCGGCCGCACTCGGAGCAGTTGTAGGGGTGGAGGCCGCTGTGGACTCGCTGATGCTCCATCAGGACAGAGTGATGCTTGAAGCATTTGCCGCACTCTGAGCATTTATGGACCTCTGGCTGCGATTTGCTGCAGGGAGATGAGGAGATGTCGGCCGGTTTTGGTAACTCGGGGAAGTCGGTCGACGTGGAAGGGTTTGTGGAAAGCTCTTCGTCAAACATGACGATCTGAGGAACGCCGTCATTGTTGTGGACGTCGTCGTCACACGCACTCGGGTGAGAAGAGATGGCCACTTCCAGGGACGGAGGGAGCGATAGAGATGGAATAAGAAGATCATCGGATTGGAACTGGGCTGCAAGTAAAAACAGCGAAAATTCATCTTAATTTAGGAGCAGAACTCCATTCCTAGATTTTGGGGGTAAATAAACATGCAGGGGTCCCACGATAAAACACAGTCGTGCGTATCCTTTAGTGGAAATGTGCATGCTTTTTGTTTTTTTCCAATCATTGTAAAAGAAGAAATAAAGTTGAATATTACTCAAGCAATAAACGAGGGAATACTTTTTTTTTCTCAGTAACTATTTCTAAAGGTGGTATTGACATTATAATACATAAAAATCTTCTATCCCTATGGGCAAACAAATCAAACCATAAATAACTATACATTTAGCTAAATATTATAATTCGCAATGATGAAGGAAAAAAGAATTAAACATGCAAAGAAAGGAAGAATGCTAAAGAAAAGTCACAGAAATGCAGAGAGAATCTAGTAGATTTCCCAAATAAAACCTCTTTTAGAATAAGACTGTAAATATATCCAAAAAAAAAAACGTGGGTCTTTTTTTCTTCTTTCTGCAGCCTGGTAAGAACTGTCCTAAGGACGGGTACCGATCCACAGCTCAGGAGTTGAAAACGAAATACTTTCTTTTTTAAATCAAAATAACTTCAATTGAGTGAAAGCAAACTTCAAAGAACTCGAGGAAGGAATGGAGGAATGGAAAATATTATCAAGAAAAAGAAAAATGGGCAATCATCGCAAATTGGATTTCATTTTAGTAAAGTAAAAAGAAGTTTAAGGAAAATAGCTTAGAATTCATAGAATAAAACCTTCAGTAAAAAGAAATTGTTGCATCTGTTGAATGCGAGCAAACATACCAACAGAACTCTTTGCCAGCTTCCCATGGCATTGTTTGCTCTGAAGAAGAAACTTGAGGTCGTCTCCATTTGAGACGCACTGCATGTACTCCTCCAGGACAGCGGGAGCAGCACTGATCCAGGATGCAGTCTGGGAACGCAAGAAGAGAAGCGTTCGAATGAAAGTCGAACACATTGCCACGCACTCCATACATAATAATTGATAAATTTCTTGCCTGTTTGAAATCTGGGATTGGAAGGAGCTCTTCTAGCCTGGAGAAGAATTCACAAACAAGAGTTTCTAATGCCGTGTCAAAGTCGGGGCCGTATTCCACCGGAAACACGTTCTGTTGGACAAAAGAAAAGATATTTCACATTAAGAAGCTGTGGTAAACACAAAAGCGTGGACAGAATTGTTGGTATCCCTCTGTTATGTAAAGAAAAAACCCAAAACAACAACTTTAAAGGACAAAAGAAAATGAACTGAAAATCACCCACTGCTTTTAATGTGTAATTTGTGTAATTTGTTGTGTTTTTCAAGGATTATCCTGTTGGAAGACCCACAACCTACAAAAATGTGTAATCCCGTTTTAGAAATACACATTTTGCTAAAGAATATATTTACAGCCATGAGATTATATTGTACACTGCACATAATGGAGACATCCAGCATGAAAAACCAAACCACTGATGCCCCTTTCAGATGTCCTAAATATAGGGGCCCTAAATGGATGAATTTGCATCTGCTCAACCCAGTTTTTCTTCTTTTTTTTTATTATTCTGACAAAAAAGCTCACATGGCATATTTAAAATGTATTGAGGGTAGCATCAGATGCAACTCAGTTTTGATGTGTACTGTCAAGGAAGGTGCCTTATTTTTAATCGTTTATTTTTAGAAAACTTTTAGGTTATTATAACTTCAGTCAAGGACTTTGTCATTGATCCTAGATTGAAAAAAAAAAAATACAGCTGTAAAGAAGGTAACAAACGAACCTAAACGTTATTTTTACCTTAAGGAAATGTTCCCTGCCATCCGTGTCTTCAATGAGGCCCTGCACCAGCTTCATAAAATTCGCTTCTGGGGCTTCGATCACAGGGTTGTTTGTCTGGGTTGCAACATAAGCGTCACCATTAATGATCCATGACGATATAAATATCCGACAACTATGACAAATTTCTATATTTTTTTAAAGTGCTCAAAATAAAAATATACCGGTATTTGCATATTTTGTAAGAAAATAAAAAAAAGTAGTCATAAACAGGAAGTTAACAACATCTCTCACCTCCTCAATGCACGAAGTTCTGATTCTGTTCAGATGAGTCTCAACTGCTTTGAGATCTTCAGGATGTTCTGAGCGCAAAAGTTCAAGAGTTGTCTGAAAGACACATGATTTTTTTTTTTTAAAGGTGGGGTGGGTGTTATTTTAAAACCTGCTTTCATACTTGGCCCCTGGTTTTATACACCTACCCGAGCCCTCAGGCCCAGTGAGAGCAGTCTTCCTTCTCTTTTGCTCATCAGTTCAGGGACTGCATCCGTTACCATGGACACAAACTCCTCCAGTTTACCATAGTGCTTGATGTTCCTCTGTCTCACCACCTCCCACATCACAGCTGACATCAATCGGAGAGGTGGGACCAGAAGTGCCAAAGAAGACAGTGGAACGCTGAATTCTAAAAGAAAATATATAGGGTTTATCCCTCGATAAATGTATCGGAACATAAATGCATGACAAATACATTCTAAATAAACTTATAAGCGATCGACTTTCTTTATCTTTTTTTATTTTTTCAGTGAATACAAACTGTCCAGTTTTGTTAGAGACATTCTAAATAAAGTTAAAAATAAAAAAACAGCAAACATAAATACTAAAAGGAAGTCACCTGTATATGCAAGGCTGGAACTAAGCATCTTTGCTAACTGTGCCACTAAAGTTAGAGTTTTCTGACCCGCAATTAAAAAAAAAAGTTATTTATGAGAATATATATTTCATTCCGATTACTTTCTGCAGGCTGTTGACCTAATTTCAGTAATAGAGCTCATTCTTTGGTTTACAACGAAAGATTTCCACGATTATCATGCAGCGTTGCTAACTGTCAACATAGCAAGACGCTGTCTGTTTACCTGACCTGCTTGTACAGCGTTGAAACTTTAAAACTAATAATAGCGGTCAAAGAGAAACGTACGAACTACGTTTTAAAATACACACACAGTAGAAACATATCTCAACAAAAAGAATTATTTTTTAAAAAATCTTAAACATGGTGTAGAACGTTAGCATAGGCTAACAAGTAGGCTAGCCTTGAGGCCGCAAGTCTTGGTGTAAAAACCGGCATGTTAGTGAGCAAAACAATTCTTGTTCCAGGGATTAGTCGAGGCCAACAAAGCCTCGGCCAATCCTTAGCTTTGGTAATTTATTTAGGTTGATTAGAAGCAATATCATACATTGTTGTTGTGCTTCGCAAAATGTTACATACCCATCTCGTTCATTTCGAAATTCTCATATAACGCTGAGGCGAAACTTCAAAATACGAGTATGTCGTTCATGGTTACGGTTAGCGTGCTAGCTATCCTAAAACGAAGCTTCAGGCGCCAACTTCTTCCTGAAACGGGTCGCTCACCCAGCCAGTGCCTGTTCAGTCCAAAAGTAGAGACTCGTTTTATTGTACGACACATTCCGGAGAGAACCCCTGTGCGTTAAATCTGAAGGGAATCTAACAAGCACCGCCCTGCTGACGAGTCAAAAGTAAGTAAATTGGATAGAACACTGGCCTGAATCTTTTATATGTAATTAGGTCACACACAAATTGAGGTATCTGTATATTTTCTCAACGGAATTTGTTAGGTTTATTTTTATTTTAATGTTAAATGCTTTTAATTTTACTATAATATAAGGACATAAACGTTTTCATGACCTTGTTTCTAAACATAAAGAAATTATTTAGAAGGACTTAATAATAATTTATGTTGACATGGAGCCCAAAACCCATAAAACAGACGTATTCAGTTTCCTTTATTTAAATTGTAAAATAAATAAATAAATAAATTAAAATTTACCTTTGAAATATCTATTATTTCTCTAAAACTAGGAAAAGAAATCTGAAACAAGAAAACAACTCAAGTTAACATACATAAATAATAGAATCATTTAGATGTAAAAATGATGCTCTGTGCATAATCTAGAATATAGATTTTGAAATTATTGTAAACATAAACTGATGATTATTGTGCTGTCCAGCATAACAGCAATGTTAACAACATATAAATGATTTTGTACAGCCAGATTTCCCCCCCAGAATTAGTCGCTAAAGTTAAGATTACATGATGAGATTGAGTTTTCTTTTTACACAATGTTTCTTAAAATGTAAAATGTAATATTTAAGACGTTAGCATGTGTTTGAGTGTTTTTTATCTGTCAGGTAAAATGATCAATAACATTTCTCTAAATTCTATTTCAGTATTTTTGTGTGCTGATTTTTTTTTTGCACAATTCCAGATTTATTTTTGTTGTTGCCTTCTGTTGAATCAAGAGATTCAATCAAGAGAAATTATGTTATTGTGTCATTCTTTTCTTAGATTTCTGTAAACATATATGAACTTGGTGTTAAATCACATGCATCAATGGCCTGAAGATGCACAAATCTCCGTGTGGTGGCAGTGAAGGATATGAAACCGCAGCCACTTGGCAACTACATGACAGTAAAAGGGGATTCACAAGAGAAGTAATTAGATAGTGCTTCATCACGCCATCTGGACAGTGTTAGCCATCATGACTAAGTAAATCCATGTAGTTCATGCTGACTGACAGAAGAGCTCTTGTACCTAAAAGGCTGTTTTCTCCCCTTTTCAACTCAAATTCACAGCTGTTTTGCAAGGTCAACAACACGCGCTCTTCATTACAATTAATTTAATTTACTAACAATTTTAACTTGCAACCCTATGCCCTATACCCTATGGTGTATAGGGTTGCATAGGTAACCCTATGGTGATTTTAGTCGTTGAGGCACAAGAACATTTATTTTATCTTCCTCAAACAGATGAGGCAGACCTCAAATATATTCGTGAGGAGAATTTTATGTAACCCTAAAAGTTCCAAAAAACAAAACAAAACAAAAACAAAAAAACATGTTTCTTTCATTTACTTTCAAAAATTAAGAGAAAATATTTATGAACAAACAGTAATATTTAAATTCTCCAATTTTCTTAGTCAGGATGACAGGGGTCTGTCCTCCATGACTCATGGCATTTATTTAAATGATGTAGAGTCATCTGCTCTTTTCAGTCCATCAGATCTTTAATAGTCTTCCTGCAGCTGAATCAGATTTCAGTACACTGCCATTGCTGTTTTACTGCTGGTGCATTTTTGTAATTAGACATAGTGCTGTTTTAATCTTTAAAAAAAAAAAAAGAAAAAAATCTCCCTGCGATGAAGCTGTAATCTCCACCACATGTGCAAATGCTTAAAAATGCGATCAATTACTAAGTCACTTTCAGTCAAGTCACATTTTGTGGCCACTTTATGCAAAAAGCTAAATTAAATTCAATGTAATTATGAGGATTGATGGATGGAAAAAATGAGTGTACATGCAATGTTGATGCATGTTTATGTGTTCTCTTTGCATGTGTGTTCGCATGAAAAAAAGATTTAATGTGTGTAATTAAAAAAAGTGATTTTTCTTTTTTTTAAACATACAGATTATCCGTTTCTCCCAGCTGGTCAGAGTTGGATTTGACCACCCCAACAACCAGAGGGAGGAAATCTCTTTGGGACTCAATCCAAATTGGCATCCTTGACTACATTTTTTTTTATATTATTAATCCAACAGAATAAATAGGAACCCTCATCCATACCTGCCTTGCCCCCTCATCTATCTGTCATAGCAACATCTGTAGATTCAAATGATCTGTGAGTGGGAAAAATGTCAAATTTTTAGTTTTTCATGATTTTTACCAGGCACTAAGCTTTTTTTTTTTACTGGATTTGTTTTTATGATCGGTGGTTAATCTCATAGAAGCATCTTTTGTGTTTTTTTTTACATGAGGCGAGCCTCCATTTCTCTAAACTAACAGATCAGCCACATTGTTAAAGAGGCTTTGTGTGATTGTGCTGCCTTTGTAGAGGCATTAGAAACAAACTTAAGCTTTAAAAGGCAACACACTCACAAGGACAGAGCCCCGGAGATGCTGTATTCTGTGGACATCTGTTGTGTTTTTTTCTTTTTTGCTTGGGTTTTTTTATACGTAGAGCAACAGAGAATACGAGAGAGAGACAGAGATTTAATAGAGCTACAACGTGAAATGAGGTAGAACACAAACTGGCTTCTCTGGACGTAAACATTCGCATAAAATATGCAGGTCAAATGAGGTCTGGCATCAAATATCCATACACATATAACAGCTGTTTGTTTCAACAGCCTAAAACATGATTTATGAGGCTGCTTTACTGAAAGTTAAGAAACCCACAAATGTAGAAAAAGATTTTATTGCCTTTAAACAAAACAGTCCAGGAACTGTTTTATCTAAATTCAAAACAGAGAATTATTTTCTTTACTTAAACTGATTTACATGGCCATTGTGCAAGTGTTTCAAATAACCTTCTCATATGAACCCATTACAAAAAATAGATAAAAACTAGTAATACATATATGAAATTAACAAAGCTCTTTACACACTCAGTTTTTTTTTAAATATTGAGATTTCAGTGAATTAATTACCCTTAAATACATCAGATCCAATTAAGAAAAGGTAGTGCACGACAATCAAAATCAGGCACATAAATCAGGTATTAAATACACACAGCCCTTCATTCAGACTGATGTGTCAACTGTGCAATGTAGATAAAACAGTTTGACAAAAAAAAGGATGTTTTAGCCGTACAACAAAAAACAATGATGGAACTTCTTTTAATAAATTGCATGTTACAAACTTAAACATTGTCTAATGTCTATTTCCTTTAATATTTACCCCTTTAAAGTGAAAATAAGAGGATGTAGGTTTGAGTGCATGCACACCATTTTTGTAAAATAAAGTTTTTTGTGCTTTTTCCCCCCAAAAAGTTTGCTGGTTTGGACCAAACCAGTTTGTCTGGAAACTTTAGGGAGACAAAAAAAATTGTGTCAAAGGCCTCTTTTGTGGGTTTGAGTTGCATCTCAGCAAGTTGCAACTGTTGCGGGCAAATTGTAAGTTTATGAAATGGTTCAAAGGATTAGTAATTAGTTGTCATAAATTGCGGGCTCTCATTTGTGTGATGCTGGAATTTTAAACATGCAAAATAAATGAAAAAACAAACAAACAAAAAAACATGGATGGATTGGTTTCTCAATCACAGAAATCAAAAGTGGGAAGTACCTGTTAAAACCTTGTACAATGTGCGTAAACCTTTGACTTGTAGTGTTTTTCTCAAACTACTACAACGTGTCTCCAACACAAAAACGAAACCCCACATGTTCAGTTTTTAATTTGAACCTGGATGTATAACGTCTTGCAATTCCTTAAATGACCACTGGAGGTTGATGTCAGCAGGGATCAATTACCACTGACTGCCATTTTATAAAAGTCAAATTTTACAAATAAGAAATAAATGAATGTACATTATGGTTTCAAAAACATTTGGCATATTTATTGCTTTGTTATCAATACACTGCGATTGTGACAAGGATTTATTTGTAGTTATACTTTGCTAGCGCTCAAGGTGGGAGAAGCCATGATTGAACTCAAACAATTTTCTCAAATTCCTTCATCTCACCCAAGCACTGTTTTTGGTTGTTGTGAAGTTTAGTTTACTAGTTAGTTTACTACAATGTATACAAATGTCAATGACTGTACCAGCTTGCAATTGTTTTGTAGACATACCATTTTTAAGAAATTCACAAAAAAGATTTTCCTTTGAACTAAATTAAATGTAGTTTCAGAGAAACATTATTGCAAATTAATTTTGCTTTGCGTTAATCTCGAGGTTAAAAATATTTTTCTTTGATCGAAATGATTTTTTTTTCGTGTTCACAAATCCAATGAGACTAGAGTAAAGCCAATATCACATAAGGAAATTAAGACATTTTTTTAACTATATTTGGTAAACTTCCTCATAAATGCAATGTAATTCATGACCAATCACTTCAGTCCAGCTTTAAATACATTGTTTGCATCTCAAATTCTGTTGACCCTTTCTGTGGTGTAACTCCAATTTCATGGATGGAGCTATTTTGCAGAATGATAAGCTAGCTAACAAGCTAGAAAAGCTTTTCTAGGAGAAAAACGTTAAAAAAAAGTAAATCAAAAGGAAAGCTACATCGTACAAGTCTATAAAAATGTAGGAAATGTGCGATGAAATGTATTAGTAAATTATGAATGAAGGCCCGTACACACCGGGACGAATTTCACGTGCAATGTTCGCCGACGTTTAACCCCTCTTGACTAAACAAAGCACACCAATGTGAGTGTGCACACCGACGCGAAAAACGCCACGCGTCAAAGCGTCATTTTTTAAAAAACGCCTCGGGTTTGTTTTTTTGGTTTGACGCGCCGTGTCAAAAACTATACGACCAATGAGAATGGCGCTTTTGCACACGTGTCCGGAACTTCTGAAGTTACAGTAAAACACAACTTGGGGGCGCTCAAACACAATACTTGCTCTCTTCTTCTGAGTGAAAAGCGACTTTAAGAAGCGTAAAGTTGCGCAGCGCCACCTTGTGTACAGGAGTATTTCTGTTTTTACATTAAGCGCCATCTAATGTCAGGGAATGAAATTGCATGTTCGCTCGGCTCATCGTCAGTGAAAATCGCCTGGGTGTGAACACAAAAAACGTGTTGAAAAACGTTGGCGAGTAACGGCTGGCGAACTATTGTCCCGGTGTGTACGGGCCTTAAGACTCGAAACTCACACAAAATTCTACCAAAATTGTGACTTTCAATAGATAGGCTACAGTAGTTTTTTAATGGTTATGTATAAATTAAAATCGAGCAGATTTTCTAATAGTTCTTAAGATAGTAAAAGGAAAGCAATTTAGACATAAATAAAGATGTTCATGAATTTACTATAAAAATCACCTAAAAAAACAATCCATATGTATCCAGGTGTATTAAGGCTATCTAGTCTTTTTTCATTTTGCATTTGGTCAAAAGTCATGTTTAACATAAACTGATCCTCTTTGATCCTCTGGAATCTAACTTACCGGTACTTTTTAAAGCAATTTCACGTCCCGCCCCTTCGATGGGGGGAGGCCTTCTGATTGGCTGCTTTTACATGGTAGGTTTAATTAGCTTCCGGTTTAGAGACGGGTTTCTCCATCTCATCTGTGCACAGAAATGCAGGGAGACAGATAGCATTTAAAAATATTCAGAAATCTGTTAAATTATGAATTGATCTGTCACCAGAATCTCCTTGTCTCCATCAATGCAGCCATTCTGTAGTTGGTATTACCTATTTGGTTTGTTGGTCCTTTTGTTGTTTAGTATGTTAATTAACTAAGACTGGAAAGTAGTGAGTTCAAATCCAGGATGAGTCATACAAAAGGCTCTAAAAAATGGGACCCAGTGCCTCCTTGCTTGACATTCAGCATTAAGGGGTTGGATTTGGGGGGGTAAACCACCAAATGATTCCCAAGTGCAGCTGTGTCTGCAGCTCACCGCTCCCCCAGGGAATGAGTCAAATGCCAAGAACAAATCTCACACAACTAAGGTTGTGACAGTTAATGGGACTTTAACTTTAGCCCTTTAAGCATCCTCTTTGTTCAGAAACGTGCAGAAAGATACATTTTGGTACTTCATTTATAAAATGAACATTTTTTGTAACACCACAAAGAGAGCGCTACCTCTCATATACTTTAGTTAGTGGAAAAAAAAATTATTAGTCAGTCCATGATTACAATAACCCCTGCTAATTTGATGGTTTCATTGCATGCTCAGTTATCTTTAGTTAATTTTAGAAACTAGGAAGATTAAAAAAAAGTGTACAAAATGGGATGTTTTTCATCTAAAAACATAGACAATTTTAAACAATTGCTAAACTTAGTATTACTATAAGATGAACTAGTGTCTTAACTTAAATTTGTCCCACAGCCCTGAACTGTTTTTCTAAAGATTATGATAATGTGACATCAAATTTCTTACATTTCTCAACAGCAGAGCTGCCCAACCCTGCTCCACATCTCCCTCCGCATATTGTAAAGACCCACTCCACTGAGATAGTGTTTTTTATGGGCATTTTTTCATGATGGAGGACATATATAAAGAAAATACAGATTAACACTGTGTTTCTGAGTAGTTCTTTATCCAAATTGTTTTGAATCAGGAGCAGACGAATAAATGCTGTTTGAAAAAGCTTGCAGTTGTGATGTAGAAACAACAATTGGAGGGCCACAAGCTCCCTGCTCCGCTCCATTCTGATGCATCCACTTGCAGATAAATAGATCCATGTACGTCTTTGTTTTCCTCGTCCCAGCTGGTATCTGGCCTAAAATTGTACATCTGGGTAGCTCAGATATTGGTTTCCATTTTTATTGCACTGCTGTTTGCTTGGGTTTGTTAGGTTCTGTAAGCTAATGAGATAGAGTGTAAACAAAGGGATGATGGGAAATGAGTGTGGGCTTATTCCGTGAAAACAGTCCCGCCCACAACTAAGAGGTGAACTTCTAATAAAGTCAGCCGTTCTGCAGAAACTATGTCGCTACGCTTTTTACAATGGATCAAAAGATGATTGTAGTGGGATTTCAAAGAAACCCCTTGCTTATTTGCTGATACTTAGTGGGTTCAAGTGATTTCAGGTTCTATTGGATGTAACACACTTGGTGGAGGTGGTCAGCAGTCGGTAGAATGGAGATAACTGAAGGTTGGGCAACCCTGCGTGGCTGGAAATGGAGATGTTAGTCAGTTAAATGTTGCATACATGTTTTCAATGTCTTCTAGGATATAAAAAATAAATCTCCTTTTCAGTTCCTTTCTTCAAAATTCTCAGTTGTAAACAAAACAAGGACAGTTCAATCTCACTGGCACAACTGACTGTCAAAGAAAAGTCTCCTCGTAGTTTTCAACGGAATCCAGGTGTTCATAACCTCTAGATGTTGGTCTGACTACCTCACTGGGGCTTTGGAGAGTTGCTTGTGTCACGCTATCATACGATGGAGGTGAAGAGATTAGAATGTTCTCTGATGTCTGTACCCCCAGAATCCCATAATGTTGTATCATGGTTGCTAGCAGCCCCTCTGTCTCTGGAGCATTTTCCACATTCACTGTGGTTTCGTAGTTTATTTGTCTGTAGAGGTAAGAAGCTTGCTTCAGTTGCCTCCTCACAAGATGTCTCCTGTAACCCCTCTGGATGATGATTGCAGACACCTCCTCCATTTTACGGCGAAGGGTGGAGGTTATGGGCTCATGGGAAATTTTGGAAGGGTTGGTCATCATGAACTTTTCCTCCATTTGCTGTTTGAGGGTGTCCATTTCTCCTGACTCCCCAAGGACACGCTTAGTAAAGGCAAACAAGATGTCCAGACAGTGGATCCTGTCTCCACTGACCATGGGAAGGTCCATAGAAATCAGGTGGATCTTGTTGGGTTTTGCAATACGCAGCGGCTCTGACAGAGCATCAGCAAAACTTGATAGCATTGAAAACTCAATAAATTGTGTGGCCTCGGAATCAAACTTCTCCCAAACCTCATAAAACATTTCAAAGTCGTCCTCGCTGAGTGGCTCTGTGCTCTCTTCCGTGGCAACGCTAAAGTTCTCCAAAATGATGGCTATATACATATTTACCACAATGAGGAAAGAAATGATAATGTAGCTGACAAAGAAAGCTATGCCCATGGAGGGGTTTCCACAATTCCCTCTGGTGTTTGTACCAGTGTTGATAAAGTGAATGTCACACTCCTCTGGAGAATTGGACATTATGGGACTAAGGAGGTTATCCCAGCCTGCCGAGGTGCTGATCTGAAAAAGGCAGATTATGCTGTTTCCAAAGGTCTCAAAGTTAAACATGTCATCAATCCCGTCTTGTTTTTTGACATAGGCAAAGTTTGCCATCCCAAATATTGCATAGATGAACATAACAAGAAATAGCAGGAGGCCAATGTTGAACAGTGCTGGCATGGACATCATTAAGGCAAACAGTAAAGTCCTTATTCCTTTGGCTGCGCGAATAAGTCGAAGTACACGTCCTATCCTTGCCAGTCTGATGACTCGAAACAGAGTCGGAGATACAAAGTACTTCTCAATAATGTCAGCAAGGACAATCCCTGAAATGAGAAAGACAAGAAAATAGTTCAGACCACAAATCCTGAGAAAAAACAGAACTTTCCATTTGTTGACAAATTTGTTTGCTTGTAGAGATCGTAACACAAAATATACGATTGATTACTAGCTTATTTTATTTGCATGTTTTAACCATTGTATGGCCATGAATTGGTATTTTGTTAACACGTTTTAACTTTTAATGGCCACTAATGTCATGAGGTGTAGTGGCTCGAGAGCCGGTTGGACCCAGATGCAGAGGCAGGAGGCAAGCGGGTTCAGGGCTAGTGGGTTTAATTTACAAAAACAAACAAAAAGCGCTGCAAAGCAGGATGACAAAAAGAAAACTAAAACTCACTGTGACGTGGCGAGGGACAAGAAACAAGGCATGGCATGGCATGACATGAACACCAAGACAGGAACACTAATGGACCAACACAGGAGGAAGGCAGAGACAAGACTTAAATACAGACAGGGCAGACAAGACACAGGTGGACACGATCAGGGCTGATGAGGACCAAAGGAAGTAAACTCAAGAAAACAGACAAGACAGGAGACTTTCAAAATAAAACAGGAAACAGAAACAAGACAGAACAAAGACAACAAATTCAAATCATGACAACTAATTAATAATTCATTCACAAGTCTTAACTATTTGGTGACCAAGAATTTGTATTTCATTAGCAAGTCTCTGCCATTTTGTGGCCACAAATTCGTATTTTGTTTGAACGTTTGAATTGTTAAGTGGGCGCCAATAAGTAATTCATTTGCACGTAAAATTATTTTGTGGCCACTAATTAGTACTTCATTCATTTCTTTACTATTATATGGGCATGTATTTGTATTTCGTTTGCACATATAACTATTTTGTGGCTACGGATTAATACTTTGTTCTGATTCCTTAACTATTGCCTAGGTACAAATTAGTATTTTGTTGGCACGTTTTAACTATGTTGTGGCCACATTATAGCATTTTATTCAGGCACCTTATGTATTTCATGGCCACAAATTATTGTTTAATTTGCACCTATTTTTTGTTTTTACTATTTGTGACCACTATTTACTATTTATTTATTACGTCTTAACTATTTTGTGGCCACGAATTAGTATTTTGCGCACAAGTCTTAACTATTAAGTGGCCATTAATTAACAATTTATTTGCACATTTAAGAAATTCGGTGCGCACAAATCCATATTTTATGCGCATGCTTTATCTAATTTGTGGTACAAATTAGTATGTAGTATGTTTTTGCAAATTTGTTTTACGTTTTTATAGCAATTTATTTAATCTTTGCACAATTTCATCAGAAGGGCTCCGTAAAACTATTTACAGCCAGTTACGGCAAAATGTAGCATTATGCAAGTGGTGCTCTCTTCATTGGATTGACTTGTAGAAGTTTAAGATGCATCTTTCAGGTCTTCTTTGGAGTTTTTTTTTCCAATGGTTTGATGTAACTTTGTTCCAATGTACTCTTCTGAGCTATTACAAGTTTAGCAATTGATACTGGACTAAATTAGGACCAGAATTACAAAAAAGGTATCGATTTGCACATAATTTTCAAAATACAGGTACATCCAGCCAGCCCTGAACTTTTTACTTGCCTCACGAACAAGGAGGAAGGGTCAAGGTTAGGATTATGGTTGCAGTTAGGGTTAAACCACCAAATGGGACTTTAACTTTAAGTTCAATTTTAAATACATGCGATCAATAACAACAAAATGAAACCTTGGATGCACTTAAAATACGTGTGGGCAATGCAGGAATGTACAACTTGGCTGCAGATATTACATGTGGCCCACACAACTTTCCATCACTTATTGTGCATGTAAATACGTGCCGATAACATTACAAAATAGAGATAAGACATAAACAAAAATTAGGTGAAAAGTTTCCATTCTTACCCACAATAGAAAGAATTATCACCACAAAGTCAAATATGTTCCATGCAACTGTGAAGAAATAACAACGAAGGGCAAAAATCTTAATCAGACACTCGGTGGTGAAGATCACGATGAAGACGAGGTTGATGGTATTAAGAATGGACTCCATTTGTTCTGACTGCTCATCCGTTTCCACCATCATGGTCACCATGTTCACGATGATGAGCATCATGATCATAATGTCGAAGGCTTGCTTGGACACCAGATCAAAGAAGAAGGCTTGAAGAATGTTCTGAAATTACCAAAATATTAACAGTAATTTAGTAGGTCCTATGTTTATATCTGCATGAAAGCTTGTTTCTATCCCAGTTCCTCCCTTTCAATAACATAGGTATGATTATGTCTCCTTATTTAAGATCTTTTATTGTTTAAATGTGTTTTATTTGCTGGTTTGACTTACCGCAGGCCTTGGTATTGGCTTTTGAGGTTTTTTAGAGCCTAACTTCTTCATAGCGTTGTAGTATTTCTTCTGCTCTTCCGTCATAAAGAGATCATGTCCACCTAAGTATTAAATAGGACAAAGCCTCCATTACTATTTTATGTTTTTTGTGAAACATTTGACAGAACTAACTTCCCGTAATGTGTTATTTTTTTCATAATGAAATAAAAAAGAAAAAGAAAAATACAGATGCATTTTGTTAAATTGTTGCACATTTCTTACAGAATTACACATTTACATGGATCCATAAATGAGACCAGGGATTTTAATACTTATCTTTCTTTTCTGCTGATTAAAGTTGTCAATGATAACACCAATGAAGAGGTTGAGGGTAAAGAATGATCCAAATATGATGAAAACTACAAAGTAGATGTACATGTAGAGGTTGATTTCTCTGCTGGGCTGCTCCTCAACCTAAACACAAAAAATATAAGTCATCTTTTTTAGTGGGGTAGATTTATAAAGTAAATTATGGTGATCAATGGATGTACAAACCCCTCTTGAATCAACAGCTGCATTCATGATTTCCATCCAGCCTTTAAATGTCGCCTTTAGCATGAAAGAAACAGCTTTAGTCTCTGCTGACATCTTCATTCCTTTCTCAGAATGATCCATGGACGTGTAAGGTAAACTCACCACTTGCAAAAGGGAAAGATATCCAAGTCCCACATTGTCAAAGTTAACCTTAACTGTGGTCCAGTAGAACTGAGTGTCATTCATGGCTAGACAGTCAGACTTGTTGTTCACTATGGTGATGCTGTGGATGAAGCCCGTTCGGTTCACGCACTTTCCAAACTTGCCAGCAAACAGGTTAACCCCCATGATGCTGAAGATAAGCCAGAAGATCAGGCAGACGAGCAGCACATTCATGATGGAAGGTATGGCTCCTATTAGAGCATTGACAACCACCTAATGAGAAAACAAAAAAGGAAACAAGCCATAAAAGACTTATTAAACAATGACTACATTGACAGCTGTAAATCTTAGGTGTTTGAAAGTTATTTCAAAACTGTGGTGGTCTTCCTCCACATTCTCCTTTCCCTGCTTTTGGACGCTTGTATTCAGGACCATGTTTTTTTGGTCATAATTCAGAGGGCCATGACCATAGGTGAGTTTTGGAACGAAGATCAACCGGCAAATTGAGAACTTTGCATTCTAGACCGGCACAGCAATCGCATAACAGCGGATGTTCTGATCATCCCTCACTTGTGAACAAGACCCCATACTCTACTTAAATTCCTCCACCTGGGGCAAGAGTACTCCACCCATCCAGAAAGGACAAACTACCTTTCTCCAATCACGGAACTTGAAACTTGACCTTCTGCAGCGTTCTCGAAAATCTCACTTGAAACCCAGAGCACTAGTTTTAGAAAGCTTCTTAGCTCTCGACATGGAGGCTACTCCAGTACAAGAAGAACAAACATATTTTAAAGACATGATTTTATCTTATGTTAGGGGAATATCTGTAGTGAATTGAAAGGCAGTTGATCTGTGAACTTTGATGTGAGGGTTGGCATGGATGGAGTGATATCAGAGCAGTTTAAGTTCTCACCCTCATGCCCTCAAATCTTGACAGAGCTCTGAGAGGTCTTAAAGCCCTGAGGGTCCTCAAGGATTTGATGGCAGCAAAGTCAGAATACCCCAGAGAGTTTGCCACCAGGCTTATCAAGGACACCTTGAAAGAAAAAGACAAATAAAACAATCAGAGAAATCACTTGACAACACATAGCGTCAGTGATTTCACAGTTATTGTGAAAATATACCAAAGAACATTTTGAAAGAAAAGTAATTTAAAGAGTAAATACATTTAAAGAGCCATGTTTAGATAAATTTTGCACTTTGGGACATTCCACAGTTTGGAACACTTCAGCTAAATTTCAAGATTTGTTTGCATTTGGATTTTTTGTGTCATCTTTTTAGCAAATTTGGACTTCCACTCTATTTTTGATCCAAAACAGACAAAGCGAAATGGTATTCCGCTGTTGAATGACCCTTGAATGAAGACTATGAATGAATGGGGCGTGGCTTAAATGATAAACAGAGGAAAGATCATGCTATGACTTATGGCAAAACACTGACATGTATGCACACATAGACAAATCGTATCCATGCATTTTCAGCTATATATGCATATAAATATGCATATATATCAAATAGAGTGAGTTTTATAAAGAACAATCTTTGCCAAATTTATTTGCCAATTCAAAACCAGTGGATGCAATGTCTTAGTTAATTTAAGGCATCCAGGCCCAGTGTCCTCGATTTCTTTATAAAAGTCTATTTAACTATGTGTCCAATATATCTAAAGAAGATACTCAGAAATTCTCAACATTATATTATTTTTAGATTATAGTTATCATTGGCTCCACAAGGTTACAGACAGACATATATATTATACAAACAGAATGTAGACAGAGAAGAGAGACTTGTAATTGCTATGATTGTAAGTACAATAAACATGTGTAACATCGCAGTAAAAAATAACAGAAAACAAAACAGACATGCATGATAACAATACATTTGCAAAGTGAAACAAGAGTTAAAATACCCACTCAGCAGTACTTCTCGTCAATTGAGTCTACTTTACATTGGATCTTCTCTAGATAGTTTTTAAAGCGTATGGTTCAGTATTTGTTTCGGATATAAAAGCCAAGGTCTTGTGGATTCAAAGGAAAACTGCAGACTAACAAAACAAAAATAGGAACTCAGTCCTTTGTTTTCATTTATTTCATGCTGAATGTGGTTGTTTAGCACAAAACGGTGGCTTTTCATATCGAAGGACAGACTTACAAGTGAAGAAACACAGAAACTGTTGTGATGCAGATCCTAAAAAATACTCACCTGGGGCCCTCTAACTACAACTTACCCTAACAATAGCTCGATCTGTAGAAATCTGTGTAACAGCAGGTGAAACCAGAGGTCAAGTCAGACCATGGGCCGCACACCCAGGCCACTTTGGGTGTCTGCAAGCTATAGAGGCACACCCCCTTTTTGCTCTAAAACTAGTTTGTTGCTCACAAGACTTGCAAAAATCTGCATAGTTTTTTGACAAGAATATGAAAAAAAAGTATTGGGCTTTCACTCTTGTGTTTCTAGAGTTTCCTTTGCTTGGCGTAGATGTCATAACAAAGTCGATTATCTGATAAAATAAACTCTAGAACTGGCTTTTCTCCAATTGACGGAGCCCAAGCCTCTTCAAAAGTGGCCAGAAGTCAGAACAAAAAAGTCTATCTAATGGTTAAAAAAAATCTGTCTAGTAAAGTTACTGTACAATTAAGGGTTTGTTCGAAATTTGAAGCTTGAAAACAAATAATAACACAATTCAGTCCTACCATATTGCATATTCACTTTCTTTTTTATACACACAAAAATGTGTACATCCATGCCCAAGTCCCTTTAACAGTGCTGTTTGGTTCTAAGAAGTCATTTTCCTGCCCTTTGTGTTTCATGTAAAGGCGTAATATTTCAATATATTTCTCTGATGTTCCTCCAGAAGTTGTCTCAGAGATGAATTGGAGGTGCAGCACGAAAGGTCAGAACAACTAAATATCTTCTTGATTCTACGTGGATAGATGAGGCAATGATCCATACTCGCTTCTTAAAGTCCCAATCCAATCATCTTTACAGTAGATCGATTTCTAAAGCATTTCCGGTATTTCCTTAATCATAGTTATACCCATTAGCCAATTTTTGTTTTACTATGTGTCATTTTCTAGGAAACCGTTTTTTGAGTAGCAGTAGTTCATTAGAAATTTGTCTCTGAGTTGGGTGGGACTGTTGGCATGGAGCAACCCCTCCTCCCCACTTCCCGTCACCCATAACTGAGCTCTCTTTTTACATGCCCTCTCGCTAGCTTACAGTCCCTTAGACCCCAAACCTAATCAATATTGGAGCTTTCCAGCCATACAATTTTGTGCCAGATGCTTGCTCCGGCGAGGAAAACGAAGACGTACGTCAATTTTTTTGCAAGTTGATGGATCAGAATAGAGTAGAATAGAATAGAATAGAGCAGGGACACTTTGGCCTGTATGTCACGCTAGAACTACTAGTGTATGTTGCAAGTAAGCTCTTTTTCAAACAACTTTTTTTTCATTTGCTCCTAATTCATAATAATTTACGACGGAGTTTTAGGGCCACGGTGAGGAAAAAAAATTCTGGCCAACATGACGAGATTAAAGTCGTCATGTCGACTTTAATCTCGTCATGACGAGAAAAAACTCGACACAAAGTTTCGAGAAAAAACTCGTCGTGTCGAGATAAAAGTCGAAATAAAGTTTCGAGATTAAAGTCGCAATGTTGCGCGAGAGCAGTAAAACTGAGTCTTTCAGGAGTATTCAGTGTTATGGCTAATGTTAATGAGCTAGTGGCTTTGTATTTAAGAGTTTACGACAGAGTTTTATGGCCACCAAAAAAGTTTTTATTAGGAGATAAAAACTCGTAAATTTACGGGGAAAAAATCATAGATTAACAAGGAGAAAACACCGAAGTTGTCTGTTTATCGGAGCCTAGCTTGAAGATGAAATATGTGGAGCCTTTTGTGAAGCTTTATTTCCGAATTTCCGGATTAGGTTAAAACAAAGAGATTCTGAACCTTTTGGCGACTCAAAATCAGATTATTGTCAGTGGAGCCGTCTTTCCGGGGTTCGGTGTCAGTAAAGCGGACTTTCATATGTAAAATAAGGAGCTCAGAGAAACGTTTGGTGTAGAGGATCGCTGCAGCCTTTATTCTCCTTTTCATTCACATAACCTGAAGTTCATTTGTCACATTACGTCATGAACCTGTCATCCGATCACCAATGCGGAAGTAAACAGTGTTACATACGCCCACTGCTGCAGACGAAGCGTCCCGTCTGATCATTAAAAAACAAAGATGAATGAAAATAGTCTGTTATATTAGCATTACAACGTTGAAAAAGGTAAAAAGTGCTCCTCCTCCTCAGATGGAAGCATCACACAAACGTAGAGATCTTGTCTTTGGTGGAGGAAGAAAGGATTGGACAGCTGCAGAGACACCCGATGGCTTCATTCATCGGGCTGCAGAGATCCTGCAAACCAACCATCAATAAATAAAACTTTAATGAATCGTAAATCAATCAAATGAGCCTCCAGACATTTGGAACGTTATCAACAAACATTCAGCTCACCTGTTCAATTACGTTTAGTCGGTCTGCTCTGCTGCTGCACGGTGTTCACCTGCTGCTCCGCATGATGCTCACTTACACAATAATTTACGAGTTTTTTTCTCTCGCGCGTAACATTGCGACTTTAATCTCGAAACTTTATTTCGACTTTTATCTCGACAAGACGAGTTTTTTCTCGAAACTTTGTGTCGAGTTTTTTCTCATCATGACGAGATTAAAGTCGACATGACGACTTTAATCTCGTCACGTTGGCCAGAATTTTTTTCCTCACCGTGGCCCTAAAACTCCGTCGTAATAATTTGGGGGGGGGGAAACAAAAAAAATTTTAAGCTTAATTTTCTTCATAAATGTCCCGCATTGAAAGAATAATGCCACATGTTAAAAGCACAATTTTTATCTGAATATGGGAATCAACATCATTTTGGAGCAGATGACACACAACTGTCTGTAGAATTAGGAAGAAATGTACTCTAAACAAAAGCAGGTGCACTGATTAGTTACAAGGCTCCTGTATTTTTCTTCAAATTGCCTGTTTTGTTCAGGAGGAGTCTCTCGGGTAACTAAAACGTAGTGCACTTTGAAGGACATAAGGACACAAGGACAGGAGTTTTACACTTTTCCAAAGAAGAGGGGTCATTTTAAATTGACCAAGAAAGATCAATTGTCCACATTATCAGACCGCACTTAAAAAAAGGCTGTCCAGACTTAATGGCAGTTTACTTTGTTTTTGAATGTACTTCAGTCTGGAAGTCAAAGGTTTGCCCCCATTGTGCCAATCAGCTTTGATATGAATCCACCCTTATGATACAGCAAATGTTTTAAAGCATGATTCATAACTTCATAATATTTTAAGCTTTATTAAGTTGCTTAAAATGTGTTCATTTTTTTGTTAAATCTGGGTTTACAAAGGCTGGAAATGTATATTTTCATGCATAAAGTGTCAGGTTTCCTTAAAAAGTAAATACATTTTAAATTACACAAATACGAGCAACACTATTGCAGCGAGGCCCACTTCAGATTTTCCCCTGAAATCTCAGCATGTTATTTTTGATTCACATGCTGCTCTCACCAGCTTGGTATAAAGTCACAAAGGCAGTAAAATGTTAACTCACGTCCACGATCAGAAAGTCGAGCCAGCACCAATAGTTGGTAAAATATTTCTTGAAGCCGTAAGCAATCCACTTGAGGAACATCTCCAGCACAAATATGTAAGAGAAGACTTTGTCAGCATATTCCAGGATCACTTTTATAACTTTCCTCCTCTCGATGTAGATATCTTCAAATGCCTGCAGAAGAACACCAAGTCACCATCAGTCGTCAGTTTTAATATAATAGACAACAAAAGAGGAAAGATGATTTTCACAGCTGTATGTGAGCCCCAAGAGAAAAGTGAAAGCCCACACTTTGAGAGAGACCTGGCTGCAGACAACATGACACTGACATTATTTATTTATTATACAATTTACCCAAACCATTAGCCTCACCATAACCCTATTCCAAAAGTGTTCAGAATTATAAAAATAATTAATTAAAGCTTCAAACAGGAAAACCCATAACAAAAAAAAAAATTGGGTGATATGGGGGTACTTCTATTTCTATTTCTTGCATATTTCTTTCAATTTCATTTCTACAAATAACCCCCATCTGCCCCAGGTCTGTGAAAAACAGTTTGTTTTTTGTGTGAAGTTGGCCTAGAGGCATTTCTTTATGCAGACACGTCCATGATGTACCAAGCTTCTTTTCATTATTATAGATTCATTCTACCTGTGTTTTGTTAGACTGTTCTTGCGATTGTTAAATTGATTTACTTCTCTTTAGCTATGTTTTTTTCTCTGGTTTTGTTAGGTTTAAGAAACAAATTTTAAGCGAGCTGAAACTTCAGAATTTGTTGCTTATCAAGTCCAGGCTTCCTTTGACATCACAGAATAAAAAATAAATAAAAATGTAGACTGAATTGGACTAAACTTAAAATAACATCCTGAACTGTTTGTAATGTTTTAATGTATCATAGCTATAATCCACTTTGCTGCAATGTTCCTGTTCCATCCACAGTGTCCATTAACCTTAATCGAAAAACAACTGAAGAATATATTTTTTATTGTAATTGGGGAAAAAATTCAGGAGTAAGGGATTATTATACCTTCTTATTTTGTGTTTCAGTAGTCAAGAAAAAATAAACCAAACAAGTTTAACCTTAAAATGGGATTAGGTTTTGGTAACATGTTTAGCCGTCTTACCAAAGCACCACTGCTGAGAAGAATCATGAAGATGATAAACGTCTCAAACCAGCTGTGTTCCACAATCTGGTAGCAGGTCTTCCTCAGCCTCCACCAAGCCAGGCCCAGACCGGTGCTGATGTCAATGTTGCAGCACTGACAGTGCCTCAGGCAGACTGACAAAAAAAGGACAACAAACCACAACATTGGCATTAATCTGGTATTAACATATATAAAAAGTAAAAAGTAAAAATTTTAATGTAGTTGTTGCTTACAATTTCTACTCATACAAAAAGTCACATGTGCACTCAGTATGTGATTTATTATTTTATTGATTGAAATGAATAGTCCAGTGTTGTTATAAAGTACGTGTAACTTTAGGTTAAGGACAAGATGACATTGTTCCAAAATAAAATTTGCCAAAAGGGGATGAAAATGGAGAAGCTGATATAACACATAAAAACAATTCTGTATAATTCTTAAGAGGTTTATTAAACCCCATGTATAATTGAGAAGAAATTTAGATCCGCCTTTTAGAATTTGGTTGCAAGTTATTTACATTTTGTCTGAATTCATTTGTGGGTTCAATCTTCAATGTTTAACAACATTTGTACATAGTTAAGGTCTGATTTCTGTTGTGGCACCACAACAGGTTAATACTTTTTCTTTCTCCCTTCATTTTGATGGTGTTTTAAGTTAATTGTTCTGCAGCATGTTAATAAAGTTTCTAGTTGTGGTTGCTATTGGACTGAGTGACTTCTCCCCCTGGCGTACCAAACAGGAAGTACCCACTGGCTCCAAGAAGCCAAAATCCCACAGACTTCTACTGAGAAATAAACAACTATTATTTAGTCATTCTATTGGTCAAAGTAACCCTTTCTTGCTCTGCTACCTTTTAACTTGTTCTTGATAGACCTAATTTTTTTCATTATATTTTTTCTTTAGTGCAAGTTATTCAAGTTATAAACTGACCATCAGATGCCTCTATAAAGTATGTGGAGCCCTCCAGTCCCACATTGAACGTTTAAAATGTTTTAATGACACATTCTCCGGAGCCCGCTTTCAAGTGGACAGGATGTGGACTTCCAACAAGCTAACTCTTGATTGGTGAGAGAAATGTTGACTCTGCTTGCTAATATATGGCGGCATCTGAATTTCCAATAGGTGACATCACACTCACTTGGTCCAATTCTTAAAAAGTCAATCATTTGGTAGATCCTGATTCCTATATGGTGGTCTGTTTTTTCCTTCTTTTCAAAATGTATGTTATACTAGCAACCTATTTGCGTCTTTTACTCCAAAGGCCACATAGTTGGTTTGTTTATTTGCAACTGATGAACCTAAAAACTGCTGCCATGTTCTTTAAAGTGAGTATGGAATTATACACAGATTCCAAATAAGCAGAACTTGTTCATTCTTAACAATATTTTTTTGACTGGGCCTTTACAATCTGAGGTGAGGCTCTTGTTTTTGGCGTTCTTCAGCTTTTTCAAAGTCTGTCAAAGCCTGTAGGTAATTTTCCCCGATGTACATTATATGATCACTTTTAAGACCCACTCCAATCATCTTTTGATCTATTTTAAAATCATTCCCAGTGGTTTTAAAATTCATTTCGTTATGATTATGTTGTTGTTAGCCCAAATCAAAAAACCTTTGTCGTTTTCTAGGACATAGTTATGCGGAGTGGCAGTAGTTCATTAGAAATTAGTCTCTTGGTTGTGGGTGGGGTCGTTGGTGCAGAGCAACCCCGCCCCCTCTTTCCTTCCCCTTTGCTCAGAGCTCAGAGCAGGGAGCTTGTGACTGCCCAGCGTATCTTCTACATCACAAATACGCTGTTTTTCCAATTGCTTTTTTCCGTCTGCTCCTGATTCACAATGATTTCAATAAAGAAATACTCAGAAATCCTATTTTAATCTCAAATTTCTTTATATAAGTCCTCCAACATGAGAAAAATGCCACAAAAACATGTTAAAAACACCAAAAACACTTATTTCATCAGAATGGGTGCTAAGTATGATGACATTATGCTCACACTGAGGGAAGCAATCCTCCGGCTCCATGCTGTCCTCAGACAGTTCCGACAGGTCATCTGCCTCCTCTCCAGGTTTCCTTAAATCCACCGTACTGCCCTCTGACAAGCTAATCTTCTCCTAGGAGGTGAAATCTCGCTGTCAATAAACAGATGGCAACCATTCCTAACACAATAAATGTCCTGTGCATGCAAACAATCCGTTTTAGGGATTTTAGAAGATAAAAACGCAGATACTAAATGCTCGACATGCTTGTCACCATGAGCATAAGCAGGGCAGATAAAAGGTTTCCTCCCTGAGTGAGCAGAGAAAGGTTTATTCTGGCGAGGTGGGCTTACCTATGCTCATTTTTATTGCTTTATAATCTCATCTGTGCTTGAACACAGTTTTGATGAGATTTATGTGCTTTACAAAGGCAACATATTTCACATGATTTGAGTGACAGAGGTGCAGACTTAAACCTTTATAACCGATATAAATTGTATTCCGGGGTAAACCCAAGGCTCAGAGGTGTCACCAGCTTCACCAGCTATAAAGTGAACACGATGCAAATCAAATGCACATTGTAAAATGAATAAAATAGGAGTGTAACATATAATCAACTTAATCAAGTATATTGATGTTGGAAAATACCATTTTAATGTACAGTAGGGTGCCCCACAGCGAACAACACACATGTGATGTCAGCAAAAAATAATCAGTCTATCATTACAGTCCAACGTGTGGAAACACTTATGACATGTTACCATAGCATAATGTTCTTATAATGTTTAATTTGTATTATTTTGATGTGGAAAAACAACAGTGGGCTGAACTCTCTGAAACTAAAACATGAATGGATTGGCCGTTAATTCTTGCTAACTTGTTTGTTTGTGTGGACACATATTTAATTTACACTTGATTATCTTGGAAGAAACACTAGGAATCTGGAAAACGTCATCTGCACTTTTCAGATCAATTGTAGGTCAGTGAATCGGATCAAATCGTATGAATCATCACACCCCTAGAATAAAATGATAATCGAGTAATTAAACGTTTAACAAAATGTTTGCCTGTTTGAAGATCTGAGCATAAAAATAAGCAGCTGCTAAAGTCCTGATACGTAGACAGAAGGTTGATGGATGGGGATGTGGTGAGGAACGCAGGATGGAGAGAGAGGAAGAGAACGCCACCGCCAGCAGGCTGCTCAGCTGTGCCACTTTAATCTGCTCTGCATGGCCTGGCTCCACATCTGGCCTGCTGCTCTCTGTCTGCCAGACAGACAGGACAAAGCGACTCAACCTCCAGCAAACGCCTGACTCACTGGGTGTTCTGTTCACATCGCCTCTAAATCTTTCTAATAGGCACAGTAAATTTCAAAATCTGTACCAGATTTCCGTTCTGCAGTTTTTTTGTTGTATTTAATATTCACGTTTGCGCTTAATCTCAAGAAATGGTGATACAAGAAGAGAGGAGTAACTGTCATCCATCTTTAAATGGCAATTTAATCAAGGAACACTCTACCATAGGGCCACTGATCTTGTGAAACAAAAACTACTTTAAAAGTGTTTTACATCCAACATATAACTTACCAATGATAATTTATTCAGCATAAAAGTATTTTTCAGTTCTTCTCTTGGAGAAGAGCTGAAACGTCTTCTATAATAATAGGTCGGTTAAGTTCAGTTATACTACTTTGTTCAGCTATAAAACGTTTTACCATTTGAAGGATAAATATCTATGTTCCATTTAAATATGTCATTTCAGTTTGTCTTGGTAGCATTTAAACTTGCATTGCTCAGCGTTATTTAATTTTTTTATCACTTGAGAAAAAAAATTATTTAAAAAAAATTATTATTTTCTGTCTTGCAAGAAAAGTAATCTTATCAAGAAATTTTTTAAATAACAAATTATACATAGTTTAAGAAAATATGTCTTTGTGACTACATTATTTGTCTAAAAACAAGAATTCTTGGCACTTTTTTTTACACCATTGACAGATCAATTTGCTCATTTAAAGAATTTAAAAAAATTTCTACTTGTTTCAGGAAGCCTTGTTTTTGCAGTGGTAAAACTTTTGTATCAATTTGTTTAACTTAATTTCCAATAATGTTGGCTTAATTCAACAATATGCAATTTTCCCAGTCTTAGTTTATCCTTTAAAGGAGTTACCATTTATTTATTCAAGCTTTTCATCTACTTTCTTTAGCTAATTTATTTACAACAATAGACTTGTCTCTAAAAAGTAATAGAGCCATTTTTCCATAGTTGTTAAAGGAATAAAAAATAAGTTATAGAGGACAAAATCACATCTATCCAAGTATTCAATAGCAATCAGCTATTGAATACTATGACTTTATGTTCTTTATGATTCATGTCAATTACACAATTACCTGAATAAAGCCCATTGAGATGACTATTGTTGTAAGAATTGGGCTTTATAAAAAAAATTGAATTGAATATTCAACATGTCTGATTGGTCAGGATTATTCTATTCAATATATTTGAAGATTTTGTAGAAAAATAATAATAATGTGAAATAAAAGTTTACCTGAAGTTTATTTTAACTTAAAATAATTAGAAAAATACTTTTTTATTTGTTTAGGCAGAAAATAAAGAAAAATTGTTGTGTAAAGGGTAATTTTTATTTATTTATACATTTTAAATTATATTTTAACTCATTTGTTTATAGGGTGACATTTAACTTTTCTTTTAGTTATTGTTTTTGGCAAAAACATTAACATTTAGAGGCGGGGGGTGTAGGTTTATTGTATTAAACCCCTAAACTTAACCTCCTGACTTTTAACAATGCAAATCTGTCCTCTATAAAAGACATTTCACCGTTTGAAAAGCACTGCATACTACTGAAATAACTCCTTTTGATTTCTACAGAGGACATTTGGGACTTTTTCATGATACCAAAAGTGAAGAGGTGGGGCTCTGGGAAATATAGTTTTGGTGGACTTAAAAAAAATGAATCCAAATCCTCCCTATAGGAACTGAAGGGTTTTTAACACAATTAATGTTTAAAGTCCCACTAAGATCATCTTTTGATTTATTTAAAAAAAGAAAAAAAATCTCTGGTAGTCAAGAGGTTACTAGTTAATATACTTCAGCTCCATTGATGCAATCAGGTCCCCAAAAGCATTTCAAACAATAAAAACACATGGTATCAACCTAATTTGGTGCTTATTTCTTGGTTTCAAAGCATTAAAAGTCACAGTGAATCAATGGATATTTTTTACTGGGATTGGTATAGATAGAAATTTGGAAGCATCTTTCTGACCTCCAGATGATGTTTCTCAGTCAAACACTCTAGAAGTAGATCTGTTGAAACATCTGTGCACTTCTCATGCTATCTATCCCTTCACACTCTTCATCACAGTTGATGTTCAATGGCATGAAACTGACTGACCAATCAGAGAACCAGCAACATTTAAAAATGTAGTGGATCCTGACTTAAACATATGTACATCTAAATAAAAAAGACTTATTGTGCAATTTTAAAATACCTTTTAAAACACATAGTAAAGCCTACTTTTTCTTTTATATTACCTATTACCAAAAGATTTAGAACATTTTAAACAGTATTTAATTCCAAAATAGATTTGACCTAAATTGGAATGTTTGACTTATTAATTCCAATATGACTTTCCAAAGTTTTATTAAAGATTAACTCACTGATCCTAAATATTTTTGCAAATTCTTAAATATTTTATTCAGACAATCCACGGTGACTAATAATCTGTGGTTAATTTATTGACATACGCATGATGGTTTTCTTCTTTATCTTTCAACAAATGTTTTTCATTAGCAAGTTAATTTTAAAATGACCCTGAAAAAAACACACATGATGAAGATGTTATTTGTCATAAATAATCTTTAAAGTTATTAATTATAATCAAAGTAAACTGATGAGTAGGACTTACTGCTTTCTCTTCATCGTCTGATGACTCGGAGTTCTCCTCCTCTTCAAGAAACTCCACATCTGACTCCCCAGGTGCGATGGGAACCATGACCGTCAGGTTTGGGTTGGTAATGTAACTGTCTTCGTCTGGAGTGATGTACTTCTCTCTGTAAATTCCTCCATTGCTTTCCGTATGATTTACAGCCACCTTGATGCTCTCATTGGCTTCTTTGGTTTTATTATTTTCACCCCTGAGGCTGCGGTTAAAGAAACCAATGACGTTCCTGAAGAGCCAAGAGATGCCTGAATTGATGCGGGCGATGGCAATCTGAATGTTGTTCAAATCCCCATCCTCGTCTGGAGCAGAGAGGTTGTCGGAGCTGAAGGAGCTGAGCAGCAGCGCCAGAAAGAGATTCAACACCTGTTGACAGATAAACATAAAGTTAATATATCATGTAAACTGGAAAATTGGGAGTATTTTAGAGACACTTTTTCCCGGAAAACTGCATTTGTACTGCACCCCTCTGAGAACATTACTGTTTGCAATAAACGCTCCATTGTTCTGCACTGAAAAATGTCAGAACTTAATGCCAGACAATGTGTCCTGCATATTTTGTCAACACTGGCAAATCCATCCTTGTTATTTCCTGGAATGTTGTTCAAAGACATACTCATACACATATGGACTCTGTTGTTCCAGCTACCCTGAAGTCAAAGTTCACAGCATACAGTCTTTAAGTAATCTGTCAGTGAGTTCAGAGGGAAGATGTATCCCCCATATCTGTGTTGTGCCCTGATGATGTGAGCATTTGGTGAGGATCATCTTTACCCACTGAGCCAGTCAGAGATGGGGAGCATGAGCAGATGATTAGCAATGAATGCCCTCTGACCTTCTCATCCCTGAGCATCCTTGATAATCCCGTAGATAAACAGCAATCCCACAATTCACGTGCAGTGAGTTTCTGTCCATTAAACTCTATAAGGACCAACGTTTTGATAAATTTGTACTTCAGGCAATTCGAGCATTTAAAACATTGTGATGCTGTATTGATCTGATTTGGTTTAGCAGGGCGTAGTTATACAGGGAGGGGAGCACCCCCCAGCTATCCCCCCGAAATGTTTGAGTTAATTTTAGTATCAAAATTGACAAAGACTAGGAAATCATCAATACAAGCTTTTGTAAGGATAAGTAATTAATAACACTTAAGCTAAAAGACTTGCTGTCTGAATGATAATACCAGTAACAACAAGAAAACTGATTGGAATATATATTTTTGTTCCTTTCATTTGTAATGACCTCACAATCTATTGTTATAATTTGCCACCCCTCCAAAGTATTCTGCCCCCCCATTTAAAATGCATTTTTGGGTTGACCCTAAAAAATTAAATACATGTTAAAACTGTTTTGGGCTGTAAAAATTAGGCATAAAAGTAAAAGACAAAATTCTGAAAAAGTCTTCTTTTTATTAGTAAGGAGATTAGTAAAGAGTTAATGTAAAGTTAAAGACCTTGTCCAATAAATTCGTGGTTTTGGTGTTTTTAACATCTTCTTGTGTGTGGCATTTTCTGATGATGGAGGAAGTACAGTATATAGAGAAAATAATGCTTGAAATTGCATTTCTGAGTATTCTGAATCGGCTCAAAACTGTACGACTGAATAGCTCCAATATTGCTATAATTTTTCCATTTACTCCTGATTCACAACAACTTGAATAAAGAAATCCACAGAAATACACTTTTTAGTTACATTTTCTAAATATATGTCGTCCATCATCAGAAAAGTGCCACAAATGTATGTTAAAAACACAATTTTCATTTGAGGGGGTCTTTAAAATCAACTTTAAAGGTTTTTTGATTATCATAAATTGCATGTAAGCATATCAGACTTAAAGAGAGGCAGCAGTAATGCTGCCGCGGATTGCAGAATTTTTTCATCTTTAACTTTTTTCATAAATGTCAGCTCCCAGGAAACAGCTGGAAATCCAGTCACCATATGGGCAACCAATGAATTTAAAATGCATGCCTTCTTTAGTGCTGAGCTCATACAGTTGTGTGCAAACACAACTGTCATGCAGATTAACCATTTATTTAGCTACAATCACATTTAAAACTTCAGCCGTCACACGTCCTCAGTAAAAATGTTTTGTCAGGAATTTCAGACAGACTCTAAATTAATTAAATCACTTAATGGTAATTCAGGTAAGATGACAATAAACATAATTTTTTCGATATTCTCAAAAAGCTTCGTCTTGCAAAATGATCACCAAGTGCTTGAACAACGCCCCGTCTTTATAATATGTAATCAGCAGTCTTTACTGGTTCTACATAATCCCAGATTACTTGTGACATCATCATTTGGATTTAAAAACCATGCATCGAAGTGCAACCGGATTTCCCCTTGACTACCGTAAACACACAGATACCACTAAAGAAACTCTAGAAACTATTTACAATAGCAAAATATAAGAAAATCTTCGTTTCACCATTTGCACACCCTCCAATAGACAGACAGACAGACAGGGAAGGTGGAGATACATACATATCTATATCTATATATCTATCTATTTATATCTATATCCCTTGTGCTATCCTCGGCACTTTAACATTGGGAGTTGGGTCATCTGGACCCACTACACAGTGCTTTGACCCTTTTTTCTTCAATGATTTGTGATCTTGACTGGTGTCCTTGGATTACATGAAATCTTTCCACCTTTATCCACCTTTGGCATGGTAGGGAGAACACGTCAATGTCATCTAAGATAGCACAAGGTATCTATCTATCTATCTATCTATCTATCTATCTATCTATCTATCTATCTATCTATCTATCTATATACACAGACATACACATACATACATATACATACATACATACATATCTATATAGACATACATATATAATATGTACCAATTTTTAATTGTTATTTTTTAGTTATTATGAAATAACTTATAATAACCTGTATATCTAACAATGAAGTGCTGTGCTCAATGGAATTTATTTCTCATATTTTAAAGAGCTTGTCAACCTTTTAAAAGATTTTAGTTCCAATGCGCAGGTGACTGATCATTGAAGTTTTCAGTTTTTTTCCAGTTCATTTTGACTCAATGTTTTTTTGTTTTTTTACATTTTTACTGACTGCACACCTTTTAGCATGTTTTTACCCCACAGGAAAAGGTTGGAAACCCTAACCTGAATTGCCTCAACAATTCTAAACCAAACTGGACCAGACCGTACTGCTCATAGGGAATGAGGCTTTAATTTGTCAGAATAACAATTTTTACTTGGAAACTTTTTTTTGTTCTTGCTTATCGTAATTTATTTTGTCATGATCTTTTGTCTGACCAATCAGAAGCCTCAGTAAAAGTCACATTGAACATTAGAAATATTTGTTCGACAGATTATCCCAACCCTGCTTTCGAGTATTAGGGGTGTGGCTTTCCAACAAGCTTACTCTTGATTGGCAATAGTGGTTGCCATAAAAGTGTTGACTCAGACCAACTCGGAACAATAATGGATCCAACATGGTGGTCATCATATAGCAAAAAAAATGGGGCAACGAATTGACATCACCCTCGCTCAGTCCAGTTCTCATACACAGTCTATGGGTATATTTGAGTGGTTTAGTAATTTTCCAAGGTGAGCAGAAAAGAATGCTAGCATAGAAGAACTTACCACCAAATTCCCAATGACCATGACCAACATGAACACCAGAATGCAAAGAGGCTGTCCAGCCACTTCCATACAGTCCCACATGGTCTCTATCCACTCGCCGCACAGCACCCTGAACACGATCAGGAAGGAGTGGAAGAAGTCCTTCATGTGCCAGCGAGGCAGCTGACAGTCGAAGGCGATCTTACACACGTAGTCCTGGTAGTTCTTTCCAAAAAGCTGCATGCCCACGACGGCAAAGATGAAGACTATGATGGCCAACACCAGCGTCAGGTTTCCCAGAGCACCCACCGAGTTGCCGATGATCTTGATGAGAGTGTTGAGTGTTGGCCAGGACTTTGCCAGTTTGAAGACTCGCAACTGAGGATGGGACAAGTGAAAAAAATATAATGAGAAATTCATAAACATTAATTAAATAAACTAACATATGTCTTTGTGCATTCTTTTTTATTTTAACGATTTTGAATTTGGTTGAAAGTCACAGACATAAGAGATGAAATGATTGAAGATATTGTTACCAGTCTGAAGGATCGCAGCACCGAAAGTCCTTCTACGTTGGAAAGACCCAACTCCATGAGGCTGAGGCAAACAATGATGCCGTCAAAGATGTTCCAGCCTTGCTGAAAGTAGTAATATGGGTCCAAGGCGGTCAGTTTTAACACCATTTCGGCTGTAAAAATCCCAGTGAAGACCTTAAAAAACACAAAGAAAACAGGGTTTGTGAAAGATCTAAATGAATCAAGCTGTACATAAATGTAAAATGTCAATTGAAAAATAACCCCAAAGTTGGAAAGAATTTACTTAAATGTGTCAAGAAAATGAAAAAAAATTATTAAACATAGAGCCATTGTGAAGATTACGGACTAAACTAGGTCAACTAAATGTGTAAACCAACAAATTAGAAACAAAAATAAAGGAATTTGTGCAACTACCAGGATTTACGTATCATCTTACCAGATTGCCCACAGACAGCATAGTGTTGAACTCGTCGGTCATGGGGTAGTGCTCCAGAGCCATGAACAGGGTGTTGAGCACGATGCATATGGTGATACCAAGATCCAGGAAAGGATCCATCACCATGAACTTCACCCATTCCTTCAACTTCAGCCACCAGGGACAGCAGCTCCATATCAGATACCTTTTGGCAAATGAATACCAGCATGGAGGGCATTTCTGCCTCGATTCTGTCAACTCTAGATGAAA